>OX401416.1:9306746-9332087 GCA_947846245.1 Cerastoderma edule | reverse complement strand
CTACTTTCAGACAGTTTTAACCATTTTATGCATCCTGCCCATGTTTTTCCGAGAGGTCCCCTTATTTATCAGCACGGTGAAGCAGTGTTCCCGGAGATACAAATACAACTGGTATTGTGGGATACATCTGAAGAATACCCAAGAATCCGAGGGTTTGGTTAACTTGGACATTGAAGATCATTCTATAGAGGACCCCTATCGGACTAAATATAGTGAATTGGCTCTTAACCCTTATAGTGCTGGAACCTACTTCATGCTTATGCAAACAGGTTAGATCCAGGCCAGCCCCCAAGTAAATTGGCGGCTAGCCTGTGATCTTACCTGTGTTTAACTCTGGGTATCTTTCCTCATCCAAATTAAGTAAATATTTAAAGTTTTGGAAAGCAGACGACACAAAAATCTATTTTTGGAAAATTACTCGGCACTATAAGGGTTGTTTTTTTAAATTTCAAAGCTAATATTGTTTCTTAAAAAAGGATTTTGTTTTTAAAGTTGAAGCTATGAGATAGGGTCCTGCGTGACCCAGTGATTATGGTGTAGGACTTGTGACATAGGGTACTGGGTTTAATCCTCTCCAGGGACACTTGGTATTTTGTGGGAATGTCCTTGGGTAAGACACTGCAGAACCCTAGCCTACTACTTATGAAACTCAAAAATCTTTTTAATGTGAAAGAATTGACTTATAGGGTTTTAATTTACACTTAGGAAATTATTAGTTTAATGGTATAATGGGTTCTTTATTAGGTTAACCGATGTTTTAAAGAGGGTTTCATGTTTGAAATTTTGTCAAAGGTTTTATTTATAGGTGTTTCATCCAATTCATCCATATCTATTTACTTTTATACAGCTGTTGTTAATAACCTTTGTGACAAAGGAAAAAATTCGCTTGAATCAAGCATTGTTGCCTTTTGGTTTGGCACAATGGTTTCTACTCAGCTTTTATTTTAAGATGTAGCTTTCAGTTCTCTACAATCACATTTGTGGGTCATTTCATTTCAGATATATCACAAACTGTTTTATGGTTCAATGGTTTTAATTCATTGTCAGAGTCAGTTATTTATAAGAAATTATAAAATAATGGATGATTTAAAGATTGGTTGATGTGCATTATTTTATCAAATGCTGGTGTTGCTAATAGCATAATGATATATCAGGTTTCTATGCAATACTATAGTAAATGTTTCACTTATGTGAAGTAAATGTTTCACTTATGTGAAGGATTAACTACAGTATTGCATTGAACACTCAAATTGTTCTTTAAAATTACTTTTGATTTCATAGCTTCATTATAAATCATGATTATTTTTGATTCATTTTTAATAATTCTTGTGTTTCCTTTTTTATTCATTGTACTGTATATTTTTAATGATTTCTTTTAAATAAGCTTTGTTTTACAAGATATGTTTTGTCTTTCGGGTAACATTGCCATAAATGTATGACTTCAGGCTTTGTGTCGAATTTCCTTTTCAAATTGTATTGAAACCATTGTGGCAAACAGAGAAAGTGCTTTCCATGAGTTGTTTCTCCTTTTGCTGGAACAGTTTCTGAAGCTTCTTAAGCTATAGGTGTTATAATGATTATCATACTTATGAAGTATTATTTGTACTTATAGGCAATGACTGTACATTCTTTATTAAATCATAGATAAAGAAGGGAACATTTTTTATGTCATATTAGTGATTTCCAATATAGTATGATTATCTGTGATAATATGTGTATATGTACTCCTTTTGTTCATTGCAATGCATTGTTTGTACATGTATATGCATTCCTTTTGTCCATTACAAGGCAATGTTTGTACATCATCCTGTTTCCTCATTGCAAATCATTGTTTGTAAATACATGTATATCACTTTTATTCTATTAGTTATAATGCATTGCATGAACATGCATTCTTTTTGTTCATCTGAAAGCATTATTTGTTCATGCACTGCTTTTGTTCATTGCAAGACATTGTACATGCATTCTTTTATTCATTCGAAAGTATTGTTTGTACATGCATTCCTTTGTTTATCCAAAAGCATTGTTTGTACATGCATTCCTTTGTTTATCCAAAAGCATTGTTTGTACATGCATTCATTTGTTTATCCAAAAGCATTGTTTGTACATGCATTCCTTTGTTTATCCAAAAGCATTGTTTGTACATGCATTCCTTTGTTTATCCAAAAGCATTGTATGTACATGCATTCCTTTGTTTATCCAAAAGCATTGTTTGTACATGCATTCCTTTGTTTATCCAAAAGCATTGTTTGTACATGCATTCCTTTTGTTCATTGCAAAGCATTGTTTGTACATGCATTTTTTTTTGTTCATCCAAAAGCATTGTTTGTATATATAATGCTTTTGTTCTATTTGTTACAATGCATTGTGTGTACATGCATTCCTTCTGTTCATTTCAAATCACTGTTTTACAAGCATTCCTTTAGAACATGGCAAGGCATTGGTTGCACAGTATGAAACTACTCTGAATGACATGCATACTTTGAAATGTTGAGGATACAAAGTAAGATTAAAGCAAATTATCCATAAAAATGAAGAAATAGCCTATGGAGGGTTCAGTGCAAGACTATAGTAAGTGCTTCATTTTTATGAAGCATTTACTATAGTCTTACATTGAACCCTTGTTATGAGCTAGTTTACCTTCTGTTACTATGCTTTCTTTAGGCCTTTCGCTTCATATGGGCCAATATATGAAAGTACCGTGATGGGGATATAGACAAAACCATCATTTTTCCAAACAAGCTTTATTTGGTTTGGAGCCATGAGTTTAATGGAAGACATTCACAAACACTGGGACATAACAAGAGGTTATCCTTCATTAGCAGGGCTTTCTTGGCCTTATTGTAAGAGTAAAAACTTTAAAGTACATGTTTTCTGTCCATGTTGGTTAAAATCATGGTAGCAGTAGATTTGTATTTTGATGACAGGTAGTCAGTCTATCAACCGACTATTGGAATGCTGATGGTTCAAGCTGGCTTGAACATCCCTTATGTTAAATTTGATTCTTCTTCCATTAATTGTGGGCCAGTCATCTAATCTTAAATCCAATACTATAAAGGTGATGTAAAACCCTAACAAACAAATTCTTCAAAAGCAGTTTTGTGTTTTGCTTTGTCAAAATATTTTCTCATGCCATCTGCAACTGTCAATGTGTTTTAGTGTCCTTATGTGATAATGATTGAAGGTGCTGCTATTGGATATGGCGGATGAATTTTTAAAATTATTTTATTAAAATGTATTTTGTCTTAAATGTTTATCATTCTACAAATTGAATTAAAATATATGATATATTCTATTTTCTTGTATTTTTCATTTTTGTTGCTACCATTTTATTTCTCATCATTTTAACGATATTTTGGATGGTGATAAAACCTTAAAAGGTCCAGTCCAATACAGTTTGTTAGATGACAATCAGATCAGTTGGGCTGGGCTGGGTTTTATCACTTATCTGCAGGAATCAAACCCATGACCCTCACTGGTGATGCTCTAGCTCTGGAGGCCTGGCTCATGCATACCCGCATTAGGGCCAGGTGTTAGAGAATGAAGTGTTGCTTCTGATTGGCTAACGGATTGTCGATAGTATGAAAAGCAAAATGGCGTTTGAAATGTGCACCCTGTTCAACCCTTATCTTTTTTACCCTTTTTCCATCCCTAATTCAGGGTAACCTTTACTTTATTCTTATAAATCATTTGCACTTTGATGGAAATTGGTCCATTGCATTTCATTTTTAATCAATTAATTGTCGGATTTAAACATCAGGATTTAAGATACCATCTTAGATTGATATTTTTTCTAAAATAAAAAAAAAGGTTTTATTATAGTTGTTGACAATATGTTAGCCAATCAGAAGCAACGCTTCATTCTCTGACACCTGGCCCTAATGCGGGTATGCATGGGCCAGGCTACCTGAACCTTGACATCGCCTTTTTTATTGATCGGTATTTGAACGTAAAAGCAGATAGGTAAAAACATTATGTTTGCTGTACTTAATTAGGTAAAAATTGATGTTAAGGTAGAATACCCATAACCTGCAATTTTGAAAATCATTCTTTTGTTGATTACTTCAATCGTACCCACATTATAGAGTTGAACAAACAGGTGTTGATATAGCGTATATATAAACACACTACATGGACCTGTCTAAATGTCAAGACTGATCTTAGAGCAGATCCATGAAATACTGTTAATGTAATATTGTAGTTTTATTGTAAAATCTCCAATGTTGTAAACATAATTATCATTTTTCATTTATCAGTACAGTTATAGACGAGTTACACCATTTCTTGATCCCTTTCTCCATAATGCCTCATTTAACTCACAGGTACCAGAAAGAACAAAAAGCACCTACTAAAATAAATTGTGTATTGTACTATACAAGTATATAATTATACATTTTGTATTGTACTCTATGAGTATAAAGTTATACATTTTGTATTGTACTATTACGAGTATATAGTTATACATTTTGTTTTGAACTTTATGAGTATATAGTTATACATTTTGTATTGTACTATTACGAGTATATAATTATACATTTTGTATTGTACTTTACGAGTATATAATTATACAATTTGTATTGTACTATTACGAGTATATAATTATACATTTTGTGTTGTACTATTACGAGTATATAATTATACATTTTGTATTGTACTTTACGAGTATATAATTATACATTTTGTGTTGTACTTTATGAGTATATAGTTATACATTTTGTGTTGTACTATGACTAGTATATAATTATACATTTTGTATTGTACTCTATGAGTATAAAGTTATACATTTTGTATTGTACTATTACGAGTATATAGTTATACATTTTGTTTTGAACTTTATGAGTATATAGTTATACATTTTGTATTGTACTATTATGAGTATATAATTATACATTTTGTGTTGTACTATTACGAGTATATAATTATACATTTTGTATTGTACTTTACGAGTATATAATTATACAATTTGTATTGTACTATTACGAGTATATAATTATACATTTTGTGTTGTACTATTACGAGTATATAATTATACATTTTGTGTTGTACTATTACGAGTATATAATTATACATTTTGTATTGTACTTTATGAGTATATAGTTATACATTTTGTGTTGTACTATTACGAGTATATAGTTATACATTTTGTATTGTACTTTATGAGTATATAGTTATACATTTTGTATTGTACTTTACGAGTATATAATTATACAATTTGTATTGTACTATTACTAATTATACGAGTATATAATTATACATTTTGTGTTGTACTATTACGAGTATATAATTATACAATTTGTATTGTACTTGATGAGTATATAGTTATACATTTTGTATTGTACTTTATGAGTATATAGTTATACATATTTTGTGTTGTACTATTACGAGAACATGATTATACAATTTATATTGTACTTTATGAGTATATAGTTATACATTTTGTATTGTACTTTACGAGTATATAATTATACATTTCTTTTCAATTACTGGTACATGTACCTGTAATTTTACTGCAACTGACATAGAGGATTTTAGACTCATTTGCTACACGAGAATATATTGCTCATTATGAGGGACTTGCACTTTATTCTATATAACCCTTGGAATGCTGGTGTAATTTGCTGGAAATAGATTTTTGTGTCGTCTGCTTTCCAAACTTTACATATCTGCTTAATTCTAGTGAAGAAAGCTACTAAGAGTAGAACACATGTTAGATCACAGGCCAGCTGCTAATTTACTTGGCGGGTGGCCTGTGATCTTACCTGTTTGCATAGGCATGAAGTCGGTTCCAGCAGTATAAGGTTTAAGGAAATTGTAACTCATCATTTTTTTCCTCATCAGTTGCATCTTTGTATATAATTCATTCTATAGATATGCTGTAAGCTGAAATCATATCATTTGTAAATATGTAGATTTGTGTTATAGTAATTGTAGTTGTTATTGAAGACGGTAACATTTTACTTAATATGGTAACCTTTTACTTAATATGGTAACCTTTTACTTAATATGGTAACCTTTTACTTAATATGGTAACCTTTTACTTAATATGGTAACCTTTTACTTAACCCATTATCAAACAATAACCACAACTGACCAGTTTGTTGCAGACTATTCTATGAAAAAACCAATTATCAAACAATAACAACATCTGACCAGTTTGTTGCAGACTACTCTGGAAAAACCCATTATCAAACAATAAAAAAAATAACCAGTTTGTTACAGACTTCTCTTGAAAACAATTGTGGGAAAAGGGGAAATTGCTCATAATGAGCAATTTCTCCTTTTTCCCAAAATGTTTTCTGCCCTATCAGAAGATTGTTTTTCAAATATATCACATTTTGAGATGTCGTCTGCAAACGCTTTCAATTTGGGGCAGCCGAAAACTTTATGTTTGGAAAAGGGTTAATAATACCCTTTTGATTTAACTACACTGCACCAGATGACTAACAAATCAAATTTTATATATGGTGCTGTAAACAATTTTAACAAAAGAAGAACATATAAGAATTAAATGCTTGTAATGAAATCTTAACATATATCAAAAATGAGTTGTATAAATCAAATATATATTCAACTTAAGATACCTTTGTCGCTGAATCCATCTTTAACAACATAACAATAACATTATGATATCGGAGTAAATAGAGTGTGCCGTAGCTGCAGGGAACCCCTTGCACAGCTGTACTGTTTATATGAATATAGTACATTACACAATTGTTTTTTGTGTTACTGGTACCTGTGGTTCTTGGAGTCGTGTTTTGTATATGTAGATTTTTAGGCCAGTTATTTATCATGTATGTTATATGTGTTTTATTTGTATTGTAGTAAACATCATGTTATGTGTTTCTCTCTTGACATTTATCTTATACAGCCATCTCTTTTTTTTCAATTACCGATATGTACTACATATACATGGAAGTGCATGAACCTTTAAACTGCTGGCTCGTTTTTTTTTATCAATTACATGTAGAAGTTCTTTTTCTATTGTACAATAAATGAATTACCTGCTGATGGACCCAACCTCACAGAGTTTGATTTCCGATGGGTTATTGAATATGTTTGCTAAGGCATTAATAAGTGTGTCGAACTGTGTTTGTACACAAGGCATGCTCCCCATCAATCATTTACCAAATGATGATTTTTTCTTATCCCAGGTGGAAACGTTTACAGATAACAACAATTTGTCAAAATAAAATGACAAAATACTTCTTCATAGCATGAGACTGATTTAGTTAGAAAAGTGTCTGTTATATATATTTCATTTTGTCCAACATTTCATTTAAAAATTTGTCTTTCAATATAAAAATGTGTTAAAAGGTCACACCAAAGCCCTAATAATTAGGTTTTTGGTAAAAATATATGTTAGCATTGTTTTCGTAGAAATAATTTCGTATAAATGTACTTTTAACATCACTTAATTATACGAATCATCAAAACCTGTCTTTGTGTTGTTTGTTTGTTTGTCCTTCAAAAAAGAATGCTCATTCCTGCATGATACTTGTTTGGAAAAAAACAAAAATCATTGTTTTGTCAAAAATGCGAACATTATGGAGGCAAGACGTTTTCGGTCTTGCAGCAGACGTGTTTCAAACAGAACCAATCTGATAAAGTGAGAAATCTTTCCTTACATAATTCTCCATTTTGAAAAAAGATACTGAAAACAACAATGGAACTTGCTGCAGACATATTTTTAGAAAGCATTTTGAGACCTGATTGTCAGCTGGTCAGCAGAGAAAAATCTGCAGAATATATCTATGCCTGATTTAGGCTACATAGGGGTTTATTCATATCAACAGTTTGATTAAGTTTTATCTTATTTATTTTACATCGATTGTGAAACAAGTTCGTACAACTTAGATAAATCACTCTCGATTCTGCTTCCTGGATACATAACCAGTACTCTCTCCCAAGGCGGATTAATGAAGGGTCGCAAGGAAACGCACGGCTCACGTATCCAGAAGCCGATGCTCTTCCCCTGGGTATCGTTTTACTAAACAGTTTATGCTAAATATTTATGTAAATTAAAAACAACATTCAGTCTTATTTCAATGTTGCGCCAAGCAATTTTGCTAAGTAACACATCATTGGACCGTCTCTCCGAGGCGCTTCAAATGACGTATCACATTGCAATAATGTATGATCTTTTAAGATACTGTACATGCTTGTCAGTGCTTGACTTGCAAAAATATTTTCCTTAAGTTGTTTAGTAAACCAGTACCTCTGGACCACTGCCCTCCACGACCACAGATACATAAATCACACATTATATGTGTCTCTGATATCAGGGATAAAACAAAACTGATTGTCTGAGTAATAACGATAACAACGATTGGAAAGTCGGTTTCAGACATAACAGTTTTTATTACGATCCCGAATACGCAATGAAACTAAACAATCTCAATACCCACACCCTACAGGGTCTTCCCTAGGATTTTTTTTTCAGGCGCTGGGGTTTTTATGTCGGAGGAGGGGTGTTCGGCATGATAACGGGACCCTTCTTTTTTAAGGCACATGAAAGGAGATAAATGCTATATAAAACTATATTAATTGGTAAACTTTTGGTCAGATTCAAATAGTTATCAACAAAAAAAACCATCAGCACAACTTAAACTCGAAAGTCAACAAGAATTAACCCAGATTAACCAGTTTAATTGTGTGATTCTTCACCCCTGACCTTGACAGTTGATACACAAATGTTTGAACCGACCAATCAGAATTGTTTATTTCGAATAAGTAAACAAACAGATTGTTGATAAACATGATTGAATTGGAGACAACTATATTTCAAGCACAAAATAACTTATTTTAAATGAGTCTATTTAATACGGTCTCAACGCATTCCTAAAATAATTCTCATGACTTTTATGAACATAATAAAAGAACTCGATATATTTTTTTCAGTAATTCATTTGTACTCCTCTCCTTTGATGTGCCTTTAAATATGCATCTCAAAATGGCAAGTTTCTAGGTACAATTTAAGATACGTAAATCACTGTTTTAAATCAAATCAAATGATATCAAAGAACGCAGTTCTAAGCAAGTAGACTTCCTGTGGGAGTAATTTAAAGAGCTGTACTGGGGGAATGGTAATTTTGAAAGTCAGGCGCTTGGGCCCAGCATCGCTTAAAAAGTCTGGGGAAGACACTGCCCTAAATAGCCTGGGGTCCAGGCCCGTAGGTATACCCCGAGCTTCATACCCCGCACTGGGGAGGGGGGGGGGAGGGGGTTACCTTCCGCGGCCTAATGTTTACTACCATTCAACATATTACCAAACAATAACGACATTTGACCAGTCTGTTGCAGACGACTCTGGAAAACATTTTTTGGAACAGGAGAAATTACAAAATTGCAATTTCTCCTTTTTTCCCGCAATGTTTTCTGTCCCTTCAGAAGGTTTTTCATTTAATTACATTTCGAAATTTCGTCTGCAAACTCTTTCAATTTGGGACAGTCGAAAATTTGTAGTTTGTTAAAGGGTTAACTAAATGTTACTGGTCTAAATTGAAAGCAAATATAGAAAACAAAAGTAGCAAGCCAGATGGTTTTCTTCCGGTTTTCGGTAGAACCATGGACACAAGTAGTGATATTGATATTTGGTATCAATTTCATCATAAAGAGACTCTCCCAGAGATGTGTGTTTTGAGGGTAATAAACATTACAAATTTGATATTCATAATCCTTGTCACTAAACCAAAGATCGTTTCCAGTGTCTTAACCTGTAAGTTGCTAAAACTCCATGCTTTCGTTAATTAATGTGAACTGAGCATTCGCACCTGTCTGCTCTTCTTTGGGAAATCCAGTTTATAAATTAACGGGGAAATTCTTTCTCACACACTTTGAAAGGTTTTCCACCCATGATGTTGCAACTCTCATGAAGTCGAAAAATCAGAAAAAGTGTAAAGTAATAAAATTAAAGATTAAACAGAACAAATGCCATTTTAAGATTAAGTTTCATACTAAAAACATATTTCCGGGATTGGAATGTTTTAGTTGATGATCCGTCGTTTTTCCCATCTTCCTGGGCCGACATTTTTCTAAATTCGTCCGTGAAACTAAAACAAAAAAAGAAGTGGCCTTACTTATATACACATGTGTATTAGGGTCCCGAGCACGTGTTGCATGGAATTCGGATGTGGACGAGTGTGTCTAAAAAGTTCATATCAAATGAATGGAATTAGATATGTGTTTAGTGATTCGTAAATGATTGAAAAAAATCACTTCAGTGCGTGTTCATAAAGTATTCAAATGAGGGAATTCATTAAATATTAAGTGATGAATAAATAAGTTTATTCAGTTATATGGTTTTTACATCGCGTCAACATTTTTCAATTATGTTGTAATGTCCGACTCAAAAACATCGTTGCCTATTAAAGGCCTTATACAATACAATACAATACAATACAATTTTATTTCAGTAAAAAGGCCTCCGGCCCACAATACATATACATATTACAAAATACAAATCAAAATCAGATATGCCCTACACTATCATCAATATATTATTTGCTGTTATGTTTTAAGGATAAAAGGAAATCAAGTAGAAATGTGCTCTAGTAATTTTGATACAAAGAAAGCTAGGTTTTTCAATGTTATTTCGTCATTACATTTAAAAAGATTGTAAAAATTATCTAAGTTTGGACGAGCTTTATACCAATTATATAAATAGATATGTCTAATGTCTCCAAACTTTTCACATATAAAAAATGCATGGTATTCGTCCTCAACAATCAAAATATCTTTGTTGAGAAAACAGAATAGACAAACCCTGTCATTTCTATCAACGTTAAAATGTCTACCAATTTCAATGTTAAGCTTATGACTTGAGCATCTAAAACGAGCTAAGGCACGTTTATAATAAGGTTTGATGTCAGAATTAATATATCGTTCTACATTCAAAAGTGATTTAAAATTTCTATAAAAGTCACATCTTGTTGAGTTACTTATGTCACTATGCCACGTTTGTAAAGAACAGTCCGTTAATTTCTGTTTAAAAAGTTTACAAAATTGGTTTGAGTCCCCTATTTCTTGTGAAATCCAAATAAAACCAAAACCCTGTGAAAAAAGAAATTCTCGTACTTTTGTGACCCAATTATTTCTACCAACTGAATCTTGTGTTTAAAGCATTAAATAACATTGTTTTGGGTATCTATGGTTTTCCATTTCAATAAGTCTTACCCAATATCTTACAAATTTCATATGGTAATTTACTGCAATAGGGAATCTTCCGCATTCACCTAAAGCCATTGAGTCGTTGACAAAGGTATTAACACCTAAAAAATCTTTACAAAATTTAGAATGGACCTGTTCTATATGTTTATTACATTCAAAACCCCAAAGTTCAGCACCATATGTTAAGATAGGAGTGACCATGGAATCGAAAATCTTAAAGTAGTCATTATGCATAAACTTCCCAAAATGACTTTGAAATTGTTTAATTTGATACACCGATTTTCGTGCTTGATTTGCAAGTTTCTTTGTAGCGGAGGACCATGACAATTTCGGTGTAAAGATAAGACCCATAAATTTATAAGTGGAAGTTACTCTGATTCTGTTTTTCCTATATGTCCATTTTTCATTATGTCGAAGTGGACCCCCATTTCTAAAAACAATGATTTCTGATTTCTTAAGATTAACGATCATACCCGTTTCTTTACAAAATGAATCAATAGTGTTAAGTTGCAACTGAAGATTTATAACAGAATCAGCACAGTTAGCTACGTCGTCTGCAAACATTAGACAGAAAATATTTGGAATGTCAGGTGTAATAAAAATACCACCTCTACACGTTTCTCTAATAATTTTACTTAATTCGTTTATGTATATATTGAAAATTATAGGTGAACTCAAATCCCCTTGTTTCAAACCAGTATTACAAAGTATGGATGGAGTCAATTTCGAATCAACTTTGACATGTGCTCGGATATTAGCATACATTGATACTAGGATGCGAAATAAATTACCCTGTATCCCTTTTTTGTTAAGACATGTAAACAGTTAAGTATGGTTAAGTGTGTCAAAAGCTTTTTGAAAATCAACATATAAAACATAAAATCGCCCTCCTTTACGTGATAAATATTTTTGTATCATACTTTGTAAACAAAAAGAATTGTCAATCGCTGAATAACCTGCTCTAAAACCAGATTGGCACTCATCTAAAATATTAAATTCTACTGACCAACGTGTAAGACGATCATTTATAATGGACGAAAATATCTTATATAACACATTTAATAAGGAAATACCTCTATAATTATTTGGGTCTGCTTTTGAACCAGATTTAAATATTGGTATTATAACAGAATCACACCATGAATCTGGGAATACCCCTGTATTAAGAATCTCATTAAATAACAACACAAGAAGAGGGCTGATTTCATATATGGTAGACTTATAGAATTCTGCACCAATACCATCCTTCCCATGTGCTTTTCCTACCTTTAATTTATTTGTACCTTTTTGGACCTCATCTAACAATATCTCATAATTAAGCAATGAGTCCATGTCTTCATTAAAAAACGAAGGATCATCCCTTATGTTTCATATTGAACTTTCTCCCATATTACATAATAAGGATTCAAAGTAAGTCAGCCATGTTCTCGCTGTTATAGTGTTAGGAGTATATGGGATTGAATTTAATCGAGATGAACCTTTAAGAATAAACCAGAACAATTTTGGATTAAGTCTTGCCTCAACTAGAGAAAGCCTCTTTTTAGCCTGATAGAGATTCTTCTTCTTACGGCAAATCGCCTTGAATTCATTCCTGCAAATTTTATAATCAATGAAATCGGAAGTGTTGTTTGTACTACGACAACGTCTAAGTTTTAAATACTTAGTATGTTTAACAGTCTCACAATGTGAGTCCCACCACTCTGGTTGTACAAAATCTAAGCATCTATTTGCACTATTTATGCAAATTAGAATATTTGGAAATATGTGCTATAATTCCTCTAATTTTCCTATCCTTCTGAGCCGACATTTTTTTCTAAAATTGTCCGAGAAACTCAAATACAAAAGAAGTGGCCTTACTTATGTAGACATGTGTATTCGGGTCCCCAGCACGTGTTGCACGCACTTTGCGTGTAGACGAGTGTACCTAAAAAGTTCATATTAAAAAGTAAATCGGTGCCTCTAGGTGTGTTCATTTGAATGGAATTAAATATATGTTTATTGTTTCGTAAATGATTGAGGAAATCATTTAAGCGTGTGAATAAAGCGTTAAAATAAGGAAATTAATTATTTGTTAAGTGATTCATAATTAAGTTCATTCAATTATATGGATTTTATATTGCGTCAACATTATTTCAATTATGTTGTGATGCCCGACTCATAATGATGGAGGAAAACCACATACATAACTGCATAGGCGTAGGAGCCGGGGGGCCAGGGGGGCCCGGCCCCCCCAATATCAAGACTGGGGGGGCCAGAGTATACTTTGGCCCCCCCCCCCCCCAATATTCACAATGGAAGATGAAGATTTTTGGAAAGAAAAATGAAAGAAATGGAATTTAACAGCAAAATTAATATAAAAGTGTATTTTGTGCTTTATTTAATACCAATTCGCCTTTTGTTACAAACAATAACCAAAACATTTTGACGTCATCATCGCAAATGGCAATCTAAATACATCGGGTTTATTCAATGAAATCTCAGCTCACGGAAAGTAGTTTCGACTAACGAAAACAGTGATGCAAAACGTACTCTAAACAGTCAGACTTTATAATATATTTAAATATAAAGACATTTTGCAAAGTAGACGAAGTCGTGGCCGTGACAGCATGGGGGCTGTCACTTTTTAGTTAGTGTCAGTACAATATGCTTTCTGCGTGAGATCGAGTCTTGACCTACCCTATTTTCTTTTTCTTTTGGTTATTTTGTCTTTACTAAGATACACATTATCATACGCTTTCTTTTAATTCATTCAATGATATTGAATTTGTAGACGCATGATTAGTCATGAGAAAGTTTAGGAACATTTATTCTTAGACCGGTCCTCATCTGAAGTTGGCCCCCCCAATGTTGAAAACGCTCCTACGCCTATGAACTGCTCATAAGGGCTGGTCAATCCGGATAGAAACATCGGCATTCCGTAAGTCATTTGGGAGACTGTCTCCCAAAGATATCCAAATTCTGTCACCGGAATGCGTAGTTTAAAGATGTAGAAAAAATCATGTCTGTGTGTGTGTGCATAGAGTGTTCAAACGAATGGAATTTGAGTGTTTAGTGATTCGTGATTAAAGAAATCTTAATATGTGCATAAAATATTCGAGTGAATGGAATCGATTATGTGTTAAGTGATAAGTGATTACAGAAAGTATTTGGGATCCGAAAATACTTCACATACCTTACAGATGAATGAAAGAAAAGAAAAAAAAGTAAGTGTACAAATGCATGCATATATTATTTATGGTTGAACGGTGTTACCTTCCTTTTAGTTTTGACAATCAACCGTTGTAAGTGAACATAGGTTTGTTTTAGGATATTGAAATGATTTTTACTTTCTCTAAGTAGCGTCGGGCACGCATTTGTCGTTTAAAATATATGCATCAGGATCGATACTTTAAATATTCTAAAGCAATACACCAGGAGCACTGCCATTGCAAGTTGTCCAACAGATCTTGAAGTATACCAGGGTTCATTACAAAACTTTAACTATGTGTGTATAAACCCCAGTATCTTCAAAAGTCTTTACTTCTTATACTGATAGATGAAACTAAGCATTAACAATTTCTTAACCCATAGGCCAATATTAATTATATTGGGGCATTTTATAACACGAACACTAATCGTCTACAGTGTTATGACAAGACAAGCTTATGGTCTACAGTAATTTTGAGCAGACACTCTCGCCTGACATCTAATGGAAATTGTATACATGTACAGACATGCAGAGTTCTTGTATTGTCTGAATTGGTATAACCTAGGAGATATGAGTTCGATTAACGTTGGTCCACAGTCTTTGGTTCTAAGTAAGCATTCAGATATCATATTCCAGATGACTGGTCTCGAAGGCTATGACTATTTTGACTCAATGACTGACGCCTTCGGTAGCGAAGCACGATACATGTCCAAATGATGAAAAAAGCTTCGTTCACGGATCATTATTGAGACTATCAGATATCACAGCTGTGATATTTTTATCAATAGACACTTTCCCCCTTAAAGAAGAATTCTGGGTTCAATCCTAGTTACATCATTACATGTACATCATTGAATTCTCAAACTTTGGTTCCAACACTTGGTTTTCGTGCCTTTAACCTACACAATAAATTAAAACGGAAAATACGTAGAATCTATACAGTTCTTTATGGAAAGGAATCGTATTTTGGAAGATAAAGTAAAGCTTGGATAAAACTATTTCTGTCTTTCCTTCTTTTAGTCAAGAGTTATTTAGAGAAGTAAAACTGTCAGTTCTAAAAGCCTGTGCACACTGTTTGACAAAAGGTTCAATGAAATGAGCACACAGACACCTCCACTATATTTCAGCGTCCATAATTTATGTAGGATAACATTCTTATCGCTTATAGTGCTGGAACCGACCTTATGCTTATGCACAGGTAAGATCCAGGCCAGCCACCAATTCAATTTGCGGCTTGCCTGTGATCTAATCTGTTTGCTACTCTGAGTATCTTTCCTCATCAAAATCAAGTAGATATTCACGATTTTTGAAAAGCAGACAACCCATTATTATATTATAAGGCTTCTCTTGAGACAGGCGTGTAGCGCGAGCGTAACTAAATAAGTTTATACTTTATCCAGGTCACCCGCACGTGCTGTTTGAATTGCATTACTTTCTCGTGTAGACAACTGTATGTTTACATGTATATGATTATGATTGCGGTTATAGAATAGACTTGCCTAACATATTTGTTTCTGAATTGGTACGCAATGAAGATGTTTTAGTATACATGTATTTTCATATATTCTTGTGTGAACATGGAATTATTATATCTGGACATTATACAGCATTTGTGAAATGGTTATGTAGTTAAAGTAATTACAAACGAATTGTTGCAGAAGATGCGTCACATGTGTGTGTATGTGTGTGTGTTCATGAATAAAAATTACACCGTTGTAATTCATTTTTCACAAAACATGGAGGTTATACAGTGGAGAAGAAGCTCCTGGCTGAATGTGGCTGTTATGTAAGTTTTTTCTCTTTTCTGTTTCTGATGAATGTTTATGTCTTGAATAGGAAAAGGTGGACTCAGTAAGCATTGCCTATGATGTCAAGTCAGTTATCACAAGTTTGGAAATAGAGAATTATGAAAAAATCAATAGGAATCATAATATGGGTATAGTTTATGGAGGTATTTATGTTTATCATGACGTGATGCCGTCTACGATATACCCATGAATAATACATTCTTCACGAAATACATATGTATCGAAGATGACTACATTGATTTCAATGTTCTCCATTTTGCATATATTTATCGTTTTTGGGAAATTTAGAAATAAGTACTTCCAGAGTACTTTCAGACTACTTCCGGGTCGTAGTACCCAAAAATAGTCCTTCAAACAAAAGTAGCTTGGAAATATTCATTAGATTGAAATGACATTGAAAGCAATGTTTAAATATAAGCTAACTTGTTCATTGGAATGTAGCATTAGAAGCTGTGCGTTCGATTTTCGTTAAGATAGTCTGATTATAACCGAACTACTTTGTATGATGCTGTTTGATTGACATGGTGTAGTTCGGTCCATTGGAATGTTGACAATGATTAACCTGTTCCCCCTTAAATGCCCAATTGACTGGTCCTAATGGAGATATTAAGCATACATTATTGTTGAAAAATTAAATGAAATGAGTTTTAAGGAGGAACATTTCAGTAACATGGGGTAGGGGGTAGGCTGGGGTGGTGTGGATTCATAAGTTTGACTTGGAAGACTGGAGTCTGAAGTTTGAGACCTGGCCAGATCAAACTTTTGTTTGTTTAACCCTTTACCAAAAATAGTTGAAAAAGAGTTTAGACAGTCCCTAACTGGAGGAGTTTCAGACGCCATTTCTGAATGCGATGAATTTGAAAACTGATCTTCGGATAGAGGAGAAAACATTGTGGGAAAAGGAGAAATTGCTGGTGAAGAGCAATTTCTCATTTTCCCACAATGTTTTCCAAAGTCGCCTCTCAACAAACTGGTCAAATGTCGTTATTGTTTGGTAATGGTATAAGAAGTCAATGCGACATGTCTCATTTGACAAACCCACCAAATTGCTCTACGTGGAAAATGAAACAGATGAAAAAGTCATCAAAATGACTAGAATACTGTTGACATCAGCGTTAAGTCCCAAACAAACCGGGCGACAGCATAAAATACTTTGAAACGTATCGGTACTTTATGATAGTAAAATATGGTAATTAGGGATTCAGTCTTTCAAGGCAATCTATTCTAAAGAAGTATGCAGGCGATGTTTCTGATTTTACCACGTTAACCAGAATGCCGTTAGTTCGAGACCCCGTCCGATCAATATTTCTATATGGAGAGAATCAAATAAGTCATTGTCCCTTTTCCTACAGTGTTTCATTGAGTAATTCTACTGATTATGTTTCTGATTGCTAACCCTTTACCCATAATCTGGCAAGACTGTTATTGTATATGTTCATATCCGCACAGAGTGACTTCCCCCCAAAAGCCAGACCCCCACACCCGACCCCCGTCCAAAGCGTAGAAATGCTCCTTGTGAACGGGCAATTTCTTTATCCACGCTGCTGCTTAAAATAGTATGCCGTGAAAGTCAGAGTAGGGGGATCAACAGCAAGTTTACTCATGGGGGAAAGATGGGCAATTTGTTCCCTTTTTTCTTTGTTATTGTTTGAATGCATACATGCATGAGAGTTCACATTACCCATTACACAAGTCCTTTTCCACACACTGTTTTCAATGTATGCTAACTTGTTCATTGGATTGTCCCATTCATGACTTGGAAGACTGGAGTCTGCAGTTTGAGACCTGGCCAGATCAAACTTTTGTTTGTTTAACCCTTTACCAAAAATAGTTGAAAAAAGTTTAGACAGTCCCTAACTGGAGGAGTTTCAGACGCCATTTCTGAATGCGATGAATTTGAAAACTGATCTTCGGATAGAGGAGAAAACATTGTGGGAAAAGGAGAAATTGCTGGTGAAGAGCAATTTCTCATTTTTCCCACAACGTTTTCCAAAGTCGCCTCCAACAAACTGGTCAAATGTCGTTATTGTTTGGTAATGGTATAAGAAGTCAATGCGACATGTCTCATTGGACAAACCCACCAAATTGCTCTACGTGGAAAATAAAACAGATGAAAAAGTCATCAAAATGACTAGAATACTGTTGACATCAGCGTTAAGTCCCAAAACAAACCGAGCGACAGAATAAAATACTTTGAAACGTATCGGTACTTTATGATAGTAAAATAGGGTAATTAGGGATTCAGTCTTTCAAGGCAATCTATTCTAAAGAAGTATGCAGACGATGTTTCTGATTTTACCACGTTAACCAGAATGTCGTTTGTTCGAGACCCCGTCCGATCAATATTTCTATATGGAGATAATCAAATAAGTCATTGTCCCTTTTCCTACAGTGTTTCATTGAGTAATTCTACTGATTATGTTTCTGATTGCTAACCCTTTACCCATAATCTGGCAAGACTGTTATTGTATATGTTCATATCCGCACAGAGTGACTTCCCCCCAAAAGCCAGACCCCCACACCCGACCCCCGTCCAAAGCGTAGAAATGCTCCTTGTGAACGGGCAATTTCTTTATCCACGCTGCTGCTTAAAATAGTATGCCGTGAAAGTCAGAGTAGGGGGATCAACAGCAAGTTTACTCATGGGGGAAAGATGGGCTTAGTTGTCTCCCTTTTTTCTTTGTTATTGTTTGAATCCATGCATGAAGAGTTCACATTACCCATTACACAAGTCCTTTTCCACACACTGTTTTCAATGTATGCTAACTTGTTCATTGGATTGTCCCATTCATGACTTGGAAGACTGGAGTCTGAAGTTTGAGACCTGGCCAGATCAAACTTTTGTTTGTTTAACCCTTTACCAAAAATAGTTGAAAAAAAGTTTAGACAGTCCCTATATATATAACTGGAGGAGTTTCAGACGCCATTTCTGAATGCGATGAATTTGAAAACTGATCTTCGGATAGAGGAGGAAACATTGTGGGAAAAGGAGAAATTGCTGGTGAAGAGCAATTTCTCATTTTACCACAACGTTTTTCCAAAGTCGCCTCCAACAAACTGGTCAAATGTCGTTATTGTTTGGTAATGGTATAAGAAGTCAATGCGACATGTCTCATTGGACAAACCCACCAAATTGCTCTACGTGGAAAATAAAACAGATGAAAAAGTCATCAAAATGACTAGAATACTGTTGACATCAGCGTTAAGTCCCAAACAAACCGAGCGACAGAATGAAATACTTTGAAACGTATCGGTACTTTATGATAGTAAAATATTGTAATTAGGGATTCAGTCTTTCAAGGCAATCTATTCTAAAGAAGTATGCAGACGATGCTTTTGATTTTACCACGTTAACCAGAATGTCGTTTGTTCGAGACCCCGTCCGATCAATATTTCTATATGGAGATAATCAAATAGTCATTGTCCCTTTTCCTACAGTGTTTCATTGAGTAATTCTACTGATTATGTTTCTGATTGCTAACACTTTACCAATAATCTGGCAAGACTGTTATTGTATATATTCATATCCGCACAGAGTGACTTTCCCCCCAAAAACCAGACCCCCACACCCGACCCCCGTCCAAAGCGTAGAAATGCTCCGGGTGAACGGGCAATTTCTTTATCCACGCTGCTGCTTAAAATAGTATGCCGTGAAAGTCAGAGTAGGGGGATCAACAGCAAGTTTACTCATGGGGGAAAGATGGGCATTGTTGTCTCCCTTTTTCTTTGTTATTGTTTGAATGCATTCATGCATAAAGAGTTCACATTACTCATTACACAAGTCCTTTTCCACACACTGCCTTCAATGTATGCTAACTTGTTCATTGGATTGTCCCATTCATGACTTGGAAGACTGGAGTCTGAAGTTTGAGACCTGGCCAGATCAAACTTTTGTTTGTTTAACCCTTTACCAAAAATAGTTGAAAAAAAGTTTAGACAGTCCCTAACTGGAGGAGTTTCAGACGCCATTTCTGAATGCAATGAATTTGAAAACTGATCTTCGGATAGAGGAGAAAACATTGTGGGAAAAGGAGGAATTGCTGGTGAAGAGCAATTTCTCATTTTCCCACAACGTTTTCCCAAGTCGCCTCCAACAAACTGGTCAAATGTCGTTATTGTTTGGTAATGGTATAAGAAGTCAATGCGACATGTCTCATTGGACAAACCCACCAAATTGCTCTACGTGGAAAATGAAACAGATGAAAAAGTCATCAAAATGACTAGAATACTGTTGACATCAGGGTTAAGTCCCAAACAAAACGAGCGACAGCATAAAATACTTTGAAACGTATCGGTACTTTATGATAGTAAAATATGGTAATTAGGGATTCAGTCTTTCAAGGCAACCTATTCTAAAGAAGTATGCAGACGATGTTTCTGATTTTACCACGTTAACCAGAATGTCGTTTGTTCGAGACCCCGTCCGATCAATATTTCTATATGGAGATAATCCAATAAGTCATTGTCCCTTTTCCTACAGTGTTTCATTGAGTAATTCTACTGATTATGTTTCTGATTGCTAACCCTTTACCCATAATCTGGCAAGACTGTTATTGTATATGTTCATATCCGCACAGAGTGACTTCCCCCCAAAAGCCAGACCCCCACACCGTCCAAAGCGTAGAAATGCTCCTTGTGAACGGGCAATTTCTTTATCCACGCTGCTGCTTAAAATAGTATGCCGTGAAAGTCAGAGTAGGGGGATCAACAGCAAGTTTACTCATGGGGGAAAGATGGGCAAAGTTGTCTCCCTTTTCTCTTTGTTATTGTTTTGAATACATGCATTAAGAGTTCACATTACTCATTACACACAAGTCCTTTTCCACACACTGTTTTCAATGTATGCTAACTTGTTCATTGGATTGTCCCATTCATGACTTGGAAGGCTGGAGTCTGAAGTTTGAGACCTGGCCAGATCAAACTTTTGTTTGTTTCACCCTTTACCAAAAAATAGTTGAAAAAAAGTTGAGACAGTCCCTATATAACTGGAGGAGTTTCAGACGCCATTTCTGAATGCGTATGAATTTAAAACTGATCTTCGGATAGAGAAAACATTAGAAAAGGAGAAATTGCTGGTGAAGAGCAATTTCTCATTTTCCCACAACGTTTTCCAAAGTCGCCTCCAACAAACTGGTCAAATGTCGTTATTGTTTGGTAATGGTATAAGAAGTCAATGCGACATGTCTCATTGGACAAACCCACCAAATTGCTCTACGTGGAAAATGAAACAGATGAAAAAGTCATCAAAATGACTAGAATACTGTTGACATCAGCGTTAAGTCCCAAACAAACCGGCGACAGAATAAAATACTTTGAAACGTATCGGTACTTTATGATAGTAAAATATGGTAATTAGGGATTCAGTCTTTCAAGGCAATCTATTCTAAAGAAGTATGCAGGCGACGTTTCTGATTTTACCACGTTAACCAGAATGTCGTTTGTTCGAGACCCCGTCCGATCAATATTTCTATATGGAGATAATCAAATAAGTCATTGTCCCTTTTCCTACAGTGTTTCATTGAGTAATTCTACTGATTATTATGTTTCTGATTGCTAACCCTTTACCCATAATCTGGCAAGACTGTTAGTGTATATGTTCATATCCGCACAGAGTGACTTCCCCCCCAAAGGCCAGACCCCCACACCCGACCCCTGTCCAAAGCGTGGAAATGCTCCTTGTGAACGGGCAATTTCTTTATCCACGCTGCTGCTTAAAATAGTATGCCGTGAAAGTCAGAGTAGGGGGATCAACAGCAAGTTTACTCATGGGGGAAAGATGGGCAAAGTTCTCTCCCTTTTTTTCTTTGTTATTGTTTGAATGCATGCATAAAAAGTTCACACTACTCATTACACAAGTCCTTTTCCACACACTGTTTTCAATGTATGCTAACTTGTTCATTGGATTGTCCCATTCATGACTTGGAAGGCTGGAGTCTGAAGTTTGAGACCTGGCGAGATCAAACTTTTGTTTGTTTAACCCTTTACCAAAAATAGTTGAAAAAAAAGTTTAGACGGTCCCTAACTGGAGGAGTTTCAGACGCCATTTCTGAATGCGATGAATTTGAAAACTGATCTTCGGATAGAGGAGAAAACATTGTGGGAAAAGGAGGAATTGCTAGTGAAGAGCAATTTCTCATTTTCCCACAACGTTTTCCAAAGTCGCCTCCAACAAACTGGTCAAATGTCGTTATTGTTTGGTAATGGTATAAGAAGTCAATGCGACATGTCTCATTGGACAAACCCACCATATTGCTCTACGTGGAAAATGAAACGGATGAAAAAGTCATCAAAATGACTAGAATACTGTTGACATCAGCGTTAAGTCCCAAACAAACCGAGCGACAGAATAAAATACTTTGAAACGTATGGGTACTTTATGATAGTAAAATATGGTAATTAGGGATTCAGTCTTTCAAGGCAATCTATTCTAAAGAAGAATGCAGACGATGTTTCTGATTTTACCACGTTAACCAGAATGTCGTTTGTTCTAGACCCTGTCCGATCAATCTTTCTATATGGAGATAATCAAATAAGTCATTGTCCCTTTTCCTACAGTGTTTCATTGAGTAATGCTACTGATTATGTTTCTGATTGCTAACCCTTTACCCATAATCTGGCAAGACTGTTATTGTATATGTTCATATCCGCACAGAGTGACTTTCCCCCCAAGAACCAGACCCCCACACCCGACCCCGTCCAAAGCGTAGAAATGCTCCTTGTGAATAGGCAATTTCTTTATCCACGCTGCTGCTTAAAATAGTATGCCGTGAAAGTCAGAGTAGGGGGATCAACGGCAAGTTTACTCATGGGGGAAAGATGGGCAATGTTGTCTCCCTTTTTTCTTTGTTATTGTTTGAATTCATGCATGAAGAGTTCACATTACCCATTACACAGGTCCTTTTCCACACACTGTTTTCAATGTATGCTAACTTGTTCATTGGATTGTCCCATTCATGACTTGGAAGACTGGAGTCTGAAGTTTGAGACCTGGCCAGATCAAACTTTTGTTTGTTTTACCCTTTACCAAAAATAGTTGAAAAAAAGTTTAGACAGTCCCTAACTGGAGGAGTTTCAGGCGCCATTTCTCAATGCGATGAATTTGAAAACTGATCTTCGGATAGAGGAGAAAACATTGTGGGAAAAGGAGAAATTGCTGGTGAAGAGCAATTTTTCATTTTCCCACAACGTTTTTCCAAAGTCGCCTCCAACAAACTGGTCAAATGTCGTTATTGTTTGGTAATGGTGTATGAAGTCAATGCGACATGTCTCATTGGACAAACCCACCAAATTGCTCTACGTGGAAAATAAAACAGATGAAAAAGTCATCAAATGACTAGAATACTGTTGACATCAGCATTAAGTCCCAAACAAACCGAGCGACAGAATAAAATACTTTGAAACGTATCGGTACTTTATGATAGTAAAATAGGGTAATTAGGGATTCAGTCTTTCAAGGCAATCTATTCTGAAGGAGTATGCAGACGATGTTTCTGATTTTACCACGTTAACCAGAATGTCGTTTGTTCGAGAACCCGTCCGATCAATATTGCTATATGGAGATAATCAAATAAGTCATTGTCCCTTTTCCTACAGTGTTTCATTGGGTAATTCTACTGATTATGTTTCTGATTGCTAACCCTTTACCCATAATCTGGCAAGACTGTTATTGTATATGTTCATATCCGCACAGAGTGCCTTCCCCCCAAAAGCCAGACCCCAACACCCGACCCCCGTCCAAAGCGTTGAAATGCTCCTTGTGAACGGGCAATTTCTTTATCCACGCTGCTGCTTAAAATAGTATGCCGTGAAAGTCAGAGTAGGGGGATCAACAGCAAGTTTACTCATGGGGGAAAGATGGGCAATGTTGTCTCCCTTTTTTCTTTGTTATTGTTTGAATTCATGCATGAAGAGTTCACATTACTCATTACACAAGTCCTTTTCACACACTGTTTTCAATGTATGCTAACTTGTTCATTGGATTGTCCCATTCATGACTTGGAAGCCTGGAGTCTGAAGTTTGAGACCTGGCCAGATCAAACTTTTGTTTGTTTAACCCTTTACCAAAAATAGTTGAAAAAAAGTTTAGACAGTCCCTAACTTTGGAGGAGTTTCAGGCGCCATTTCTGAATCGATGAATTTAAAACTGATCTTCGAGACAGGGGAGAAAACATTGTTGGAAAAGGAGAATTTGCTGGTGAAGAGCAATTTCTCATTTCCCCACAATGTTATTTTCAAAGTATATACTCAACAAACTGGTCAAATGTCGTTATTGTTTGGTAATGGTATAAGAAGTCAATCGACATGTCTCAAATTGGACAAACCCACCATATTGCTCTACGTGGAAAATGAAACAGACTGAAAAAGTCATCAAAATGACTAGAATACTGTTGACATCAGCGTTAAGTCCCAAACAAACCGGCGACAGAATAAAATACTTTGAAGCGTATGGGTACTTTTATGATAGTAAAATGTGCTAATTAGGGATTCAGCCTTTCAAGGCAATCTATCTTAAAGAAGTATGCAGACGATGTTTCTGATTTTACCACGTTAACCAGAATGTCGTTTGTTCGAGACCCCGTCGATCAATATTTCTATATGGAGATAATCAAATAAGTCATTGTCCCTTTTCCTACAGTGTTTCATTGAGTAATTCTACTGATTATGTATCTGATTGCTAACCCTTTACCCGTAATCTGGCAAGACTGTTATTGTATATGTTCATATCCGCACAGAGTGACTTCCCCCCAAAAACCAGACCCCCACACCCGACCCCCGACCAAAGCGTAGAAATGCTCCTTGCGAGCGGGCAATTTCTTTATGCACGCTGCTGCTTAAAATAGTATGCCGTGAAAGTCAGAGTAAGGGGATCAACAGCAAGTTTACTCATGGGGGAAAAGATGGGCAAGGTTGTCTCCCTTTTTCTTTGTTATTGTTTGAATGCATACATGCATAAAGAGTTCACATTACCAATACAAGTCCTTTTCCACACACTGTTTTCAATGTATGCTAACTTGTTCACTGGATTGTCCCATTCATGACTTGGAAGACTGGAGTCTGAAGTTTGAGACCTGGCCAGATCAAACTTTTGTTTGTTTAACCCTTTACCAAAAATAGTTGAAAAAAGTTTTAGACAGTCCTAACTGGAGGAGTTTCAGACGCCATTTCTGAATCGATGAATTT
>OX401416.1:9303752-9306246 GCA_947846245.1 Cerastoderma edule | reverse complement strand
TGCTGACCAACCCTGTGGACCAATCAACACGTTTCTTATTTAACCATGGATTTAGAACAATGTGACAAAATTCATACTCCTTTAATTTCATTTGAATATATATATAGATCTATATATATATAATCTAGATGAATTTGAGAAAAAAATGAGAAAAGCTGATATTTTATTGACATAATACTCTAAAAGTTGAAACAACTAATATATTTAACAATGGAGAAAAAAAAACATGCAACAATATACTTTTAGAAAAAAAATATATATATAAACATTAACATAGCATTTATTCAAGATTTTCAATTTGTGCAAAGCAAGGTTAAGAACAATTGCTCCTTTTTGAACATGTCAAATTTTCTTAAATACGAAATAATAATTAAAGAAAGGATTAAAATAAAACTTGACAAATTAATTTTTTATTTTCAAAGGCATTTGATTTTTGTGGAACCAGCTTCTTCTTTTGCATTGTTTTGGTAAATGGGAGCTGTATCGCTTATCAGTTCTTATCAGTCAGTCATTGGGGGTCATCAAAATTACCCTGGTCAGCAAAATACTGGTCAGCATTTTATACCCTCTGGTCAGTTGGTCAGCGGTCAGCAGTCAGCTGGTCAACAGAGAAAAGTCAACAGAATATACCTTCCCCACAAGGAGACGTTAGTTAAACATATTTTATTTGAAATAATTTTACAATTGGATTGGGACGGAAACTTTAAGCTTATTGAGTCCCTCTCATGAATTACAAAACAGGAGACGTTACATTCATTTCACTTTAAACAACATGTACCATGTCATTGATATAAAACAAGTGAAACGAACCGAGCAAATGAACCTCTCAAAGATACAAACACATCCAAAATGAACCTCTCGAAGACACACATCCATAAACGTTCAACGAACGTTACATAAGTAATTCAAACGGAAAGCGCTGAAATGACTTGTCTTATATCATAAATATATAACTACCGAAGTAAGACGAGTGGATGTACATACACACTTCTAAACAGTGATCATAATCACTGTTTAGATGCATATGGTTCCATCTCTCGCAAATTGATATACACAGCCCTTCAACATTGACATCTGGAAGTATGTACGAATCAGAATTTCCTTTCACCGCTGGTCAGTCCACACCTCCTACCATCCCCAGCAAACCTCAACCGATGGAGACTAACAACCGATTCAGACTGCAACCTTTGTGATCTTCCCGCAACACTGGAACAGAAGTTTTCTTCTCTGAGCGGGAAAAGGAGCTCATGAGTAACTCGCCACGACAGAGGATTAACACGAAGTCGGATAAAACTGCACAGTGACAGCAATCACAAAATGTTCAATCCTCGACAGTTCAAGTGGATGGAACATGAAGGTTAATCTAGACTGGAAGCTGGTATTCCTAAGCGGAGTACCGACAAACCTTAGTTCAGATATAGTGTCTGATTTAGGGAAACGTCTCATCGTGATCGAGTTGACAGAACCCCTGGGAAACCAGATGTGGCGAGGCCTATGAAAGTAAGAAAGAACCAAAGAAAGAACGTGAAGTACACAGAACTCCTCAACG
This sequence comes from Cerastoderma edule, assembly GCA_947846245.1. NCBI lineage: Eukaryota > Metazoa > Mollusca > Bivalvia > Cardiida > Cardiidae > Cerastoderma > Cerastoderma edule. Next base: position 9,304,697 of record OX401416.1, on the reverse strand, counting down.
AGTGCAAACGACGAGTCAGGCATACATGTACATGAATTTTCTCGGTATAAGAAATAAGCGTAAAAGGATTCTGTTCTCAATTTGTGTGCCGACTGATGACAGCAAACGGGTCTACCGGCAGGGATAGACGGAGGACTATCCAGACACTGAGTCGAGCGACAGAACGTTCGTCTAAGTGACAATGGATGAGGCGAGAACATACGAGCTGGAAGACGTAGAGCTATCGACATTCACACCGTTACTACGGTGACCCCACCCTCAATCAGATGTACATGGTTCAGTGGTGAAACATCCATGATGGACAGAATCAATGCTGACGATGAATGTCGATTTGCAATCTCGATTTCGAACCACCACCTAGCTCGAATACACAATAGACTCACACTAGGTGCGTTTAAGACTGTTTCTTACTCATGCTATGATCATCGATTTTCTTTTGAAGGAGAGTGCTCACGGGGTAGAGCGTTGGCCTCTGGTCACGATGGTTGCGGGTTCGAATCTCGTAACTAGAAGGATCCACTGTATGACTTTTCATAAAGCCACATTCGACGTGAGTACTGGTTAAAATGCAAGATTCTTTATTGACATTTAAAAAAACTGTATGATTTTGCATCATGTCAATATACATTTTAACGTTTTGCGGCATCATTTGGTATGTATGTTTTGTATCCAAGAAACAGAATCGAGAGTGGTTGATCTAAGTTGTAAGAATTTGATTCTGCATCGATGAAAAATAAATAGGTTTATACCAACTGAACTGATGTACATACAGAAATATATAGACACATAGGCGTAGGAGCCGGGGGGAGCAGCCCCGCCCCCCCATTTCCAGACCGGGGGACCAGAGTATACCTTGCTACTTGCACCCCCCAATATTCACAATGGAAAATGAAGATCTTTGGAAAGAAAAACTGAAAAAAAAACACCATTAAATTTAACAGCAGA
>OX401416.1:9136252-9298752 GCA_947846245.1 Cerastoderma edule | reverse complement strand
AAATGGATTAATGATTGATAAATGTACATCCTCTCAGCTGGACTTGTATATCGGCAGTCGTGTTTATTCATACCGCGTTGAGGGATCTTATTTCGGCAGATCGGTTTAATTAGTGGAACGAAATGCTCTAATTTCCGGCCCTTTATGAAAAATAATGGAAGTATATGAATCATTCCCCGATTAATAATTTTCGATTTCCTATAAGCTTTCCTTATTTTCTACGGGGTTGAACTATTAATCGGCATGGCAAATAAGGATAGAAACCATCTTGGCATTTGAATTTTTTTATTGATACACATGTTCACACTAATTTGAATGAAAAGCTATGTATACGCGCAGTTAGTTATACATAATGCTCATGCGAAACTGTTGTGGTAAACGCACTGTGCTCCGGGGGCCCGTTTTACTAAACAGTTTACGCTTAAGATTTGCGTAAGTCTAAAACAACAATTCCTCTTATTTCAATATTGGACGAAGCAATATTGCAAAGTGACACATCATTGGAATCGTCTCTCCGAGACGCTTCCAATGAAGTGCCACATTGCAACATTGTACTTTCATTGAAGATACTATCCATGTTTATCAATTATGACTTACGCAAACACTTTCCGTAAGTTGTTTAGTAAAACGGGCCCCGGGAGATAGTGACGGATAAGCATTTTCACGAAAGACCGTCTCACCGGGAGTCGATGGTTTTACGTAAGTGCTTGACTCAAATATTATATGCTATTTAACACTTCAGTCCTCTCGTAACTACTTATTGGCCATGTAACTTAAGCTAACAGCAACATTCATCAAGCAGTTTAAACATGTAATTGGTGATGAATGAAAATGTACGATGAGTTACCAGAGATCAATCGGTGCTGACTGATCTCGGTTCACAAGGGTCTATAGTTATTCTGGGGGTCAGTACTATCAAATATAAAAACTTACATTACATAGTATTGACCCAAGAACAACTATAAACCGCTGTGTTTTGATTCAAACCTTCTGATAACATTGGAGTTCTATAAAAATGGCAATAGTATACTGACTGGGTAAGAATACATAAGATTACACACGTAGTGTAGTTTAAATGAGGCAACACACAAACGGAGAGAAAAGGCCGAAAGAAAGGCATTATTGTTTTGCACTTACGTGTATTGACTTAGACTTGACTACTTCGAAAGATGCCTTGTTTGACTAACATCTGTATCTACATTATAGACCGACACCGACCGAGATACTTGATCTGTCTATTAACTCTGATTAGGCAGAGGAAGTATAGATTAGTGTGATCGATCCACGTTGGATTATTGGTTCTACACCTTTAACACCAAGTATAATATAAACCAAACAAAAACAAGAATCGTTTAGTTACCTGTTAGCTATGTAAACCTCGTTACCAGCACGGTAAATGTTTACGGTTTTGTCACAAAGCGGCGCCATTACCATCCAGGTTTGATATAACGATACAAAAACAACTGTTGTCGCGAGTTATTTACGCTTCTGCCTGTTCGCAGAAACGTTTGCTAGTGTCCTATAATTATATTACCGTTGACTATACACTAGGAATGTGCAGTATCATTTCAGGAAATGAGCATACCTACCTATAAGATGCAAACCTTATGTAACGTTACAAGTGTATATATTATATACGTGTTGTATCATTGTAATTTTACCTCTGAGTGATTGATTGACTGTGTTCCTTTTAGCCCTATCTAAACCCATAAAGACACGGGTTGTAACTAAGAAATGTATATGTGTGTGTTGTTTTCTTTTTTTGATAAGATGTGATGTCTTTAATTCTGAAATAAATCTCAAAATGTTGCTAGTTTGGATTCACCACTTTTCATAAACGGTTTTGAAATTAGTTCGCTTGAAATGTCAACCACGTTGACATATCTTAAAATCAAAGTGCAAAGTTATGTTGTGTGGCATTCTATAGTCATATCTTTTAATAACGAATTTAAAGTTGGCATTTTTGGCGCAATCCTATGACAAGCTAGTCTGGAAAATTTCATGCAAAGACAGAGAATCAGATTTTCGCCGTTCCCAGAAATGGAATATTTAGATGAACCGCTGACAGAGAAAACGATACATTTAGCTCATACGTCACATGAGGTTTTACAGATAGCGCAAAACAACAGACCCGTCTGTAACGGTCTAGAGATAACGTTTTAGATAATCTCAGCATGTATAAGGTGAATCTCAAATAATAATTCTCCAAGTGTTAAAATATTTATAACTGCTAAATGTTTGCCTTCGTTCTACAGAGACCAATTCATTTGCTTTGAATTTAGTTCAAACCGTTTTTCAGTTTATCTCGACGACTGTTCACATACACATGCTCACTCAAACATTCAATTTATTCCATTTTACCCATTTCACTTTTATTCTTTTCTAATTTTTAACTTGATTTCCAAGGTAATGTATGTGTTAGTGTACGAGTTAACCCTTATGGTGCTTAAGCAAATGGGTTGGATCAAGGCCAGCCTCCAAGAAAATTGGCGGATGGCCTCTGATCTAACCTGTTTGTTCTTAATATCTTTCTTCATCAAAATTAAACAAATATTTCAGGTTTTGGAAAGCAGTCTACATACAAATCTTTATTCAGAAAAATACCCAGCATTCTAAGGGTTAAAGCCACATTTTATCGTGTCAAGGTGACCTATTCTCGGCTGTAATCTAAAATGAGATGGATCGTCGTGACAAAATTGATGAATACAGGCATAAGCTTACATCTAGGCGCCGGATCTTGATGAATTTAACAATTGTCTGTACAGCTACATCATATACCCCATATGGGAATTTATGTCTCGGTCAAATTCAAAGCAACATCAGACGACATGAAAGTTCACGAAAAAATGAGTTTTATTTGTAAAATGGGGAAGAGACCTTTGTGACAAATATTGACTGTTAAATGAAGTGTTTATATGAAAAGGTATCTTTACAAAGACTTTCTTCGTCCTTAGTCTTTGAATGGGGGAGATGAAAATGTTTATTACAGAACATACCTGTAGAGATTACTGCTTTATAACCAGCGTTGAATGTTTTTTGTAATCACCGATCTACATCTTACCACGAATGATAATTAGAAAACCATTCTCATTTCTTTTACCAAAGTACTTTTCTCCCTTTTTACAAATAAGCAATAAGCAATGTTGTCTCATTTCACAATGTTGTCTTGGTATTTTCACGGATACGGTCAAACAATGGGTAAAGTTCTATTATGCTTTGTTTACTTCAATGATTCGATATGAGCCATTTCTGTACGCTTTTATAAAGTGTTATCAACATAAACTAGAAGGTGTTTCTTCTTTATTGTGCGTGTTTATAACATCCTTTATGAATATATAAAAACATGTTGTAATCGTTTATTGCAATTCCATTCCTTTTAGAAAAGATTCTCATTGTTTCTTAGCATGCCTTGTTACCGGCCAAAATTGAAGATGATACATACTTTTCGTTTTGCATTCAAAGCCGAACACATTATCAATAAAAGAGTTGTTTCACTGATATCATTTGATGCGAGTCTCAAAAGTTGTATTTTTAAGGTAAGCTATGTTAAAACAGACCTGTATTACTCTGTGTGTTCATTTTTTTTTTGGCAAAAAACTCAGTCTGAGTTTTTTCGTGAAACGCAACTTAGCAAGAAACTCAGTTCCAACAGGAAGTTGAGTCAGAAACTGAGTTTTGAGTAAAATAAACGACTAAAGTCGTTTCGTGAAACCGGGGCAAGGTATCTCTTTACCAAACATCAAATTGGGTATTTTTGTTGTTCCAGGCAAAATGACTTGAAAGTATGCCTATTTCCATTCTTCTCACATTTCTACAATATTTTCAAATCTAATACACATAACAGGTACCTATAAAATCCCGATATTCATTGGAAGAGGTTAATGATCAATGATTAAAGCACATTCACGAAATTAACCAAAACATTTACCCTTTACGAAAGATTCTAGTATTTTCTTAACTGCTTCAAGTTCCTTTTGAATGTCTCTTTAGAAAGAGAACTTGTTTTCTTTAGTGGATATCCTTTCTTTTCGATAACAGTTGCGAAAATTTACGATAATTATCGCCTAAAACTGTCACATTTGTTGTTATTCCAAAGAATCTTTCACTTTCGTTCAAGAGCGGATTGATGTTGGTCAAGTGCATGGTGCTATTCCGAGGTTTTTGCGTTCATTTTCGATAGCTACTAGACACTGGTGCATTTCCTCGAACATGAGAAATATTACACTAGTTCTCTGTTAGCCCATCCCATTTGATTAGAAATATGTCTAGTCTTTATCAAAAACAATAGAAGACAAGAAACATCATCAACAAACTTTTTTTTTAGAATAAATCATACATTTTCATCTGAACACTCTGATTTTCACGCTCTTCTTCAACCTATGTGTAAAGGTGAGGTCTTGTGGAACAAGGGTTTACTGCCCACGCTCGATTGCTACCGAAACCTGTTAAAAAGGTTCTTCGTGGATCATTATTCCAAACTCTCCGTCAATAACTTTGATTTCATTTGAACAGAGAGGTGGACCCCTTTCTATCAAAACGATTAAATACACATCTCATCTCAAGATGGGAAAAACATCAATTGTGTATATGGATTCACGGGAAAGGTTAAGCCAAGATTTTGTGATTAACAAATGATACAGTGCTTACTTAAACAACCCTAGTCAGTAAACAAATGACTAATTTTGAATTTCTTGTTATAAAGATGTTTTCATTCAAAACGTGTAAAACGAGTGTTAGGCTGTTAGCGCCTGTCAGTACTTTGATGGAAAACACAATAGATATACGTTGTGGGGTTGATCTTTAGCATCAAGTGGTTACGATGTTGAGCCATTAAATGTTGTGGTTCCGAAACGCTTTTAGTCGTTTGAATAAATTCACAGGATAGAAACAATGGATCCTAATTTACGAAATAAACCGTTTAAACAGGCTGATGTATCTCCTATGGGTTATTATGTTACCTTACAATTACGAACGGGATTTTACGGAACATTTATGCTAAAAAATGTGTAAATTCAAAACAACATTCCCTCTTATTTCAATATTTGGCTTGACAATGTTGCAAAGTAACACATCATTAGCGACATCACTGTACTTTCATTTAAGATACTATACAAATTTTTATCGGTTTTGACTTCCGTAAACATATCCCTTGAGTCTTTTAGTACACGAGTACCCAGGGGTCTGTCTCACAAAGCAGTGGAAATTTATTACTAAGTTAACGTGTAAGAGGATCGTTCGAATTATCCTAATGTGTGAAACACAAAGGAGTAGAACTTTATTACTAAGTTAACGTGTAAGATGATCGTTCGAACTAATGTGTGAAACACAAAGGAGTAGAACTTTATTTCTAAGTTAACGTGTAAGATGATCGTTCGAATTCTAATGTGTGAAACACAAAGGAGTAGAACTTTATTTCTAAGTTAACGTGTAAGATGATCGTTCGAATTCTCCAAGTGTGTGAAACACAAAGAGTGTCGTAGCGTGGTTTATCCTACAACTTTTGTTTAAAGCCTTATTGGTTTTTGTTGAAGCAATCTTCTCAAATTTGAAATTGTGCAATACTCGAGGTTTCAATGTGCAAACCTACTTTAAAATAGATCGGTTAAAGACATTTTACTTTGCCATTTCGAAATATGAATGAGACACCACACAGTTGTTGAAATATGAAATGTAAAGGAATATCGGACTAAACCTGAACAAGTGTTGATGCAGCAGGGCTTTTCATTGCCATCTGTTGTAGGACCATGAAATCATTGAAAGATTCGTGCCCGAATAAAATCCCTTCATTATTCAAACCAAACGAGGATCCATTCGGTGACATACTTGTCCACTTTTCTAAAGATTTGCCCAAATAGTCCTATTATGTTATTGTTACGAATTATGATCTGGACTTAAAAATTCTAACGACTATCCACGTTAAATGGTTCACCAAAGAAACATGAATTTAGCACTGGAAAACAATGCATTGTGGCTGGACCTCACAATTGTCCATTTAACTCCAATATAAGATGTGGTGTGCCGTGTATTATATGTTAAATTATATGGCAATGAGATATATTTAAACTAATATAAGAATTGGCTGATCGAAATTGAAATTAACACCAGAAATATAAACTCTGACTTAATGAAAGTTTATTTTGAAACCACTGTGACAAAAGTATAGATTAGTCAAGCAATGAGCAATTTATCATATTCTTACGGCGGTTTCCAAACTTGTCTACAGCGGACGCTACAATGCTAATGAAGTATTGGAAACCCCGACTAACCAGGTTCTAGGAGAGAATCACGAGTGAAGACGCTTTACTTCCGGGGAACGTGATAACTGGCGCTGTTTGTACAATTAACTCTGACCATCATCCATAAGATTGGGCTATCGGGTCAAACAAACATATTATCCCCACTCCAGACCCACTTATTTGTTGATTTAGGCTCGTCTATAATGGAAAACAGTTGAGCTGTACATGTTTTCAAATGCCGTCGGGTTATGAGCAATGCTCTATGTCGTCGGCTTTATGGTTTATGTTTTCACCGTTAGCTCATGGCGTTCTTATTGAATGCGTGTCTATCAATTGGAGTTGGAATTAAATCGCACATTCCACTCTTTTAAATCCACAAACATTAATGTGGATTACAAAAAGATGGACTAATGGTTAAATTGGTGTATGGCGGATGAAGATTGGACAACAGATCGCATCACTTCCCTATATCTTTATTCTTAGTCAATATTCAAAATTGAAAGTTAGAAAATAGTCGGATTTTCTTTTCCCTTAAGATATCTTACCTAGCCTCGTTAAACCATTACACAAGAAGCGGTAAATTCTTTGGCAAACTTCATCTGGCTCCACTTCAACACTATTATCTATGCTCTATTAATCAGTAAGTATTATGTTTACTGCACAGGTGTGAGTACGCCCCGTACTTTTTACGTGCGTGAGATTTAATATCCATTCCAAACTGAAAGGAGCAGCAGCAGGCAAGAAACAAAAAATATCAAATGAGATGTGTTACCGGAAAATATGATGAAAACGTTGGGACAAAAGAAGAAATTGCACAATGGAATTTGATAACATCAAGCTATTGTTTGCACACTGATTTAACAACATTCCGCGCCGAATAAAAGACTTCTTTTGATATTTATATCCTGAAGTTGCTGAAGTGAAGAGCATTTCTTTATTCGCAAGAATAAATATAAAACTGTCCATGAAGCCTTTCAGAGCTTTGATTATATACTCGATTTAAAGATGTCCACTAGGTCGCTCTCTGACGCTCCTGATAGCGTCACGTGATGAGAGTGTGACATAGTCTGGTTTTGCAGATGCTCTAGTTTCGATCCTTTTATGTAATGGAAATAATAACATAGTTTTTATGAATTTAACCGTTCAAACATTTTGCCACATCTTTATGGTTTATCTTTACCAAATGATCACAAACGGGATTGAGAAGCAGCTTTTACTTATTCTTTTTATAACTCAATAGGAAAAAGTTATAATTGTATCCTTCGAAGTGGAAATCCGATTTCAGTTTGTGAGATAGTCCTTTTGTGACCGTCGTAAAACAAAAATGACGTCACGATATCCATGATGCTGCATTGTTACAAGTCCTGAAGTTGTAGAAGCTCTAAAATCTGTCAGAATTATCATTAAGTCTCCAAAAATAACGGCGCAATTAAAATGCGTAAATGCATTTTCACACGTTCACGCACTCACTGACGTTTGTTGTGAAAGCATTCGGATGTATTATCCGGTATTATGAGATAAACTGGTGCATGTTTTAACGTCTATTTTTGTCATCTTGCACACTCCTCTCAAGTACCTTGGGATAACGTTTTACCCCGTACCTCTTTACCAAAGAACTTTTCTGTCGTCCTAAATTGAATGGGTTATTACAAATGTCGTTATACGATAAGGTATAATTAGTTTTTAAGTATTCCTGGTGTGTATGTCAAAATATGTCTATTTCAAAATCATTGTTGGAAAATGAGAGATTGCCCAAAAGAGCAATTTCCTATTTTCCAACAATGATTTAAAAAGCCATCTGTAAATAGTGATAAGACTCAGGATTTCTCGATAAAAGTGCTAATACAATTGTTCGTAAAAGTCCATTAGCTATCCTCTTGCATGAACTACCAAAAGGTTTCTAGATGTGAGGTAATTGCGGTGATATGGCACCGCTTAGACGGAACTATTAGACAAAAAGAGAGCAAAGGAAAGATAGTCTCCTACATCTTATTTAGCGATGGAAGAGCTTTAATGATCTAAACTGTGCCTCCTGTAGAGTATTACTAATCTATTGTTCTAATAGTTTCTACCCAATATAATAATGAACGCGCCACTTTTTCTTTGTGTGTCGTCTGTAGAAATTTCGGAATTGCACTAATCAAACTGAATATGTGGGGAAATGGAACAGAAAACCTCAAACGTAACGTTTTTGATTGGTCGTCATCATGATTAAACGCAACAATGAACTGTATGAAACAATGTAATTCCCTCGAAATACCCAATACCAATCTACCAATGTAAGAGATCCTTGTATGTTAGAGATGTTTATGTTTTCATTGTTAAAATAACTAGCATGAACAAATTCTAATGCAACGATGTTTCTAAGGCTTGACTCGCGGAAATACTATGTATGTTTGAATATATATATATATATATTTTTTTTTAGAAAGCATATAAATGAACTATCCCCACGATCAGTTTTTGTTTCAGCATTTCCACGTTTTGAATTTAATTACGTTGTTTAGTTTTGATTACGTCTCAAACGTCGAGTAATGCCATAGACAACTACATGAAGCGCCGTAAATAACCTGGCCGTGTCGGTTATCTAACCTGCGTCCCTTGTACCAGAGAACTTGTTATTGATACCGCAACAATATCATATGTTAAGGAATATGTTTGCCGACATTGCAATCCATCTTAGATATAATAACCGAACAGAGCTCGACGTGGATCGTTAAGTACACGACCCGGCTGAGATATGACGGAATAGTTAATGAGGAACATTGTACGATTTCTCTGTAAAAATCATTGTGCAGTTGTTCATGCAAGCTGGCTCCATAGTACAGTTTTGCAATACCATGTTGTAGATCACAGAGGGGTACAATAGTCTCGTGATGGAATATCGTGGTCTTATGGAATAAACCCTTTACTATAGATTCCAGGAACTTTTGTGAATCTCACGGTGGCTGAAAGAAGTAAGGAACGGGAAACTTGCTCGTAAAATCAAACGTTTTTCAACATTACGATAAGTTCTTTGTCAATATCACGGTTATGTTCTATCTCGTGTTTCTTTCTGCATATACCTTCATATAGTTCGTTCAATAGTGTCTACAGAAACACAAGTAAATGAATCTAGAATTTACCAAACCCTGTGCTTTCTTTTTGAATTTATGAATGGTCATAATTGAAAGGAAGAACAGCCGACGAAATATTATGAAAGGATAGACATCATTTAAAATAATGTCTCGAAAAGCGTGATAGAATAGATACATTTGATTAGTAGCAATTTACCCTTTTCCAAATGGGTGGCATTAAAACTTTTTTAAAAAACAAGATTGATTTCTTTAACAACTTTTGACTTTGATGATTTATTTATTCATGAATGCATTCTGAATGAGTATCTTGGTAACACGAAGTTTACATGACTTGTGTGGATGCGCACAGCATCATTCATCAAACCCTTTCGTTCTATTTCGTAATATACTCTCTAAAATTTAGCATGAAAGACACGTCAGATATTGAATTTATTTGCGCTTAAGGTAAAAATTGCTCGTCAAGAGAAGTTGTCCTTTTTATTACCCTGGAATTGACTTTGAATATACCGAACGAATGTTTTTTTAAATGTTTGATATGTTTTCTGTCTTTGTTTTGAATCTAAACGAGCCACAAAACATTTGAATTTGATCTATGAATCAGTCTGATTTGTGTAACACGTCTAAATCTAATGCAAAGACATTGTCATACATTACGTATCAACACAAATCTGTGAAGGAGGATATGTGTAACTGTAGCCATATGGAAATGCTGGAAATAAACAATATCCCATGTGCCACTCGTATTATATTTCCGAAAGTACGAGAAAATGGGTAAATATGCGGTGAAGAAATTTAACAACCAACACTGGTGGGAATCAGAGGCCGCTCAATTCCCGGCATTACCTCTCCGCGCTAAATCTGCTACAGAAAACTGCAACTGAAATCGCTATGACAAACGGATGAATTGCTCATAATGAGTGATATCTCTTTTTGTCACTGTGGTTTCTATCCTTATAATAACAAAATAACTATTGTCCTGTTGCATGTTGTCGATACATTCCGACCTGGACACAATTACAACCCTGTTGTTTGAAATGCGACACGCTTGCAAGAATCGTACAAAAGTCGGTGAGATACTTTGACCAAGATAAATCAACGAAACATCTTGAATGGAAAGTTTTGTTTGTAAGGTTCGTACACCATTATGTTGCTCTCATCCATTCGTCGCCAACGGTAAAGTCTGTGAATAAAGACCAATTCCCAAACGTACGGTGTGTCATTTCATTCATATTCATGGCACACTATGGTGATTGCATTAGAAAGATGCCATATGAAACCAATATGTTAATGGTCGCAGTAAAATATTCGACCTGTTGAAGTGGATGTTCTTAATGTAGAGGGATAAATGAAAAAAAAATAGAAAGAAATCAAAACATGTTGATTTTGGTAATCTAAAGCGGAATCCTGTCGATTCCGCTAAATACCCCGATTCTTGTCAAACGTGTGCTCGGTTTTGGTATTTATATGTGTGTTATATCGAATAAGTAAATTAGGCTATTTTGTGAGAGACGATCATTTACTAGATATAAATACATGTAGCAAAAGTAATCGTATCCATACGAGGTGGGTGCATTACGCTTATTGAATCTGGATATTTTAGTATCCATACGAGGTGGGCGCATTGCGCTTATTGAATCTGGATATTTTAGTATCCATACGAGATGGGCGCATTGCGCTTATTGAATCTGGATATTTTAGTATCCATACGAGGTGGGCGCATTACGCTTATTGAATCTGGATATTTTAGTATCCATACGAGGTGGGCGCATTACGCTTATTGAATCTGGATATTTTAGTATCCATACGAGGTGGGCGCATTACGCTTATTGAATCTGGATATCTTAGTATCCATACGAGGTGGGCGCATTACGCTTATTGAATCTGGATATTTTAGTATCCATACGAGGTGGGCGCATTACGCTTATTGAATCTGGTTATTTTAGTATCCATACGAGGTGGGCGCATTACGCTTATTGAATCTGGATATTTTAGTATCCATACGAGGTGGGCGCATTACGCTTATTGAATCTGGATATTTTAGAAACGATTCCGTTCTTTTCACAACGTTTACATTGCATCATGATTGGTGTCCTTCATGAACCAAACTTGAAATATGATGTAGCAGAAGTAATCGTATCTTACGATACGTGATAATAGCAGTCACCGACCACTGCTTGAACGGGAACCAAACTAGGCCATCGTGTAACAAAAAGTTTAACCAAACTACATGTATAGGCTATTCACACCCAATGACACACGTCTCATTACATGCACACCCTGACAAGTAAATACGGAGAGTTATTAATTGACGGGTATTGATTAATTAAGTGGTATGATTCAGTGTGGATGGCATACAACACCCCGGATATGGGTTATTCCCATATCCGTGTCAAGTCCAATTGGTGCATCGAAACACTTTCAAATGCAGACAATAGTTTTCCTCTGACAACTCACTTTATTTCATATAAATTCAATATCCTGACGTTAACATTAGACATTTATTGCATTTCTGGCGGTCATACACTAGAATACCGTTATCACAATTTACATGAATTATGGGAATTTTTCTAAAAATCGATTTTTGCGTCGTCTGCTTTCCAAAACCTTGAATAGATGCTCAATTTTGTTGAGGAAATATACCCAGAATATCAAACAGGTTAGATAACAGGCTAGCCACCAATTTACTATGCGGCCGCCTTAAATCTAAGCTATTTGCATAAGTTCCAGCACTATAACGGTTAACGATGAGTATTAATATTTGTCAATGTTCCAACTGCATGCTTGCATTACGTGGCGGGGTATTGTAACTCACTCACAATGATCTTACCTTGCTACGCTGCATCGATCCCATAAAAGGGAGATAAGAAGGGTTTGGGGGTATCGTTGGATGTATTTTATCTTCACACTTAAAGTGCCACATCCTCGTACTGGTGAAACTTCGGAAAGCCGTAATATAACTGGGAAAATATTGTCACAGCGTTAATATCTTGACTGATAAGAAACAGACAAACGGAGTAATTGTAGAAGAAGATTTTTCGATATGTTTGATTGATTGTGAAATGTCAGATTTCCTTACTATTGATCGCACTCCTCCTGTTCACGGCAGTAATGCAGTGGTAGAGTGGCGGCCTCTTTTACCGTGGCTACCGTGTTCGAGTTCTCGTTAGGGGAGGTGAAAACTGTAGGGAATAACCCACGAGTCGGCGCTAGTACTTGTAGTATCCAGGAAGCAGTCAACGAGAGAGAATTAAATAAGCTTCAGACTTCCATCGCATTTGATGTGAAATTAATATTAAAGTTTAAACCTTCTCCTCCTGTCGACATCATTGACACGGATTTTACAGATCGTTTTTTGTCGAGCCAATGCATTGCTATTCCACCTTTACCTCAGCATAACCCTGACATAATGGGTTTGATCCCATTCATTACCAGTGTATTAAAACCCTGTCGCTTATACAGAATATATAAATATCTTTTCTGAACAAGATAATGAAAAAGATATGAATAACGAGAATTTGCTTGAATTAATCGAGCAATCTCTCCTTTCGTCATAATGTCACCAATGATTGTTGATGACTTATATTATTTGTCAAAGATTCTTATATCTATTCTAAATCTCTTTTTTAGAGTCATCTATACAAGTTGTATTGGTGCAGTGTTGATGTCCCCTCTAGCACCCCTTGTACATGTACATGCTCCTCATTTAGAGCTGCAGCCGAGGTCTATAGCGCTGTAATTATTGCTGTCTGTCCTCCGACTAATGGAATACTTGTTCAAATAACGGTATCTCCCACTCTATAACCAGCGAACATAATTGCATTCTATGTTCTCGTATATTTTCCCTTAGAATGCTAGGTATTTTCTAAAAAATATATTTTTCTGTCGTCTGCTTTCCAAAACCTTAAAATAACTGATAAGTTTTGATGAGGAAAGATACTCAGAGTAGCAAACAGGTAAGATCCAGGCCAGGCGGTAATTTACTTGGCGGCTGGCCTGGATCTTACCTGCTTGCTTAAGCATGAAGGCGGTTCCAGTACTATAAGGGTAACAAACGAGGTGCTCATCCGATTTAAGGGTTGGTTAGTTAGAAATGTGCTTTTCGATGTTTCAACAGTAATCCAGATATATTTAGGTTTTGGGCACACCTATCATGGTACTCTATGACCAGTATCACACACTAGTCTTAACGCACCATTATCTGTTCTCCCATATGAACTTACTTGATGAGTGGTGTGAGATGTTTCTATTGAAAATAATGACAAAATGCCGTTTGCTAACCGTCTAAAAGTATTGGCCTCGATACGTGCATCCATTTAGGGAATCAATAACATGCGTTTAAAACACACAGATCTGTTTATTTAACTTTGATACCGTCACTGTCATACCAAATGGTTATATCTACATTATCTAAATGAAGAATACAGCATCCTATAGCTTTTTACAAAAGCAACTTTATCCTTTTTGGAACTTGCAAGTATTTTTGTGGTGGAATGCCCCGTCCCAAATAACAATGCTTGTCCTGTACAGGACGATTTAAATCTACATGCCGGACATATTCGTTTAACAACGATGTCGCAAGGTCTTTCTGATTTATTTACGAGTAATTATACAGTTCAGGGGCAACACCCCCTTACCGGTTGTCCCTCTCTGATACTGGAGCACTATTGTGCTACCCGTGGATAGGTGCATTAAGCTTTAACGCCATTATTTTTTCACCATCCTAAGATTTCGACATCATGTAATGAAAAAACCATAAGAAAGCGATTAGTGTCTAATCTACAACATGTTTGTCAATTGTACTTTCCAGTTCTATTGACCTTGTGGAGCTTTGAACTTGACACTTTGTCCGTATCGGTCAACTGGTCTCTAGCGATTTGACCCCCATTTCATTTCCAAATCGTGTTATTTACACAGCGTGACAATCACTAAATAACAAAATTGAGAAAATATTTATGAAAGAAAGCGTTAGATATTATCTTATTGAACAACGTTAGCTTGAAAATGGTTAAACATGAAAATTCTCTTTATTATGAGCAAACTTGTATGCACACATCATATGTCACAAATGTAAAATAGATAGTTGGATATAGCACCAGGCTGAAGCAAGGGTCAACAAACGGAAAAAGTGTCAGCTAGCTAATGACCAGTTTCCTGGAGAAAGTGTTTGTACGGACTAATTGTTTATATCAATCTTCATCAGGTCTCGATATCCCTTAGACGTAAATTGGAACATTTCTTTTGGTCAGTCCAGACAGCAATTTAGTTCGTCTTGAGAAAGCTGTGCAAAATCAATTAGATAATGTTAAACGACAATGGTTCATTTACATCACGTTTGTATAAACGACAATGGTTCATTTACATCACGTTTGTATAAACGACAATGGTTCATTTACATCACGTTTGTATAAACGACAATGGTTCATTTACATCACGTTTGTATAAACGACAATGGTACATTTACATCACGTTTGTATAAACGACAATGGTTCATTTACATCACGTTTGTATAAACGACAATAGTTCATTTACATCACGTTTGTATAAACGACAATGGTTCATTTACATCACGTTGGTATAAACGACAATGGTTCATTTACATCACGTTGGTATAAACGACAATGGTTCATTTACATCACTTTGGTATAAACGACAATGTTTCATTTACATCACGTTGGTATAAACGACAATGTTTCATTTACATCACGTTTGTATAAACGACAATGGTTCATTTACATCACGTTTGTATAAACGACAATGGTTCATTTACATCACGTTTGTATAAACGACAATGGTTCATTTACATCACGTTTGTATAAACGACAATGGTTCATTTACATCACGTTGGTATAAACGACAATGGTTCATTTACATCACGTCTGTATAAACGACAATGGTTCATTTACATCACGTTTGTATAAACGACAATGGTTCATTTACATCACGTTTGTTTAAACGACAATGGTTCATTTATACCACGTTTGTATAAACGACAATGGCTCATTTACATCACGTTTGTATAAACGACAATGGTTCATTTACATCACGTTTGTATAATGATTTTTACACATCTCGAATTCTAGCGATATGTGTTGCTTCCTACATTCATTCCCCTGTATTTGAGTATAATGCATTGATCAACCAAATGTCGTAATGTCTAGCTACTTCTGTCACGAAACACACGATTGTTGTAACCAAGGCCTTATGTTTCGAGAAACATATTTGGAATCTGTCTTGGACTGAAACACGATGTATTGAATCACGAAAATGCCGTGAATGCTCTCCGAAATGTAAACCAGTATGTAACTTATCTCTTTTTGCATTATTTATGAGACCCGTCGAACAGAATTTGCATTAAAGTCAGTTGTTCCATTCGTTGTAAACCTATGGCTGCCTTATCTAACAAGAAACTGTTAGTTTTACTGCAGGCCTGTACTCAGCAAATTCTTCTAGTAAGGACGCGTAATGACAAAATGATTCGAAATCTTGGCGGCCCTTTCTGTCAAAAAAGTTGTTAATTTGCCTGCAAGCCTGTGCCAAACCAATTTAGTCTGTGCTTCTAACAATAACATGTAATAAACAAAAAACAGTGATTCAACCCGTGAATTTGTCGTTATTCCATGTTTCAAAAGACATACTGAAGAGCACTACATTGCCATGTGGTTGAAATACTTGGGTACCGTTTTACTAAACATTTATGCTCAAACAATTGGTGAGTTCAAAACTATATTAATATTATTATTTGAGTAAGCAATATTGCATAGTAACACATCTTTGGACATTGCACCATAGTATTTTCATTTAAGATATTTTCCATGTTTATCCGTTTGAATTAACACATTTCTTTTCCTTATAGTAGAATACCTATTATCCGGAATTTTGAAACATTTTCTTTCGTCGGATTACTTCGGTCGTTCTTGATATACATCGGTCTGAACCAGATATACATCGGTCTGAGCCAGATATACATCGGTCTGAGCCGTAACTATTCGTATTGCACTAAATAGTTCTGGTCCCGACCGATGAATGCCGAGAACGACTGAAGCAATTTGACTTAAGTAAATGTTTTAAGAGGGCGGGTTATGGGAAGTCTTTCTTAAGTCGTTTAGTAAAATGGTACCCTGAACACCACGTGAGGTCAATTTCGCGCAGTCAAAGTCTCCCGACAGACTTTTAGTAACGCGATGGTTCTGTCAAGTTGTGCAGTTAGAATTATCATTACATTTCAGCGTGCTTTTGAAATATAACTCCAATACTGTTGACGCAGTGTCAATATATTTTGAGAGTTTTTTTTAATAATTTGCATGATAATTCCAACAGAAGTTACTGTGTATTACGGTAGGATAACAATAAATCCATCATTTTGAAATGTTCTTCTTTTTCGTTGGATTACTTTTGTCGCATTGAACCGAATAGTTTCTGATCCAGATTGAGGTTAAACGAGAACGACCGAAGTAATCCGACGACAAAACGAGTTTCAAAATAGCGATATACTCTTGTCATAAATAAAGTAATGTAATGTGATCTAATGACCTTTTCATTTTTTTTGTGGTAGAAATGCATAACTTTTGGAAGATATTTGGAGAGTTGTTTCCTTCTTGTTTGGAAATACCCATAAGATCAAACAAATTGAATTTGACCGCCTTTAAGACGTTTCCTCAAACGAATGTTTTAGCAGCAAACTACATAACGTAGCTGAGAGTACAACATTAACCCTTATAGTGATTGAATCGACTTCAAGGTTATCCAATCAAATTAGACATGGAAAGCAGAAGACACACAAATATATCTCATGAAAATTACCTAGAATTCGAAGGGGTAATTCATTTTTGTTTAAAGTTGGATGCATAAATGGTGTGTTATTGAAAGCAATGAGTCAAAGATTTTGCTCATTGTGAGCATATACTCATTTTGCTGCGATGCTTTGAAACATACCCTGGTATGAAGGCATTTACCATTGTCAATATCAGGAATCTTGTTTCTAATGATTTACATATTTCGTGATAGTTCACTTAAAGAAGCACATTTTAGCATTGTGGTCGTTCAATGTCGTGCTTCTAGCATAGATGAATATAAATAGCATGAGATACGTGGGTACGGATTTAGAAACCATTTTCGAATAGTCCCGTCCTAATTGTATGTCTGGTCTTTAGGAGACAATGTTCATTTGGTTTTGTCTTGGTCACGTAATTTATTGAAATTTATTCCAGAATATTTCAAACCCCAATTTTCCATGAGTGTTATTTGTCAGGCAAATGGGGGTTAGCCAAAAAATGTTTATTGAACAGCATGCAGCTTTACCAATCTGTAATAAGAGCCAATAAATGAAGCCAATAAACATACAAACAATCCCTATGTGTAAGTGGTACGCAAAGGCATTTTCACAACACTTTTGTTGTTTTTGACCCCTCCATTATGGAGTATATAGATCCATTTTTTTTCAAAGTTTGGAACTTATGGGTGAGAAATAATTCATTGAAAAGGAATCAATGAATTGAGCAACATTTTCCCAACCCAAATGCTAGACCTGATCAGTAAAAGTCATTTAAGATGGATTGGGACGGATCTCTTACCGGCTTATTATATATAGCTCTATCGTGGATTCAAATCCCAGTAATGACAATTTGAATTGACATTCTCCCTCCCGATTGACTACCAACGGTATTTACTGGATTGTACAGCCCTTACATGCTGTCAAATTTGGGGTTTTTCTTCCAACATTATGAGTAGGAAGTCGCAACATAACTGAAATAACGACGAACATAAATCAATCTTCATTGACCTCTTCATAAGATTCAGGATTCTTCCTCGATGTTTATTCTATTCACCACAAACCGAAGTACAAATTTGTATATTGACCACACGATAAGCTCTCGTAAAAATTGCTCTTTATTAGAGACATTGTCCTATCCATCTCATAATGTTCTTTTCAATATGTTTTAGGTTGATCGAATATGACAGATTCCCCATATATCTGATTACAGACGTATATTATTGGAGATGGTCTAACTGAAGACAAACGTGGGATAGTGATCAATGCTGCTTACTGAGCCGATAGTGGCCGAGGAACAAAGGCCCATTATAGATCAAGCTGGCTGATCCTCTGTGGTGGACTCCAGGTATAATATAGGTAAAAGTTTTGTTTATCATAGTGTCACCCCTATTAAAAGGGCCAGCCAGTTTGGCTTATGAGACACTTTTCACTGATTATACCAAATACCTCCAAACTTCTATCACTATGCCAGGTGGATATAGGTCGGATTATTAATATTTAAATAGCTCGCGGCTTACGAACCGACCATGCCGGAACAAGTTTATATATACGTATGTGGTCCAACATGCAACATTGTAGAAAATCCTAAGAATACGCGAAACGCTAAAGTAATGTCAATTTGCAATATCGATTCTGAAACCAAGATACATAACGGTAGAAATATGTTGATGAAATGAGATGTTTTTAAGTATTGAGCAAAACTTGAATAATGGCGATAATTGCATTTGCCATTATGCTAAATTCTCCATTAACAGGACCGCGTATTCATAATATGTCATTTAAGTTATTCAAGAATTCTTCTCAGTTTGTCTTTAACGTCAATATTTGGGTTCTTCTATTGTCTCTTCCTTGTCGCGATGACAAATGAAAATAATAACATAGATGACATCGACGTATCAACTAAAAGGGATGTAAGGTTATAAAGTCGAAACCCGGTTACAAGCGACAAACATCAGTCATCATTCGTTTTTAACGAATACGGAATTCTTAGTTCTTGGTGTATTTGGCTTACAAATAGGATACACAGGAATGATAGATTAGTATGTTCCAAATGATGATTGTATTGTGTTGACATAGTGGTGCTTATCTTAATTAGTATTTAGACTGAATCAAAAGATTAATTTGTAATATTGCCCGTCACGACTCTAAATGGAGAACAATATGGCTTTATTAACTCGAAGAAAAAAACAAAACAAAGAAGGTTAAATATGTATATGATTGAACACAAAGTTTCATAACGACAAGTAAGACCTTGCATAAAAGCAAGTTTTATGACATTAACCAAACACATAAGAGTTGGTTCCGTTCGATTTTTTCATCCGATATTGGAAATGAAAAGAAAACACACCTCCGTAGAAATCATATACTCTGCATCATACCATCATCGACGAAATAAAGTTAGGAGGACATAATTCTTAAGTTGAAGCTTAGATCAACAGTGTTTTACCATAGAGTTCTGTTAGTTTAAAGGAGATACAACACTTCGGTTGACTAGCGAGTTCGTATGATTAAAAGGACATTTTGCATTTAGAACCTTGCATTTGTCCATACAACCGGTTGTGAAAAGGCTTAAAAATAACAATGTTGTGTTATGAAATCGGTGTTTTTGTTGAGGTATGAACCAAGTCATGCGCCTGTCATATGTCACGTTGTGATTTTGATTTCCGCTTGGCTCCAATTACAAATGCGTGTAGATCTACTTCGTTTTAGAAGTTTGAATTATTATACGAAATGATCAATTTTTGAAACTGTGGTAAAACATGCACAAAACCTTCTAGGGAGCCATTGATTTTTTCCTTTGGTCGCAGATGTTTCTCAAATATTCTGATATAGTGTACGCCGAGTAATGAATCAGAATGAAGGAACTAGATATTATTCTGTATATTTCAGCATGAGGGTTCTTTCATAACGACAAAATATCACGTTCCGTTGTAGCTTAGAAACCGAATATGTTCTACTCAAACTGTATCAGTAGAATAGACTAGAATAGAAACAGAAATTAGACACAATTATAAGCTGGTGTTCCACGAACAATGTTGGAATGTTTGCTCACTTCTTTCACAGTCCCAACAATTCCGTATCGATTGACACAACGCTGACGTTCCTGTCTTTTTTCTACGTCAAGTATAACATACAAAAGGTTTGTGAGGACATTCTGTTATCTTTACGAATCAGCAATATGCTCTACTTTATTATCATGTACTATTTTCCATTATCTATTGATTCCTTTGCGCCCGGTAAAAATCCAGCCTTGCTTAGAACTCTCTTTACTGCGTCACAGTGGAACGAGTAACATAGAACTGTGTGATATTTATTATAATGATTGTTTTTGTTTTTACTGAAACCTTTCAATGGGGATCGTTAGCTGCATGCATGTAACAAACACTTTCGCTTCAAATCAAGTAGGCCCCTATTACAAACTTCGTCTATGGATCCTTGGAGACACTACAGTATAAGACAGGTGATCAGAGATATAACATTGGTTTATTGGCAGTCTCCAAACACATCTCTGTTAACCCTTTACCATACGCCAAATTGTCGACTGTCCAAAATTGAAAGGTCTGCAGACTACATTGCAAAATGTGATGAACTTGAAAAAGTAATCTTCTGAAAGAGTAGAAGTGAAGAGCAATTTCTCCTTTTTCCACCATGTTTTCCAGCGCCGTCTGCAACACATTGGTCAAATGTCGTTACTGTCTGGTAATGGGTTAACGCAGCAGTCGCATCTTTATTTCCTCGTTAGAGACACGAACGCTGTGTTCTACAGCGGTGCAAATCAATTCATTGTCAACATCCGGGTCCCCTGTGAGTTGAGGTCTCGCGTGATTTAACGATACTTGCGATTTGTATTCCAGAGATCAATGGACGCTTGATACGAGCTCTACCATTACGTATCTATATATCTCAATCATTAATCCTTCTGCAAAAATATCCGTAGACATCCACGTCTGTCACAGACAGCATTTGCAAATATGATAAAAACAGTTTCTGGTGTTCCCGAGTTTTACCTGCAGCATATTGTTATCAAACCAAGATTACCAAACAACACAATTCGATGTTCTATCGAAATATAAAGTGTAAATTTCATTTATGCAAAACTATACAAATAAAAAACATGGCATGTGATATGATATTGTGATATGTTGCCGAAATCTATGCACAAAAATCCATTCTTTAGACTCGATGACGCTATTCCCAATGGGACAATTCGACCTGATATTCGTGTTACTATTATCGCAGGTTCACCATTAATGTTCGATACCTCTTATGTTTTAGGGAAGACGACTAAGATGAGTCGAAAAATCAACCATTCAATCATGATCCCTGCCACGGGTTGATATTACGTACTGTGAATCACTTCCGAGATCACCAAACAAAATGGCGGCAAACATCACATTGGAAACGGCTTTCCAGGTTACCGATCGCCAGTTGATGATCATCAAGGTTATGAGTATAATAACCACTATCTTGGGGACAACTGCCAACAGTATCACCATGTTCGCCATTGTGAAAGGGAAATTGTACACCAACGCTTCGTTTATGTTTGTGTTAAATCTGAGTGTGTGTAACTGGATACACTGTGTAATATTCCACCCTCTGCTGGCAGTACAAGCGTTTAATGGTATCTGGACGCACAACACCGCAATGTGCAACGCCTATTCGTACGGACTATTTTGTAACCTCGGTACTGAAATGTGGGGCTATATCCTTATAACGGTAAACAGGTACATTTGTGTGGTACAGTACCATAAATACACGGATATCTACGGGAGCAATAGAAACGTGGGACTACAACTGCTGTTGTCATGGTTGTTCTTCCCGATCGTCTTCCTGTTTCCACTAACTGGAATGTGGGGTCAGTTCGAGTACGCCCCTCAGAAGTTAGTTTGTCATCCGTTCGTCGGGTATCATTGTGAGGGATTCTGTCTGTTCGTGTACATCTGTGTACTGACAACAACTGTACCAGTCATTCTGGCATCGTATTCCGCCATTATATACACCTATATGAAGAGCCAGAAAAAGATCGGGATCGGACGGGACCGATCTATAAATAGAACATCCTCGGCAGACCGGGTGAAGACGGACAGTGAACGACAGCGCTCGTTTTCAGAGTTAAAGATGGCGTTCACGATATTAGCGGTGATTCTCGTGTTTGGATGTTTCAGAGTGCCATTTGTACTGCTTTACCTACTTGATCCATCTATGTCGAAAGTCAATCCTTTAGTTCATACCATTCTAATATATATCGGCGCCAATTCAAACTGGATAAACCCGCTAATCTATGCGCTGACGAATAAACAAATATATGATTCGTTAAAGAGGTCCGTGTCAACATGGAAAACGACCCTGGTCATCCAGAAAGACGAGAAGTAAGGACACGCAATGTGGATAAGGATATATCTGCGAGTGTTTTTTGAATAGGTCATTCGCAGACTCGGCTTGTCCAAAACTCTTCCGGTGTTAGTATTGGTTTGCACTATAAACCTTTCTTCGTTCACCACTTCCAGTATTTTGCCTTCATGGCTAGAAACAGCAAATCGCTTGGATATTATTCAACAGGGGCACAGGTCGATATATTATAACTGAAGCACTGTCAATATTGTGTTATATAAATGCCACAAAAGAACAACAAGATAAATAGACACCATTATAACGATATGTACTTTCTGTAACCTATCACTTAGCTGCGCTCGTTGTGGTATCAAGACTAGATTCATGGTTAATAGATGTCCAACTTCTTTTTTGTCTTCCAATAGACTTGTTTGCTTACTAATAATAATATTTCCTACGCGAGATTATAACGAACACCAAAAATAAAGCTCATGCTCACGGGGTTTTCATATGAGAGTTTTGTATCAAAGGCTATATTGTACAAGGTTTTGTAAGGTAAGTTCGTATAGTATAAGTGGAATATTGCTTCTTATGTTTCTTGTACAATCGCTTTTAAAGCCAAATTAAATCTATGAATATATGTGTTCATTGTTATTTGTCATTCACATGATTTGTAAATTCAGACCATTTCCTTCTGCACCGAAACAGCATATGAATGGGCAGATTGTGAACACAAAGTAGTCTAACTGCTGTATAACATGGTATCCCTTTAACCATTAGAATGATTGGTGATTTTCTAAAAAAGAATGATTTTAGTGTCGTCTGCTTTCAAAAACCTTTAATATCTGCTAAAAATTGATGGGGAAAGATACTCAGAGTAGCAAATAGGTTAGATCAAAGACCAGCCTAGATCCAAACTGTTTGCATAAGCATGAAGTCGGTTCCAGCTCTATAATGGTTAACCATGACTCTAATTAATGCATGTCGTTCATCTTTATCCATATATAGTTGGCTATAAAACCGCTTCAAAGACAAATCAGTTATAAAAGGTTTACTAGGTTACCTACAAGTAAGCCTACAGTTTCAGGAAAAGTGACTTTGTCAAGGACACCCACAATGAAGTTATTGGCTACTATCAGAAATCGAAGCCAGATCTTTGTATCCAAAATAATTGCCAAATCATTGACGATTACTACTACGTCACCGGCGGTCCATAGGTTTTATCGGTAAATCCGATGGCCTTCGTCAATAAATCGACTATCAAATAACCAGAGCCCTGTACAAGAACTAATTGCCGACACAAGGTACCAGTCGCCGGTAGTTTGATGTGATATACCATGTCGTTAGGAGAGCGCTAACAGTGACGTATCTCTTCAACACGAACACATCCCCGAGTTATAGATGACCAATCGACTATCAACCAATCAGATTCGTGAAGGCCAGTATCTACGTTCACATTTGAGCTTAGCATAAACTGTTTAACTTCCGAACAAGGATTTAATTCGTTTTAACAATCGGGGTAACGTGTCTTTCTATAGTTTTTATGCAATGTCAACTCTCGATGTTATAGATGCTATCGATATGATCGTCTTTAAAGTGTTACCCGCCTGCTATTTGGGGCATTCTATCCGGCTGCGCATTTGTAACCAAGGTGAGAAAAACATACAGGAAGACCAGGGTTCGAACTTTGGACCCCCACAAACCTTGATTACATATGTTCAGTACCAAAGACAACCCTGGCATTGATGAAGAATTATAGAGAGATGTTTTACAGTGTGATTCGGAGAGACACACTTAACTAAAACCGTCAAGTTATAGGCAAATCGACAGCTGGGAGAGTTTAGTTAGATCAGCTGACCTGAGATTCCTGACGCTGGAAAAGTGATTAATATTATGTTATGGCATCGTAAGTGTTGAAATAAAACATCGCCTTTTTGGAGAAACTTCATTAGAACGAAGTTTAGGTGAATGATCTGCGAGACCAATGATTTTTTCTTAACCTATAACATAATTGCTTTCGAAAACCAACACACTAAACCTTGATTAGATACGAAGTGGAAACTTTTGATATGCAAATAGGTTAATGTACAGATAGGGACTTACAAGCCAGGATCGACAATGTCTATTAAACTAGCCATGATTAAACCAGTTTTGAGCAACAGGACCATTCAACTTCAGACAAACATCGCATTTAGTTCGAAGCATCGGCATCGGGACACGTGGGTCGTAGGTTCGAATCCCGTGAGTAGCAGGATCTACCTTGCAACTTTTCAACAGTCCATTTTCGGTGCGAATACTGGTTATGTATCTAGGAAGCAGCATCGAGAATGACTAATCTAAGTTGTAAGAACTTGTTTCACAATCGATGTACAATGCATAAGTTTAAGCTATTTGTTCGAATATGAAGACAGTGTATTGGTTGGACCAAATCCCCGGAGATAACGATTCAGGTCTTCGTCAATACCCGAAGACCTTATTAACATTGTGTTTATAAAGTATTTGTCAATGCCTGACAAGATCAATTAAAACAATGAAGCAGAGGTAACTGGAATGTATTACTTGCCCTGTTCTAACTGGAAACGAGCCATGTGTGACGAGGACAGTCCTGTACAATCTCTAGCATGGGGTCCTGGCCCGTGTGTATATCCCGATCAAGTGTAGATGAGTAAGTAGATATATATATATATGAATCTATCTTTTATTGAAATAAAAGTTGAATCTATCTTTTATTGAAATAAAAGTTTTTCCGTTTTCTTTTTCATTTTTTTTATACCTTAACATATTAAAATTCACAGACATATCTATATTTCCCCCCTACTTTGCGTGCAACTTTGGCCCTTAATTTGATTTTTTTATACATCCTGCTGTACACATCTTACCTGAGGCGTGAGACCTTTACCAAACAATAACGACATTTGACCACTTTGTTGCATACTACTCTGGGAAACATTGTGGGAAAAGGAGAAATTGCTCTTAACAAGGAATTACTCCTTTTCCCACAATGTTTTCTGCTCTATCAAAATATAATTTTCAATTTCATCACATTTTGAAAAGTCGTCTGCAAACTCTTTCAAATAGGGACAGTCGGATGTTTGGTGCAGGGTTAAAGAATTGTTCTGTTCTGTTCTATTCTGTTCAAGGTATATAATATATAATTTATTATTATATGTCTGCCCGAATAACAGTTATCTGGAAGTACATTAACTTTAATTAGTAAGGGAAGCAACCAGATTTAGACAAATAAGAAATCTTTTAGAGGTTATGTCCCTTATACAATTCCATCCGTGCGAAAATTCAGTCATAATGGTTAGTTACACATACTCCTAATATTACCCGAGTATGAACTTAAAATTGATTAAAGATTTTCTTAAAAAGTCTTATACGTAACAGGGGATAAATAAAACCTGATACTCCGAGAATAAACTAGTCAATTTGAAAAAAAAGCGCATCTCATTTGCGTACTTTGATTTCAAAAACAGTCTTTGATGACGTAAACACATTACTTGATGACGTCACCACCTGCAGACGAATATTCCATGGAACGCGCAGACAGGAGCACGTAAGGAGCACGTAAACAAAGCATCTGACAGCTGATTGCAATGCATAACTGGTAACACGTGCTTTTATCTTCCATCTAACTTTTCTTCAACCATACAGTGTTCTCATTATTCACTTTTTGCATCATTTCGTGCTTTGATTCTTGTTTCGAATTGCGGAAGCTCAGTTTTCATTTTACCTGAAATGATTCCTCCTGACATCTTTGATTTATCCATTTGTGAACATTTGTCATTACATTTGTGAACATTTGTCATTACATTTGTGAACATTTGTCATTTGACTGATACTTACCACAGAAAGTGAACTGAAGGCCTCTCGACAAACTCATACTTTGAGCTGTTGCTCTGGGTTATGCAGCCCAGAAGCAACTCTTTGATTCTAAGTCCAACACATATATACTGGTGTACCCTAATTCCGTGGTACTTAATGGTTACATGAATAACAGAAAGGAAGAGGAGAACTTAGCTGTCAACATTCAGCTTTTCTAACATATTTCATTCCTCATTTACGATCTTCTCATCATCATTTTTAAATGGAGCATAGAAATGCTCTAAAAAACGTAAATTAATTGGGTCACTGTCAGCCATTTGCATTTTTGAGGTCTTACCCTAATTCCGTGGTATTCAGGTCAAACACATTTTTTTAAGTATCAGTCCAAAATCATTAGAGTGAAACATACTAGGGACGAATCCTGAAACAATTTGGTCCTGTCTGACCCAAGAATGGTGGAGAATTGCAGACGAACTCAACAGTGTGAAAGGATTTGTTTAGGGTCTTAGATCTGAGTAAAAAGTGTGAAAATATCGGGGATTTTCGGAGCTCTCTGTAATATGAGGAGAATTTTATTGGATTGAATTGGTTTTATACCAGAAAAACATTCATTCTTGCTTCTTTGGAGTTCTTACATTGGGCTGCGAAAGTAGGTCAGAGTTGGTGTGTTACTTTATGGAAGCAGTATGACTTTATGCAAATACCACGGAATTAGGGATACCACGAGATTAGGGGAATTGACTATACATACATACATACATGTATATCCTTGGGGTCCCAAACTTCGATGATGTAAGTGTGCCGCAAAAACTGATCAAGTAAACACACAATAAAAGTAACTGAAACACAATAAAGATGTACTGACCTCATAAAACAAGGTTTTTCCTTTCCTAAAATCCCATTTCTACGAAGTCAATCCACCAAATGTAGCTAAACAGGGTCGTTTAACATCACCGAAAATTCACTATCGGAATTATCCGCCATTTTTAGCTGGTACCTTGATTCGATGACATCATTGTTTGTTAACAAAAGTGTATTCATGAGTTAGGCACAATAGAAATATATGTTGGGTTTTCAGCCAAGTTAATAGTGGTCCTATTTGAACAATGTTAGATTTTGGAAATAACTGAATTTGAAAGGATAACTTTTTTTGAAACAATGTCAAACCAACAAACAGATAAATGAATTTGATACTATTTACACCAATATTGTCAAGCAATGTCTAATTTTCATCTGTACAGTGAGGGCATAAAAATATATCCCGTCTCCTTACAACCCTGACTTTAGTACAGAATTGTAAATGAACCCAATGTTTACAAGGCAACCCATTTTGTATTCCATCAAACTGTACCCATTTAACTATTACAAGAGGAATGCTTTTCCTCATTTCCTCTGGGCTCCTATCACAAACACAGCAAAGCTCTTCATCACTATCATCCTCATCAGTTAAAGTAAGTGAGAATTCATTGTCTGAGACTAAATTGATATGAGAAGGCCCCGGTAACTGACTTTCTATAGGTATATGCTTTTGTTTAACTATATTTTTTCCACACATATTATGCCTAGTTTTGTCTTTGTTTTCTTCCTCTTTCATTTTTTCACAACTTTTCCTTACTTTTTCATGTTTGTTTTCATGTACCACCATCTGTTCTATGACATTCTCTGAAATTTCCTTTCCAGCAAATATCTTACTTACAGTGTCTCTTTGTTTGCCTTTGATTTCACCTTTGACTTTCTTTAAATCTTTTTCCCTTCTTTCAAAAATATTTAACTCTTCACCACCTTCCACTGTGGCTTGACTGTCATTGTCAGAATCCGACTGTTTATTGTACACAGTGGATGGCAACAAATATTCACATGGAATAGATGAAGGGTTCAGTGGATGGATTCCAGTACGTCTGAAACCAGAGATGATATTTTCTGGTGACAAAGCCTTGATGTAGGTCCTACAGGCAAGGTCACAAACTTCATATCTGGTTATTCCGGCATATGTTGACCGTATGGCTTTGTGACATAGAGCGTTATATATGTTTTGGAAGGGACCATAACAAGAGACATCCATTGGTTGTAGTATATATGGCTTGTGTGTGGTGGCAGAATAAATATTACAAGATTGTGATTTCGGGCCCACTCGGGTAATCCAACAGAGACATGAGATTTATGTCCAAGTTAAAGCAATATTTTTTGGTTTGGATGGTTAGGAACAAATTTCAAGAAATGGTTTTCAATGTACTGCCTGAAAATGACACCATTGGACCAACCCGATTCCGACATAGTTCCATCAGCTCCTGGAGAGGCACCCTTTAGTAAATCCTGTTGCATCCGCTTTCCCGGAAAAACAAAAAAGGGTGGAATTACGAACCCGGCAGCATTCCCTCCACCTAGAATCGTAACTGTCTTCCCTCTCCCTGAAGTCACAGCAGATGGACAGTATGCCGAACTGGCAACAATGTGGGGTGGTTTATGTTCAACAGAAATACCCTTCTCATCAACATTATAAATTAAATGTGGTTTGTCAGTTAAACCATGCCTTTGTAAGCATTGTTTCAAACTTCTGAAATACTCATCTACAGTTGCTACTGATGCCATTTTAGCACGAGCTAACTCCAGTGACCTGGGTTTTAGAACCTTTAACTCTGGCCATCTTTTAATAAAACCTTTCATCCATTTTATAGTTAATGGCTCTGAATGTTCCCTTTTTCCAAGTTGCACAGCATAGTCAAGCTGCTCCAACACACTCCCTTCTTGAGTATCCATAACCAAATTCAGCCATATTTTTGAAGTGTTTTACAAGGCATGCTTCTTCATATTGTGTGAAGAGGGGTGCCTTTCCAACGGTAACAGTGTCAGGGTGAATGTTACCCAACACCCTGTCCCTTAATGGTGTTTATGGGACTCTATGGATACGTGCAGCCTTCCTGACAGAAACCTTTTCCTCCCTTACAAACTTGTAGGCATTTGTAAGGGCTGTTGGGGAATAGTTCTGTATTGCTTTTTTGCTTTCTCCAATCTAGTCTGAAATATTTAATAAATCATTGTCAAATATTCAGAAGAAAGCTTAGTAAAATGAGCTTAGTTTATATTCACAATACAAGAAAGGTGGATGAGAAACTAAACGTAAAGTATGTTTGGCCTAACCTACTGAGGATTGTGGGTATGACGTCGTCCATTGAAACAGGATAAACAACGCAGAATGATGCTCTATTGTAAAAAGGTAAAAAAATATTTTAAGGGGATAAAAAGGGCACAGAAAAAGGGGTAAGCTTGGGAATAAGGGTTTTGTTGATTTTTTGGGTGTTGATATGTTTTCATAGTGAACTTACCTTTGGAAACCTCATTGTGAGTGTTTAATGATCTTGACGTATTTTTACGCATATCGTAAGTTTTTTCCCATGGTCGGTCTCGCCGCGTGAGTAAATCCCGTCTCGCGCGCGATCAAAATAGAAAATCATAGAAGTTCGGGACCCATCGAAGTTAGGGACCTACACGATACATCCTTTTCTGGGAAAAAGGCTTATCCTTGTGTCACCAGTTTCGACGCCCATAGCAGAAAAACGATCACTGCTCACAAAATAGTCAGTGATTCTGAATTATCAAATTATTTTCCTTACATTTAAATCACTGTTTGCTAACCTGCATCGTTAAATCATGGTTCTATGAGCAAATAAAGTTGGGTAGTTGGTGAATTGTCCAAGACCGCGGAGCCTGTCATCTTTTTCTGTGTCACCTATTTCGACGCCTTTGATTGGCTGCTTGATTCACCAATAAATATACACTTGTGTATGGTGTACACTGTATATTTAACCTTGTGAGTAATGTGTGATAATCAATAAAGACGAAGCATTTCAGAATTAAACATATAACATTGATTTATTGTTTATAACATAGATGATAAAATGGGTATTGAAAAAAACCAAAATGTAACAGTGCTTGTTAATATATTGCCAAATTTTAATCTTCTACAATACAATGTGGACAAATAAACTCATCTCCTCTCCTAACCACTCTTATTTTTGTGCACAATTGCAAATGAACCCAGTGATCACATTTTGTACATTGGACCCACTTCACAAAAATTAAGGAGGTATTTCGACAGACTTCAACAGGTGTGAATAGATCGCAGACACAGCACACTGACTGATCATGTTCATCTTCACTCGATGAAGAGCACACATCAACAGTGGGAGCTGGTTTCCTGGCTGCAGGTTTAACCTTCCCCCTAAGTCCAGATGGTCCTGGTTTAGGCTCCTTTTGCCGAGGAGCTTTCATCTGCCTGCAATTTTCATGCTGTTGAATTGCATCCAGTGTAGCTTCCTCTGTAATTGCCTTCAAACTTATGACTGTGCTTAAGTAGCGCATCTTCTTTGTTGGGGGTTTCTTTGCATGTACATGGTATTCCTTGGAAGCAAAGAAATCAGTCATCGTTTCCGAAGAACATGGGTTTTTGGAGTTTTCAATAGGCACTTCCATTTCAACATCTTGTTGTAATTCCTCTGCTGGTTTAAAGTTGCATGGGTCCACAGCATTTGAATTGAAAGGGTAAATTCCTGCCTTCCGAAATGACGACATCAAGTTGTCAGGTTTGAGTGCCTTTGTATATGCTGTTGACCCTAGGGCACATATGTTGTTTTAAGTGATACATGACCCAATGTTTTCTCGCATAAAGTTTAAACTTGTGTCCGAAACTGTTATATATTCTTTCAAATGGTCCGAAGCACCCTATGTCTAATGGTTGTAGGACGTGGCTTGTGTGAGCTGGCAGAATGAACAGGATAAGGTGATGTTGTCTTGCCAAGTCAATGAGGCTTTGAAGGTTAATGTGAGATCTATGCCCATTATATAACACTAGCACAGGATTGTCATTGGATCTCTCAGGCAAGTATTTCATCAAATGTTCTTGTATGTATTTTCTGAACAAGTCACTGTTCACCCAACCAGACTTGGACACATCTCCATCAGCTCCTGTGCAACCGCCTTTTAACAATTCTTGGCGCATATGTGCACCAGGGAAAATGAAGAAAGGGGGGACTTGATTTCCTAAAGCATTTCTGCAACCAATCACCGTTATCGTCTTCCTTGTGCCTGATGTTACAGCTGGTGGCTTGTAAGTTGCACCTGTCACTATAGATGGTGGGGTATGAGAGGTTGATATGCCCTTTTCATCAACATTGAAAATCCTTTCTGGTTTGGCCATAAGGTTATACCTTCTCAATATGGATTGTAGTTCAGCAAAGTATTTTGCGACGCATTCTGGTGTTGTTGACCTTGCTCGTTCAATTTCTAACCCTCTCGGCTTGATCACCTTCAGCTCAGGCCACCGACTCATGAACCCCATGTACCACTTGAGGGAAAGTGGGTGCTGGCTGTCCCTCTTCCCAAGACATTTAGCATATTCTGTGGCCATGTCCACTAGCTCCATTTTGCCGTATCCTTAGCCACAGCTTGACATCACTTTGATATGTTTCACAAAATGTGCTTCTTCTTGAGTGAAGAGAGGAGTCGGACCAGATTTTGTCGCTTTGGGGTTCACTCTCCCACTTAATCTATGCCGCAAAGATGATTCCGGTAAGCCAAATTGACATGGCGTTGCTTTAATTGGTTTTCCCAACTGTCTCACAACTTCCATAGCGTTGGTCATAGAAGTTGGAGAGCAGGGCCTGTACTTCAAAGATGAAGCCTGAAAGTAGATGAGATACACTATTATGACTTTTTCCCTTATTAATCATCAATATTTTCAAGTAAGTTGCTAGCTTGATCCAGTTTTTAGGCGACACAGATACGCCGCAAATCTCATATAACGCGTACACCATACGACAGAGTGAAAATCAACCATTTTGACAGGTTCTTGGTCACATTACTGTCATGTGACCTATGAATAATGAATGGGCGTCATCTGCAACGAGTCGGCAATTTTTTTTAATAATCATTTATGAGCATATAAGAGCACCAAACTCCGCGTGATAAATTGCAATAAGAAAAACAGGTAGAATTGCAGTCATATTGAATTTAATAAAATAAACTTACCTTTGATCTCTTACTTTGCACATATTTGCACCAGAGCGTAGTTCACCGTGTTTACAAACAAGTAGTAGTGAAAAGTTACATCATACGGCTCGCGCGGATCAGTTTGACAGCAAAACAAACATGGCGTCGAATTAGGTTAGCGTCGAAACAGATGATCGGACGATACGCCTGTAACTCCCGATAAAGTCTTCTTGGTACAACACATGGAAGCGCATGCATGGGGCGGGTCATGTATTGCCTTTCATTCCAGTGTATATCTAGTTTGTTCTTAAAGTCATTCATGGACCTTGCATTGATCACAGAGTCTGGTAGTGAGTTCCAGGAGTTCACTACTCTCAGTCCAAAAGAAAAATTCCTGATATTGAGTCTGCCATACTGTTTATCGAGTTTTAAGTTATTGCCTCTTGTTCTTGACGACTGATGGAGTGGTAATAGCTTCTCCTGGTCAACATTGTCTTTTCTAGTGAGGATCTTAAATACTTGTATCATGTTGCCTCTGTCTCGTCGGGAGTACAGTGAAGTCGGCTTCATGGATCCAAGTCCTTATATGGCAAGTCTCTCAAATCTGTGCAGAGTCATGTTGCTCTTCGTTGATCCCTTTCTAGTTTGTCCATGTCGGCCACAAACTGATATAATCTTGGCGCATTCCCATACTCAAGGATTGGTCTTACCATAGTCACATAAAGTTTCTTGATAATCAGCTTGTCTCTTGTAGTGAAAGAACGCTTAATAAGCCCTAGTGTTCAATTTGCTTTGGTCACTGCTTGGGTAACGTGTTGTCGGAAGGTCAGCTTGTTTTCGACATACACTTCGAGATCTTTTTCTATGGCAGTCTCTTGAAGGTCTTAGTACTTCCCATCATTATCTTTCATCTGGTAAATTTGTTTCAGGTTATTTTGGCCTATGTGCATAACACTGCATTTGTCTGTATTAAATTTAAGTTGCCATTTGTCAGACCAGTTGGAGAGGTTGTTGATATCTGTTTGCAGCTTTTGTCTGTTCTGATCAGTCAAGACTTCGCTATACATCTTGGTATCGTCTGCAAATATCCAATTTACTGTATTAGCTGCCAAGTATGACTCAAACTGATTAACTTGTACTCAGTGAAAAAGTGTGTACTGAGAATAACATAATATACAATGCATTACATATTGAAATTATTTACAAAAATCTGGCTGTTTGGCTTATGTACTGTGCCAGTAGTACATAGCATGTTTTTGTGTCTTGTTTGGAGATGTCAGTCTGGTCATCCTGTTTGCCTCCACATATCGCGGCAAAGTTCTTCTCTGGCCTCACTATACAGAGCACATTGCAACAGGAAATGCTCCACTGTCTCCTTTTCTCCATGTTTGCAATTGTCTGTGTCTGAGATGCCTATGTTGAAGAAGTAGCTGTTCAGACGGTTGTATTCCAGACACAACTGGCTTATAAGTTTAGAGGATGTTGGGTCTGGAAAGTCCAAAAGGCTTTTTTTGTTGACTTTGTGCTTGAGAGAATAGAAGTGTCTGCCTCTCTCTAAAATGTCCCACTGATGTTTTCACTTACTGCATGCATTTTTGTGTGCTGCTGCCTTTACATCATTTATGGAAATGACACTTTTGGTTGGATCTAGATCTTTGGCAGGATAGTCTGCTGTCTCATTACAGTTTATGTCAGCATGACCAGGTGTCCATTGGATATCAGCGTTTTTTTCTAGTATTGGGGGAAGGGGGTCAAGCTGTCAATAATCTAGTTCTATGTTACTTCAGAAAGTTTTGTTGTTCTATTTATGGTAGAAGACAACTTATTTCAAAAAGATAAAATCTCCATCTCTGAGAGATTCTCTTTAAAAATTGAGCAAAAACAAATAGCCCGGTATATTTGTGCAATAATCGTTCAGTTGATGATAAAAGCATGAAATTTGGCACAAATGTAGCTTATAGGCTACTTATGAAAAAAAAATGAAGGCCCAAGCAAAATAATTCAAAATGGCCGAAAAATCCAAGATGGCCGCCGCAAAAATGGTAATGTTAGAAAAAGCTGCATAAATACAGTTCAGTATCTGATAGAAGGTTGGAATTTTGTATAGAAGTACAATATTACCTATTCATGACATTATGATAAATATCTAATAAATAAAAAATCAAAATGGCTGACATATTAAAGATGGCCGCCAAAAAATTGGTTAAAAAAAGAGTATTTATACACAGACTGTTCAATTTGTGTAAAAGTATGCCTTTTTAACCACAAAATGATAGCTTATAATGACACAAAGAGAAAAAAGTACACCACCCTGAATATTCAAGATGGCTACGATCTACAAGATGGCCGCCAAATTGCTGAATCGCACAAGCTGCATCTGCAGAAAAGCATACATTGTCAGATATACTTCTTTGAATGACACAATAGTTATTCCCCTTGTTCAATTCTCCGCCATTTACATTTTGATACCATAAGCAGACGAATTTGAGTTCATCATGGAAATACCTTCAAGGTAGGTGTTTGTATCCATTATATGGAACAAAAATGATCCTTACACTTAAGAGTACCTATTTTCCTTCTGCTATGACACATTTATATGGTATTTTTCAAATTAAAGTTAGACTCCAGTGCTCATTCCATTATCAATCTCATATCTGCTTTGCAAAGAGGCAGTGGATCTAGATAACTATACTTCTTTTATAGAAATTATCTTTGGTGCTCCATGGACCAATGCTTTATATTAAACAAAACTTTGCACATAAGAATAAATATTTTACTTTTAATAGAATGGACTAGAATATTTGTTCATTTTTTCAGATGTAACGTCTAGGCATAAAGAAGAACAGAGGTTTACGTATTAGAAATGGCGGCAACCAACTTTGACTGGTGTCTGTGTATATTCTGCCAGACAGATTTAAAAGGAGAACCTTTGCAGAACCCTAGTACTTGGAAACGTGGTAATTCCGGTGATGGGTATCTTTCTGTGTCATCCAATATTCAGAAATTTGAAGGCATTAACTCTTTGCCAATGTCTGTTGATAGAACTCTGATAGGTGAAACCAATGAGATCGGAAAATTGCTGAAAAGCAATCAGGCATGTTGGCATACGCGCTGCAAGACCAAGTTTAGCAACATAAGACTGCAACGAGCTGAAGCACGACTAGAAAAACAGTATGCAGAAGATTCCTTGGGTCCAAGTTCTAGCAAGATTACACGAAGAAGTTGTGGAAGAGCAACAGACACTAATCAAGAGAAGTGTTTCTTCTGTGATGAAGTTTCTGGAGAGTTGCACAAAGCATCAACGTTTAATATGGACAAAAAGGTGAGGAAGTGTGCTCTTGACTTGCAAGATACTATACTGTTGGCAAAGTTAAGTGCTGGAGACTTAGTATCCCAAGATGCAGTGTATCATACAAAGTGTTTAGTGTCCTTGTATAATAGAGCAAGACCAACACAGAGTGGTGAAGAGTTAGCTGATTCGAGGAAGCAGCTGCATGGCATTGTTTTGGCAGAACTTGTATGCTATATTGAGGAAGCTAGAACAGAGACAGAACGTGTTACAGTGTTCAAACTGTCTGAGCTTAGTAAACTGTACCAGAGTCGTATAAAGCAGCTAGATTCTAGTGTGTCAGACACTGTAAATTCAACACATTTGAAGAACCGAATTCTGTCAAACTTCCTTGAGATGCATGCTCATCGAAAAGGACGCGATGTACTTTTAGCTTTTGAAGATGATATTGGAGGTGCATTGAAAGAGGTATCAAAGGTTGATTACGACAGTGATGCACTCATCCTCAAGCAGGCGGCGACAATAATCAGGAAGGACATTTTTGAACACAACTGTGTGTTTGAAGGACAGTTTTCAAGTGAATGTCAACAGGAATCAGTTCCCACACAACTCCTCTCATTCGTCAACATGGTTATCAGAGGTGCAAGTATAAAGGAACAGTCCAAACAGGCCACTGAACAACAAGCGCCACTAACCATTGCCCAGTTGATACAGTTCAATGCAGTACAACGTCGACGAGAACAGGGTGGGATGTATCATATGGCTGAGAGAGAACCGCCTTTGCCTGTGTACTTGGGTCTGTTGCTGCATGGAGAGACTAGGAAGAAAGGTACAATAAACAAGGTGTATGATCTCGGACTGTCGATCAACTACAACCGCGCTCTTGCGATATCTACGGAACTTGGAAACCAAGTGTGTGCCAGATTTCATGATGAAAATGTTGTGTGCCCACCAAAACTTCGCAGAGGCATATTCACTACCAGTGCAGTTGATAACATAGACCATAACCCAAGTTCTAGTCTTGCACAGGGATCGTTCCATGGCACTGGAATTTCCTTGTTTCAGCACCCGAGCACAGAAGGGGAAGGTGTTCCTCTAGACGACAGAACACCAGTTACAGACATTGGCTATGGTAAATCACTGTCGCCACTACCAGAGTTCTACACAGTGGTTCCTCCTGTAGCCATACCAAAGAAGGACATCATTGCACCTGAAGCTCAAAGCGATCACCTGAAAAGACAATGCAACACAATTGGTGAAGAAATAAACGCTGAGTACAGGTACTGAGAATTAAAATCTGAGAGTAACTTTTCACTAAGCCACAGTGAGATCTTATGGACTTTGTATGCAATTTTCATGTCACCAGTTTTGTCTTGCAATTTTATACATGTTTCATAGTTATAATGCTACAGTTAGCTATGTTAATTAACTTATCAATAATTAAAGCTATTGATTTGATTATATATTTGAGTATGACTTAATAGCATTACTATTAAACGTTTTTACTCGTACAAATTAACTTAAATACTTCTGACTACAGTATTCAAATAAAATCTTTTCTCATGTATATATACAAACATGTCATATATTGAAAGAAAGTGACAAAATATTGTTGTAACATTTTGCAGGTGGCTAGAGCATGTGTATGATGAACTCCAGTCCGAGTCTTCAAACGACATGAAAACTTCTTGGGCAGCATTCCACTGCAACATACACAGAAACGATAGGCCCTTAGATACCAGTGCCTTATTGCCACTGTTTCCCGAAGAAGCAAAGTCATCAGCTATGATTCGCCATTCAATGGACATTGTGACCAAGACTGTTGAGTATCTGAACCCAGGCCAGGTTCCAGTCATGACATGTGATCAGCCGTTATACGCAGTTGCTAAACAAGTTCAGTGGTATTTCAAGGACACTCATGGAGAAAATCGCCTAGTTGTGATACTCGGCGGATTACATATCGAGATGGCAGCATTGAAAGCAGCTGGGAACTGGCTAGAAGGGAGTGGATGGACAAGCGCCCTAGTGCAAGCAAACGTGGCAACTGCTGGGAAAGCTGATTCATTCCTCAAAGCTTCTCATATGAGCAGAACACGACACGCACACCAAGTCACAGCATGTGCACTGTTCATGCTAATGAGACGTGCATATGAAGAATATCTCAAGTCACAAGAAGCTGCCAACAACCCACAGGGGTTCGAAGAATGGAGAAATCGAAGATTGAATGAGACACCGCTCTTCAAGTACTGGTCGATCACCTTAGACCTAGAACTAAGCATCTTGCTATTCGTAAGGTCCCTTCGTGAAGGAAACTTCGAGCTCTACATGGACGCCCTTACAAAACTTGCTCCCTGGTTTTTCGCTCTCGATCATCCAAACTATGCTAGATGGGTACCAGTGCACATTCGGGACATGGTGACTCTGGGTGAAAATCACCCTACAGTTCTAGAAGCATTCAAGAACGGCAAGTTTGTGGTGCACAAAACTCACCGTGGATTCTCAGCAATACCAATCGACCAAGCTCATGAACAAAACAACAAGTGCGTCAAAGGGGAAGGAGGTGCGATTGGTCTTACTGAAAATCCAATGCAGTTACTACGCTGGATGATTTCCGGTCCAGAAGAAACGAGGCTGATTAAGGAATTTGAAACCTCCCTAGAGCATCTTAAACGACAGCAAGACGAAAAACCTGACTACCGCCATCATGAAGAAGTAAAGAGTGTACAAAATTCGTTCAGAAAGCAGGTGCAAGCCATGTGTGATGTCATTGACAAAATGGGCAATCCATTTATGGAAACCAGTCAAGATGTGCTAGTACTTGATTCAAGGGATATTGTGGATCAGCGTGTGTCGGATACAATTCAAAACATAGAAGCTAAGGGCCAACAACAGTTCGACGATTTCGTCACTGAACGTCTGAGTCAGAGAAAGAAGCCCCTATCTGATCCAATCAAACAGAACAAGTTTCCCCTTTTTGCAACAGCACCAGTGAAAAATGTCTCTAAAGAAAAGCAACAAATATCGTCTCTCAAACAGAACTGTGCCCTATTCTCAAAACTTTACATATCTTGCCAAGTTAGAAGCGGCAATCTGGAAGAGTTCTTCAAGCATGAAAATCAACCCTGCCCTCCATCTTTGTCTAGCCAAGGAAAGCTGAGACACGGCACAAAATCCGACCTGATAGCCTGCCTTGTAGTTGATGATAGCACTGAGACAACTCCTGTCGTTGATGCCCTTCTACTGGATGGTGCGGCAATCGTCAACATGCTGAAGCCAGGGGCTGCGAGAACTTTCAAAGACTATTGGGAGTTGGTATTTCAACCCTATTTGAAACGAAGCTTACGAGGTGTGAAGAGGTTAGACATCGTTTGGGATGTGTACATGGAAAACAGCCTCAAAGCATCTGAGCGGAGCCAAAGAGGAAAGGGTGTGCGAAGAAGGGTAAAACCTGACACAGTGATGCCAGCCAATTGGCAGTCCTTTCTGAGGAACGATGAGAATAAGAAGGAGCTGTTCAAGTTTCTGGCAGAACTGTCTGTGAGTATAGAATGTGAAGAGGGACAAGAAGTGTTGTCGACAGATGGGGATCAGGTGTTGATCAGCAGTCATAGAGATGACTTGGGCAGAATATCACCATCTGATCACGAGGAAGCAGACACGCGGTTAATACTACATGCAGCAGATGTAGTTCAACAAGGCATGGCTAGGGTAATGATCAGAACAGTGGACACAGATGTAGTAGTACTAGCAACAGCAGCGTATAGGAAGTTGGGACTTCAGGAACTGTGGATTGGGTTTGGTACGGGAAAAAGTTTCCGTTGCATACCAATTCATGACGTGTGTCAGCGCATCGGTACACCCATGGCAGAGGCTTTACCTGCATTTCATGCGATAACAGGATGTGACCAAACATCAGCCTTTGCAGGTAAGGGGAAAAAAACTGCATGGGAGACATGGAAAGTGTTCGCCGATGTTACACCTGCCTTCCAAGCACTGAGCAATAAGCCCTCTGAAGAAGCACTTGAAGCAGTTATGCCATTGGTGGAGCAGTTTGTCATCTATGTGTACGACAAAGCAAGTACAAGTGCAACTGTAGATGAGGCTCGCAGGGACCTGTTTACGCGAAAGGGTAGGGCAATTGAAGCCATACCACCGACATCAGCTGCTCTGCTCCAACATGTCAAGCGTGCATCATACCAAGCGGGGTATTGCTGGGGCCAGGCAATGGTTGCTGTTCAAGACCTTCCAGATCCATCAGCATGGGGTTGGCAACATGGGGTTGTAGCTCAGACATGGGAACCTGTGTGGACCTTGCTGCCACAGGCGTCAGAGTCTTGTCTGGAGTTGCTCAAATGTAGCTGCAATGTCGAGAAGGGGTGTAGGGGACGTTGTAAGTGTGTGACTGCACATGTTCTATGTACTGAACTATGCAAATGTGGAGGAAATTGCGACAGGTTGTAAAGTGACGCATAACAGAAATGAAGGAACCAAAATATGAAGTTAGCAGCCATTACACTCAAATAAAAAAACATATTTTCACTGCACAGGCTAGTTATCAGAAAAACTATTTTCTGATTAAATAACCTGTGAAGTGAGGATATTGCAATGAATAAGCTAAAGAGTAAATGGCAGTATGTTCATTCATATGACTTTTTATTTTGTGTGTTATTGTGACAAACTCAAATGAGAAAGATTTAAGATATTCTGTCCTTTGGAATAGTGCATAACATATGCTACAAAAATATGGCAAAGTTCTGGCAGCCATCTTGCAAATTAAAATCATGATTGCTTTGAAAATATTTGCATTGTTCCTGTGTTCAATATGAAAGACTACAACATATATTCAACTTTAATATACCTCAATAGCAGAATCATTATAACAAATTAGAAAGAGACAAAAAATGCAAAATTTATAATGGAAAAGAGAAATCAGCGGCCATATTCGAAATATCAGCCATCTTGAACTCAAATTATACCTTTTTAAAACATCAACAATTACTTGCAGAGCAAATCTATCAAATTGAAAATGGTTATATGCATTGGAAGTGCCTTTAAACGGGATTTATTATATTTGGCGGCCATCTTGGAAATGGCGGCCATTTTGATTTTTTCAACATTTTTGCTCTCATATATCTGTAGAAAATGTCAATTCATAGTATTGAGAAATATTTTACGATTAAAATCTACTTAGAAATACATATGTTTGATATATTTTGATTTTGTATGTGTTTTATCAGCCTGGCGGCCATCTTGAATATGGCGGCCATTTTGGATTTTTCTGATTGGGTCTTTAATTTTTTTTTACCAGTAGATCTCAGGCTATCTCTGTGCCAAATTTCATGCTTTTATCACAATCTGAACGATTCGATCCAAAATCTGCCGAAATATGCCGTACTAAAATACATAACTCAATTTTGAAAAATAAATTGATAGAACTGTAACAAACTGAGCAAATTAACCTCTCAAAGACACAAACACATCCGATAAGTGAAAATCACTGTTGTTCACTGAGCAGTTGTGTTGTCTATATAGCAGTATGTTCTCTCAAACAATGCATTAGGTTCCTAATTTGCATAAACGTTCAACAAACGTTACATATTTCCCACTTCCAAGAAGACTCGTCCCGAGTCTTGGCCCTTGGGAAACACATGGGGAAGGCAACTCTGATAGAAAGAGACGTCTTAATCCCACCGCTGCCACCAATGTAACAAACAGAGCAAATGAACCTCTCAAAGACACAAACACACCCGATCAGTGAAAAACACTGTTATTCACAGTCACTGAGCAGTTGGGTTGTCTATATATATATAGCAGCATGTTCTCTCAAACAATGCATTAAGTTCCTAATTTGCATAAACTTTCAACGAACGTTACAGAACAATCGTAATCTTTGTTTACCTGCTATACTTTGGTGAAAATGTGATAAATGACGGAAGAATGGCGGTTTGAATGAATTGCGGTCAAAGCTGTTGTCTGTTTGAAAGAGTGACCTAATTTTGTTGATATCATTTAAGGGAAACAACTCCAACCAAATCTGCAAGAGAAAGTTCCCAAATGGTAAAATGAGGCCAAAGAATAAAATATTGTATTTTTTCGGGTAATTGTCAACTCTTTATTTCAATCAATTTGAACTGTAACAAATAAAAATATAAATTTTCATTTTGAAAGTACTTTAATCTTCTTTTTTTAAGAAGTCTATTCTTCCTTGTCACAGCATGGACAGATGAAAGTGTCCCTGTTTATGACACCAGGGGTTGCAGGTCTTGCTACCTACTAATTGGTCACATTCGCCCCATTTGATGAATATCAACAAGGTAGACACCTCATGAAGAGAAAACTTCGCACACTGACAAC
The DNA here is from genome assembly GCA_947846245.1 of Cerastoderma edule. NCBI lineage: Eukaryota > Metazoa > Mollusca > Bivalvia > Cardiida > Cardiidae > Cerastoderma > Cerastoderma edule. Next base: position 9,256,881 of record OX401416.1, on the reverse strand, counting down.
ACAGTTCATCATCGCCTCCCTCTTGCAGAGTTAGGGAGATCAGATTGATGTGGGATGGACCAGGCTTAGGCCATGAATTGATGGGTGCAGATGTTTTCATCTTCCCTTCGGCTTTCTTTCCTTTTCCTTTGATGAAGACTGTCTTTGTTGTACATGGCTTTTGATTTTCATTATGTTCATTCATTTTGTCAATGATAGTACTAGTGATATCCGTTCCAGTAAAAATCTTACTGATAGTTTTTCTTTGTTTACACATTGTTTCACTTTTTTTTTCTTTTTTATAAAATTCCCTTTTCTTAAACACATCATCAGCCACAATAACTGGATCCTGTCTGCAGCCTGACTATCATTTGGTAGTTCACAGTAAAAAACTTCAGCTGGCAATGTTTTCTCTATTGAAACTGCATCGTTGTTCATAGGGTCCCGTCCTTCTGAATACAGATTGTAAATTTTCAGCAGACAACCTTTTGGTGTAAACCTGACAAGCTATGTTGGAAACATCATACCTTGTGATGACAAAAGAAATCTGCCTCATGAGCTCAATGTGGCACTGGGCAGTGTACAGTCGCTGGAATGGTCCAAACAACCTACATCCATTGGTTGCAAAATGTGGCTGCAATGTCGGGGAAGAATCAGGGCTTTTTCACATTGTATAACAGCGGCCTATAAGGCCAGGGGTGTGGAATTACTATACCCGACTTGTCTGACACGGGACTTAGTGCCACCGAACAGGTAGTTTTCCAGCTGCACTTGTCTGGGGACAAGTTAATTTTGCTGAAACACAAAGCCCATTTTCAATCCTATTTCTTATCTTATCTTATTTCATTGTTGATCTTTCATGTCTTTGAAATAGAATATAAACCATGTTCCTACCACTAAAAGTTGCTTGATTCACAAACTATTTACCATGTGTGATGCCTCTCAGTCGAAGTAGTTGCTATTGGAAAGAATAAGTTTTCTGATTGGTTAATTGTATTGATGTTTCTGCACAGTGCTGCAGTTAACCTTCTGCACAGTAGGATAGCCGAAACAAGTTCTTTGATAGGTTAAGCGTACGATGCAACCTAATGACACTCTAGCAAACATTGTTCACTATTTCATCTCTAAATGGACAAATTTGTTATTGGAAAGGGTAGTTCAATGAACCAGGAAAGCGCAAACCAAAGTCACAGCGGGATCTGGCTGCTTAAAGGTAAACAATCTGAACTCTACTGTTGTATTTGTCCAAAGTACCCTAAGCTCTGATACGACATTACAGTATTATTCGTACCAAAGGCAAATTGATGCATCACAAAGGAAAGACACTCTCACTTCTTAGAATCATCTGTACTGGATCCTCTAACATGCACTAGTTCAGCTACTGATAATTACAGGTTCAATAAAACAATAATTAAACATTAAACCGTATTTACACTCTTTTAATTGGACAAGTGAACCTTAGATATGAAAAAGTAGAAAATTGGGTCTAACTTGTCCGTGGACAAGTTGAAAAATTCTATAATTCCACACCCCTGAAGGCTACTTCCCAATTGGAAATTTTTTTAAAATCATGCAGTTTTCAAAAAAAATCAGTCATACCAGCTTTTTGGCTTTCCAATTCAGCAATTTCAGCGATAAAATTTCCCAAATTCAACAGGCTTGGACCTCTTCCCAATTCATGGAAAAAAGCCCTGAGAATGAATATGACAATATTATGATCAAATGCCCACTCATATAGACCAACAGAGAAATGGGGCTTGTGTCCATTGATCATCAGCAGAACCTTCTCTTTGCTGCGGCCAGGTACATACTTCAGGGAGTGGGTCTCAAGGTACTCCCTGAATACTTCTCCGTTTGACCAGCCTGTCTCACTGACTGTGCCATCTGCACCTGGAGTAGCTCCTGAGAAGAGGTCTTGCCTCATATTTTGGCCCGGAGAAACAAAGAGGGTGGGATAGCTTGACCAGCTGCACTACCACATCCTAACATGGTGATTTTCTTTCCTTTTCCTGATGTTACTGCAGGTGTATGTCTTGCTGATGCATCAATGAATGGTAGCTTGTGCTTGACTGTACTCCCTTTTTCGTCTACATTGAAGATGGGGTGTGGCTTTTCTAGCAGTTCATGTTTCACAAAGGTTTCCGTTAATCTATCAAAATAGCTGTTAACAACATCAGCAGAGAACATCTTGGCTCTGGCATATTCCAGACTCCGGAGATTGATTACTTTCAGTTCTGGCCAACATTTGATAAGTCCATGGAGCCATTTCATTGTCAATGTCTTATCTTTTGATCGTTTTCCAAGCTGTATTGCACAACCAGTGGCAATATCTATATGCACTCTTGCCTTGTGTACCCATATCCAAAGTACACTATTCCTAATGTTCTGTCCCTAAGGGTTGATTCCGGCACATGACAATGTAGAGCAGCTCTCCTCACAGACATCCCTTCATGCTTTAATAGCATGTGGGCATCTGTAAGGGGACTTGGTGAATAGAGCCTTTTCTTCCTATCCATTTTCTTTAATTGTTTTTGTTTTGCCTGAAGTAGAAATTGTGAAAGTAGTGTTAAAGATCATGGGGTCTACTCAAACCCATTATCTTGTCTTTTGAAATGATGTGATATTTCAGTGTAAGGGATGAGACCAATAAACATTAAAAAAAAAAGTAGAAAGTAACCCATGCAAACATTTCTGTGCAAGTTGCTACCTGTTTTGGTCTCATTTTGACACTGCATTCAGGATCTGTAAATATTTACTGAAAACAGTGTGCATGATGTCATATCAACTCTTTGAAGATGAGATAAAAACAAAGTTCATTAGAATTAGGACCCTCACAGAAAGAGGGCTTTCGAGGATATATGATGAACCAGAGTCTGCTTTACATCCACATTCAGTAATGAGGCTATTATTTAAGGCATATAGTACTTAGTAATTTGAATAAAGCATAATGTAATATTCACAGACAATTTTTGTAAATTTGGGAACTAATTGCATTGTTATAGAGAACATGCATGTATATAAAAACACGACATAACTGATCAGTGGATGTTTTTCACTTATCAGATGTTATTGTGCCTTCTAGAAGTTAACTTGACCAGTCCGATTAAATAATGACTTAAATGCATTTTCCAGTTCAAAATTTGGAAAAAACTTGTTCAAATCGTACTAATTATGTGTGATCACAAGTTCACATGAACATTTTCATTTATGCTTCATGTCCTCAAGGTTCAACACTTACAACTTGAGACAGGGCCTTTTTTCACTAATTATAACAGATACATGTGATTTTCTTTAAAACTATGCATTATTCCCTAAATATGAGTTAACCTCAGGGGTTTCTTTCCCATTTGGCAAGGCCTGCATGATTTTTCCCCTATTTACCAAATTTTACTTTATAAAATAGGGTATCAAATTTTACCCTCAGAGTGAAAAAAAAACCTTGAAGAAAACTTATATGAAAGGTTGCGATAGTATGCTGACATTTAAGTTTTATTCTATAGTATTTCCTATCAATTTGGTGCCTATGCATAATGAGTCAAGATCATCAAGATCATTGATTATCCTTCAATTTGACTCGAGGCTTTTCAGACTACCTTCTGCAAAGGCACAAGAAGTTGGCATTGAAAAAAATATTTTTTAATGGCAGTTTGCAGCTATCTTAGGAATACAAACTAGTTGAAAAGTATGTTTTGCTGGATTTTAATCTCAGAGTCATCCCTAACTTAACTATTATTACTCATTAGGGTGCTCAAATTTTATTGGTAGGTATACGTATGTACCTGTTGAATGGCAAAATTAAAACTACCCCTTTCTTACAACTTGTATATGGAGAAATATGCATATCTAAATTTTTCAATCATCCTTGTAGATGATATATGATTTGAATGCAAAGTTTTGAATTTTGTTGGCTCTATTGTACTATGAGAGCTAGATTATTTCATATATTTCAAATAGATATATACCTATTTGTTACAGAAAAAGGTTTACATTACCACAAACATGACTTCACATGCGCAGGAAGGCCAGAGTGTGATGAACAAGGACGAGGAGGAGGATTACCTTTCACAAATCTGTAGAAACCCAGACAGCACAAACTCCAGTGAACATGTTGACCATGTTCCCTGTCAAACAACAGATAAACTACCAAAGACTACAGACAATTTTGAAAGTTCATTAGAGCAAGATGTTTTCAATCAAAATACATTATCAGCATCTTCACCCAAACCTGAACAAAGTGAACATATAAACTCTAGCACAAACAGCACAGCAGTGGCCTTACCTGATCCAGATATAACAGATGAACATTCTCAGGATAACCTTTGTGAACAGTCACAGGAGAACATTGGTACTGTGGAGGGCAAGTCTAATGAAGCAGATGAAATTGTTAAAAAGATTTGTAAGAACGGAAAGATTATGCACTTTCAGGAGGGTGAAGACATTATCAAATTGCTAGTGTATGAGGATTCCCAGGAATCCAATGACTTAGATGACACTCTGTCTGCTGAAGAGTTGGACAATTCTTCTGTTGTTAATGATAAGAAGGATCAGCCACAGCCAGGTCCCTCAAAGAACCTGTTTGAATGTCTGACTGAAAACACTGCTACTACCAGGTATAGTTCCTCTTTATTGTTGTTCTATGTTAGAATTGATTTGTCTCCTGTAGGTCTCCATGGTACAAACCATTATTGATTTGTATGCTTCCTGAAGAACAGAATGCTATAATTCTATGTATGGTTTGTTTCAGGGTGGTGAAATTACAATTATTTATCTTATCATAATGGTTTGGATTTTGGAATTTCCTCCAATCAACTATCATCTTTATACTAGGGAAGAAACTTAAATTTTGATTTAAATATGCTTGCGCATGCGTGGAAAGCGTATATAGCAAATGATTGGAATCCTTGGAATCCTTCTTTGCCTATAGGGGCTCAATCACCACCGAGAGAAAGTAAGTAGTTCCAACTTCTATGTTGATTGATTTCTGCTGTACAGCAGAATTAATTGGTTTGTCTTCAAAAATCTCTTAGCTTTCTTTCAAATACATTCATACGCACAAAACCCCTCAGAATATACTGCGGCACTGTTCAGGCCGTTTCAGGCCTTTGATTTTAACTGCCATTCATAGTCATGCTTTGATTACACTGCACACATGTAAATGTAATGATGGTTTGTGCTCCTATTTAAGCAGTGTTTATTCATGTCTTTACTAGAATTGTTTAAAGTAACATTCCAGCCATGTATTTATCCAATTCTCAATGTGTATATCAACATGAAAGGAGACTGCGTAATTCAAACATGATTAAAAGCAAACTTCCCTTTTGTCATAATTGTTTTGAATGTTACTTATGTATATTGCTGCAATTTTGTAAATAATATGGAAAGATTAACATCAGTATTATTTGAATATTCTGGTTCTTTGGATGTCAGAGCACAAAAAAGAAGTAGATGATTAAGCCTATGATAAAGACAGACCTCTGGCTTACTCAGATTTTTTCTCTCAGCAGGTATGATGGTTTGTGCAGTACACCACTACAACCATTTGCAGCTAGTGACCATTATCAGACTTCTATGGGAAATCCACCACAGTTTGTTTATCCAGCACACCAGAATATCCAACCTTCCTACTCGTTTACCAGCTCTGGAGATGTTGTACACTCAAACAATGTGCTAAACCACAGTAAATTTGGGGTTGGTATTGCATTTTAAGCTTACCTATTTATCTTCAGTGAATTTTTTGGTGTTTTCAGCATTATTTACTTATAAATTCTGTCAAAAAAGAGAAAATATCTTCTTTGAAGAAAATACCTTGTTCAAATGGAAGGGTTAAATAAATTGTTCATGACTTTATTCTAAGTTATAACAGCTTTTTTGTCACCAAAAGTTGTTTACGATTTGCATAGAGTCCTACAAACAGTGCTGTTGCATGGTAGTCACAGTGTGTCTTATATAGAGAATGTATGGAATAGGACATAAAATTATTTATAAAATAAATCCAATGTGTATTGTTGACCAACATTCCCTGTTTGGTGACCTACCTAATTAGCATGAATTATACACTATGCTGAGTATCTAAAAAATGTCTTTAGAGCCATCTGAAATGTTCGACCACGTGGTTCGTCCTTGTGCATTATTTTATAAATGCTTGCAAGCTTACCTGTTTATATATAATGTATATAGCTTTATCGGTTATCCACTGTGTTCGGAAGACTGTCAAGTATTATATATACAGCCTCATTTTTATTCATGCATAGAGGCCAACAGATGGTGAATGTTAGTCAACAATACCAAGGGTTTTTGGAAGTTATTAAAGAAGTAAGCCAGGGAAATATGCCTTCTTATGGGACCTTTGACATGGTAGATTAGTGAGAGCATGAATGTTTTTGTTTTGTTTTTTCATTGTGTTTTGAATTGTAGTAATATTTTTTGTATATTCATACAAAGTCAATTCCTGTACCAATGGAAGCAGATCGACACTGCGCACCCCATCCTAGAAATGGGTTCATGTTCTACAGGCCTGGGGAAGGTCAGGCTACAAACTTTCCTGTATCAGGAGTCATACCACCTTACCAACCACTTCCAGTCACCACTGGAAAAAAGGTACATTAACTAAACTCATTTTTATCCATACTTATTTTTTCAGTTGGATTGTATGGCTTTGAATCCAAATTTCCCATGAGAAATAAGAGAAATAAGAAATTAAAAGTTCCCGGACGTCATACAAGTATTCAGCTATGCTTCAAACAAATATTTATAAAAAAAAAAGTAACCAAAATCACTCTATAAATGTAGATAATGACGGAAAACCCCCACAGTTTCACTAACTGGAAATTACATCCATTGTATGGTAGTTAGTTACCCATATACCCTGTTATTCTTTCTGTGTAAGTTAATCTACATGGCCAACCGTATGTTATTCCGGCTAGTTCGATGTAAACACTTCACTGCAAGAACGTGGATGTTTGCTTTCAGAGTGTTTTCTGAGTATCACAGGCCAGGTGTCTATAGCTTGACATATATGCGAGCTTTTTCTAGGTCATGTAGCCTTGTCACTGGATTTGTAGTAAATAGAAAATATGCCCAAAGTAAGCTAGTATTCAATTGTGTTCTCTGCTGAAATATTTAATAAATGACTTGTGTATTACCCTACTTTCTTAAGTTCCGGGGGAAAAAAATTATGACGTCCGGGGACTTTAAACACTGCAAAGATTTGATTTTTTCCATATCATAATACATAGGTCATATTGTAGCCTTTGTATTATTTATCCTCCATTATCACAAAATTGCTTTGCTAGCAAAAGTTTTGCAAGACAATCATACCTAATATGTAATGTTTTGTGTTGGGCATTTAATTTAACAGTTATATTAAACAAAGTGTGATATCATAAGCATGATAAAACTTAAATATTTAAAGATGGGTTAAGTTGTGTTGGTTGTTTTGTGTCATTTTGATGAGTTTATCACTGTTTCTAATCCATTCCCTCATTGTTAACCGTTATGGTGATGGAAAAGACTTCATGTTTATGCAAACAGTTTAGATCCAGGCCAGCCACCAAGTAAATTAGTGGCTGGCTTGTGATCTAACCTGTTTGCTACTCTGAGTATCTTTCCTCAACAAAATTACCCAGCATTCTTAGGGTTAAAGTAGTTTGACTAGTTGTTTTAGCAGACAACAATATTAACATGAATTTGTTTTCGAAATGTTATCAACTACAACACAGTGTAACTTAAAGATAAATTGCTATTGAAGGAGCAATTTGTTATATTGTCACAATGGATTAGGTCTTTAACAGCTGATGCATTAAAGCAATGTATTAATTATGCAGTAAGGGATGAAAGAATTTCAACAATAGTTAACAAATAATTTTATACAAAATTTCATTTTGTTTTAAGTTTCAAGAAGCAGTTGTATGTTTTGTATCTTGTATATTTTCTTGCAATAAGTTGTACTATGGGCCTATTGGCTCAGTACTTTGATAAATATATTTTTGTCTGTGATATTGATGGGATGATTATTGTCCATGTTAATCTCTAGTTACAGATGAGCTCACAGTTACAGTTGAACTCACAGTTACAGTTAAACAGTAGTGGGGAGGAGCAGCAGGTCAGCCCCACTGATTACAAACAGACGCCCACATCTGGAAGAGGAAAGATGCAACCCAAAGTGCGATCATTGATGCAGGTACCCCCATTTCCTGGAGACGAATGGGGCAAAATACGGGAACAACATAATCAGAAAGAACGAAGACGGAGGTATGAAAGATGATGGCTAAATAATGATAATTTATTTAACCTTTAGCACTCTTTAGACTGGTAAAGGATATATAAACCACAGTGCACTGAGAACAAAGTACACAGCATGTGCTGGGTTGAAATCTGAACAAATAAACCGCAATTTGGGCTGGTTTCAACAAGCACAATATTCATATGTTAATTTTGGTATCTACAGTGAAAACAGTTTGTGTTGCAGCAGGTGACTAAGGTCGCAGATTGTGGATATCAATCGATATTTACATGCAACCCAAGTCGCTGGTAGGTATAGAGCCCTAAAGGTTAGATTTTAGACAGTAATTCCCATGTTTAATAGAGTCAATGGGACATGATTATTTGTCTCGCACCCACAGCTCTTTTTTACAGAATTGGGAAAAGGCCTTAGTCTTTTTACTTTGGGATGTTATATTGTTTGAATTGCTAAATTTAGAAACTAAATGGCTGGTGTAACTTTGAATTTTTTGGAAAAACTGCATAAAGAATTTTCCTAGAACCCAGTAGGCAGTAATAATTGATGTGTAAAAGCCCTGGAACCACTGAACAATTTTTAAGTGGAAGAGTAGTCAGCAGTTTGTAAAGAATATGTGCATTACTGCTCTTATGCAAGCGGGTTAGATCCACGCCAGGAGTCAAGTAAATTGGCAGCTCTCTGACCTGTGATCTAACCTGTTTGCTAGTCTGAGTATCTTTCCTCAACAAAATTAAGCAGGTATCTAAGGTTTCAGAAAGCAGACGACACAAAAATCTATTTCTAGAAAATTACCCAGCATTCTAAATGTCCTTGAAAAGCATATAAGCATGCTATAGAATAACTCATTCAAAAGTTAAAAGAAAATAATGCGGTAAGAAGGGAAGATGACAAGTCATGGCCAGCTTCTCATTTCTGATTTATAAAAAGGTTATTAGTTATGGCTATTATCTCATTATTATACATCATTGAAATATTGAACCAACTTGCTTCATAAAAATATAGTATTGTTTGTTTTGCAGGGCCAGAATAAAGGAAGCATGTAATTTACTGAGGCAGTTGGTACCTGGAATGTCAGATAAAACAGACAAGGCTACAGTGTTTGAGTTTGCTGCCAGATATGTGCATTTCCAGAAGTCACATACTGGTACACAGTTTGACAAGGTAGGATATTTCAGGGTTTGTGTTTAAACCGTTATAGGAAATTGTGATTGGTCCAAATTGACAAGAAAAAATATTGCAAAACATAACAAGAGAGAAAAAAATAATTGTATACGATATTATAATATGTGGTAAAAATCACATCAATGTGACTCAAAGATAAATTGGTTGTGCAATTCTTTCTTTTGTCACAGTAGTTTTCATCTTCAAAGCAAGGTATTATGGAGTAAGAGATCAAACATGAAACAAGTCTAAGCTCCAATCATGATAAAATACATTCTGCAAAAAAACCTTTGATCTTAGTCTAATGATCATCTCATATGAACAGGGCTTTTTTACCTTGATTTGGGAAGAGGTCTTGGCCTTCTAATTGTTGGAAGTTTTATTTCTGAAATTGTTGAATTGGGAAACCAAAAAGCTAATATGACTGTAAAATTTCAGGAAACTATATGATTTTAAAGAAATTTTGAAGGTGCCTTTAATATGCCCCTATTATATAACGAGAACACGCCTTGATGAAGTTCTAACATTGGGTTATAACCAAAAGTAACATAGATTGCCTATAATAAATAGAAATTGTGATGCATTAAAACATGCCTATATGAAGGAATTGTTTAATTGATTTAATGACATGTCTGTGAATAAGATTTGCATGTGAGCCTTTAAGGCACATTTCATCGACCAAAGTTTATGATGCAATGTTGGTGTGAGTGGTATTTATAAGGTAGTACTAAATATCATAAATGAGATTCTTTTCCCAAAAATGTTCTTTCTGAATTCCCTACAAAAAGAACTTTTTGTGGTCAAATTTTATTAGTTAGAGCTTTTAAGTTGGTCTTTGATTGTTCCTCATCGTAAGATACACTCTCTCAACAAGTTTTATAATCACATTATTCAAAAGGATATTCTAAAGGCAGATGCATTGTGATTAAGTGTGAATAGTCTAGTTTTTATATCATTTTAAAATTCATTTCATATAAGCTTGTTTATTTGGGTGTTATTATACACAAGTTTGTGAATGTGTTGTTTGATGCTATTATAAGTCTCTTTCTGCAGATTCTTTCACCTTTATTTGTCAGCTTGTCATGAAATATAGGATTTTGATAAAACTTTTTATTTCATTTAATATTTTGACACCAAGTCTTGTAGCAAAATCTTGTCAGCACCATAAAAATCTGGAACTCCGATAGAGAAAATCAAATGTTTAATACTTTTTTCTAAGTTTCAATATAGCCTGCTGGTCTGAAATACTTAAGTATATGTGTTTCATTAAATCATAAGCTTGTTTGAAGACTTGTATGTCTATTTTTCTTTTGAATATATGGTACAATTAGTGTGTTTTTACTGAGATATTTTTGGTTAAAAGCGACATATATTTGTTTCAAAGTCTCAAAAAAGTAAAACTTGAAAGTATGACACATCACTTTTGCAAAAATCTTTTTTCAGGATTTCTTGATGAAGTACAGTCCATATTGAGAACGCATCCTGTGATCCTACTGTTGATGACCAAAGATGAAATCGTTCATGACACGCTTTATATGTATTGAAAAAAATTTGTCGTATTTGTAAATAATTTGTATTTGTTAAACTTGTTTGTTATATTGATTAAGATTTATTACAGCTCAATTTTCACAGAAAAATGGAAGTAATGCAGTTATACTACTGACATATCATTGGTTCGGATTTCCAATATCACATGATTAGTCAATCTGAAGCCATTGGTTTGGATTACCAGTATCATATGATTAGCAAATCTGAAGCCATTGGTTCGGATTTCCAATATTATATGATTAGCCAATCTGAAGCCATTGGTTAAGATTTCCAATATCATATAATTAGCCAATCTGAAGCCATTGGTTTGGATTTCCAATATCATATGATTAGCCAATCTGAAGCCATTGGTTCAGATTTCCAATATCATATGATTAGCCAATCTGAAGCCATTGGTTCAGATTTCCAATATCATATAATTAGCCAATCTGAAGCCATTTGTTCGGATTTCCAATATCATATGATTAGCCAATCTGAAGCCATTGGTTCGGATTTCCAATATCATATGATTAGCCAATCTGAAGCCATCCGGTTTATCCAATGAAAACATTTCTGAAATAATAGGGAATCCGCCATATTGTTTCTCATGAAACTTTTGTCATTGCACTTTTGTTTTCAAATATAGATCTAAGATGTGAAATCTAAATAGTCATTCAATTTGATTAAGGAAACAGTTATATTTGTCACAACTTACAATTTCAACATTATGTATAAGTTACCGATTAAAAATTATTTCAAATGATGTTCAACACTTTCTGGTCCATATACATTAGCTTAAAGGAAATGTGTTATAAGCCGGGGTAGATTTACCCAAAATAGTGTTACCCTTCACTTATACCAGTGGTGTATTACTCAGTTAACAGAACTATCAGATTCTTCCAATTGATGGTGATAAGCTATAGATTGTGTTCTCTATTTGATTTCTTTTCATTTCACTTGCCACAACTTCCAATTCTAACTTGATCTTATTGCACATGAAGCAAAAGTCAGCAAATAAATGATCAGTCATACAAATGTCTAGAAATAAATAATCATGATCATTTACCATCTCAAAATATTTACAAACTTCTGCCAAACAAATACATATGATCATTGTTAATGCTAATGTAGGTTCCTTTTGAGGGTTCAGCGCAAGACTTTAGTGAGTGTATAAAAAATCAAAGTGCTGATAGCGCTGAAGGACTAAGGTTCGTTAATAACAAGATGATTAAGGATACATTTGAAAATTTCAACAGCTGCTCCTTTTACCATCATTACTATAATTCTTATTTCTGCAAACAGAGACTTAACGGTATTCTATTTTTCGAACATCTGGATATTTTACGATATTTCATGAGGTAACAGTTATGATAACATAAAATAAAACAAATATCTCTGATAAACATTGGGACATGTCATCGGGGTTTTGTCTGAGATTAATTCTTGATGATTGCTACTGTCTTTATTGAAATGTAGGGGATTAAGGGTATTCAAGTTGGTACAACATGTAAAAAAAACACTGGTTAAATAAACAAGAAAGCACTGTTCAGCATTTTCCTTTCACAGTTTGGACATAATTTTTCTTTCATTATTAGAACATCATAATTACATTCAAAATTAAAGAGCTTGAGTATGCTGTCCTTACATAGAAAAAATGTGTTATTTTTTTTTTTTTTATTTCCTTGCTAATTGTGTTTTCTGTTTTTGCTTCAAATTTAGACCAGTCACAAAATTCAATATGGGGGACTAGGTTTCAACACAAATCTTATGAACATGTGATAGACTTGTGATTTATATCAATATTTTATACTACAGACAATGTCTATTTATTTTACTCTCACTAGTGTTATATAAGTGTCATGTTATTAACAAGGCAGTGGCTTTAACCATTTCCCAAATAACAAATTTTTCCAGTGTCCCAAATTGAAAAAGTTTGCAGAGGACATTTCAAAATGTGATGAAAATGGAAAATAATCTTTTCATAGTGCAGAAAACATTGTAGGAAAAGGAAAAATTGCTCTCTGCGAGCAATTTCTCCTTTTCCCGCAATGTTTTCTCAAGTCGTCTGCAACAAAGTGGTCAAATGTCGTTATTGTTTGGGAAAGGGTTAAAAGGATTCTGTGCAGTTCTGATGAGGAAATACCAGGAGCATGGGTGGATGGGTTGATTACCATATACTTTTGAATATTGCGTTTACACATTACAACCTAATGCCACTTTTTTGTGTCTTGCAGCAGATGGTCTTCAAAAAGCATTGTGGCAAAAAAAAATACTTGTTAAAAGCAATTTCTCCTTTTGCCACAATGCTTTTTTAATCTAGTAACATGTCATGGCAGCAGAACTTAAAGGTTCTTTGCATGTTTACAAAGTTTTTCTTAAGTTGTTTGATTTAAGTAAAAAATAAAGTGTTGCCTGTAGGTGGTCATGTGTTAAAGAAACAAGTAAATGTGATACTAATTGGTTAAACACATATTCCTGTTACACACAACCTCAACATCTGATTACACATTCATTAAACTTTTCTAAAACAATTGCTTAAGTTACTTTTTATTTGACCCTTAACCATACTTTTTTCAAATATTCCAGACTAGATAGTCCCATTTTAACATAGTAATTAATTGCTTATCGTTAGTAACTTATGGTTCTATGAAAGTAATTTCAAGCAGATATAAACATTGTGTCTTTTTTTTCATCTGCTGTTGTTTTCAATATATACCGTAACAAATGCCCATATATGTGTATCGGTTGACTTCAGATGTGGATTACAAACTTTACAGCGATGTCCATAATACATATATTCAAGGATAAAACGTATCCCAGAGAATGTGAGATCACGGTGAAGCAAATAACATCAACTTTCAGTATTGATTTGACTTTCAGGTTTATTTCACCAAGGTGTTATGTTCGTCTGAAATGAAGACTTTCATTGATGCAATAAATTTTCTTCCATTGTTTGATTCATTTTATGTTGGTAATGACACGATCACACTACGTCGATGTTCGCCCATCGCCTTCAAATGTCGTCTCTTTACGAGGGATATCGAACCGAGAAATAACCAAATCTTCGAACCATTGGTACAGAAAACTTGCTAGCACAGAGGACTTATTGACACAAGGGACATAGCGTTTGTTATAAGATGTGATTTCATAATTCATGTGTGAGGTTGCATTTAAGGTTATATATAAACGGTTATTGTTTTTCAATAGGAATTACCAAAAATTATATCAATAAAAATCAATAACAATAATATCCGTTTCATTCAATATATCCTTTTGCTACACCATTTATTTTAGTCTGAATGTGCGTGGCGCAGTGGCTAAGTTGGTTAACTCAGAACTCGGGGGCCCCACCGACACATACGGTTCCATAGGGGTGGTGATTGGCATGGCACTTCAGAGCCCTAGCCTAGTACTGGTGGGTCCAGGAAAGCCGTTGAAGTCATAGAAATAGGACCAAAAACGGTAACGGTATTCCATTATTCATATTGGTTTGACAATTGTAATTTGTATTTTATTCATTCCAATTTGACTCAGTAACAGTAGTAAGCATTTAATTGAATAAGTTTTTGTCTAGGTGTGTATATTTCTAAATCTGTACAGTTAATTACGAAGATTTGTAATCCTGTTGGAGGGTTTGGGGAACATTGATTGCGGTCATCTTAGTTCCCTCGTAATGTCATTATAATTGTTTTCATTAGGGTATCGCTACGTCTCGTCGACAAGTCTTCACGACGCCTGTCACATATCTAGACTCCAAGATTCTTCTTTTTTATTAGTGATAAGATGGAATTGTCAGCACAGAGAGTAATAGTATTGGCGACGTGTTTATTGTATGGACTACCCACGCCTATTAGGGCAGAAGGTATGGATAACTCATTCAGTCAGTTAGTAGTTCTATATAAACTCATCAAAAGGAATAAATATATACATGCGGGCATAGGAAGATGTATTTTCTAATCTTAACGAGAAATTTTCCTTTGAAGTGAACTGATATTTTGATTTTATTTTAAGCGAAATCTTCTGCTGTCATGAATGACAATTGACACGTGCTGGTTTAAAGGCCAACAGCCAATTCACTCAGTGGCTGGCCATTGACCTAAACCGTTTACTACTCTGAGTAACTTACCTCATCAAAATTAAGCAGATAGTTAAGAATTTTGAAAGAAGACGACACAAAAGTCTATTTTAGGTAAATACTTAGCATTCTAAGGGATAGGTATTTTATTTTTGTTTTTAGACAAACGTTTATTAGATAAGACAACTTATAATGCCAACATGTAAACGTATGATATGATTGTTATTTCTGTGTATATGTATTGTTTACTTTGTTGTACATGATAGCTGAATAAGAGGGAAACAAGTAGCAGTTTATTTCAGATATCTGCTGGTCGACGTATGGGAACCACCAGTACAAGGTACTGACCGCTCTAGGAGGGGTGTCGTTTACCGAGGCTGTAGCGGCGTGTGAACAAGAGAACACGACACTGGTCAGTGTACACTCACTGGAGGAGGACCTCTTTCTACAGACATTCGCGTATGTTGGCATCATTCCATTAACTGTTTAATTATCGTTGCTTTATTTGAAGTCTAACAGATAGATTTGTGCATTTAATAACATAATGTTGTTGTTTTTTTGCACTACACTAGTGAAGATGTGGATTACAAACTTTACAGCGATGTCCATAATACATATATTCAAGGATAAAACGTATCCCAGAGAATGTGAGATCACGGTGAAGCAAATAACATTAACTGTCAGTATTGATTTGACTTTCAGGTTTATTTCACCAAGTTGTTATGTTCGTCTGAAATGAAGACTCATTGATGCAATAAATCTTCTTCCATTGTTTGATTCATTTTATGTTAGTAATTACACGATCACACTACGTCGATGTTCGCCTATCGCCTTCAAATGTCGTCTCTTTAAGAGTTTAATATTACATAACAACATGTCTCAGATAGGTACTAATGTATGGATTGGGTTAAATGTGTAAGAGTTTAATATTACATAACAACATGTCTCAGATAGGTACTAATGTATGGACTGGGTTAAATGTATAAGAGTTTAATATTACATAACAACATGTCTCATATAGGTACTAATGTATGGACTGGGTTAAATGTGTAAGAGTTTAATATTACATAACAACATGTCTCAGATAGGTACTAATGTATGGACTGGGTTAAATGTATAAGAGTTTAATATTACATAACAACATGTCTCAGATAGGTACTAATGTATGGATTGGGTTAAATGTGTAAGAGTTTAATATTACATAACAACATGTCTCAGATAGGTACTAATGTATGGATTGGGTTAAATGTGTAAGAGTTTAAAGCCAGAATGTCGCCGCGCAGATATCCGCAAAACCGGGTAAAATGAATTATATATTATTAAACAATATGTTAAGCCATAGCAAAACAACAAATTAGCATGACGATTCAACGACTCCACTTTTTATTAACGATGCTTCAACGTGGTAATTTCACGAATTGTTAAGTATAGATTATGTCAGCGTGGCCTAGTGGCTAAGGCGTCCGCCTCTGGACGGGAAGGTCGAAGGTTCGAGCCCCATCTGGGGAGGCGATTGTCCGGAATTTGTTTCTCGGGGAAATTTTTCCCGAAATGGCCGGTTCGTGAGCCGCAATATTCTCCTTCACAGTGATCTCCCTTTTCATTTGGTTAGGAGCTCTCTGCTATCACAGAAAAAAATCCTTCCAGATCTGGGAGGATTATATTTTTTTCATTATAAATTTTGAATCGAAATCTGAATACAGCATTTTTCCAATTTTAGAAGTTACACTTCTTTGGCCCAACCATTACAAAAAAGTAATTGCAAAATACATTTTTAAGTAAAAAACTGACAGATGTTGCTAAATTCGTAATCAACCTTATTGTTTTTTCTTGTTGGTTCACAACAAGGTGCCGTGACGGCCAACACAGGAAAGGTTTATTCGATATAATGAAGCTATAAAGTACATAGGACCATGCGCTCAAAGTAACCGACATCAACAGTGTATGTTCGTTGTAAAAAGATCGTCTTGAGGTAGATTCTACAATACACATTTTGAAAACAAATCACATAATAATGACTGAAAAGACTGACGAAATTGTCAAAGTAATGCATTGCTTTGATTTAACAATTATTTTCAAAGCATGGCATGTTGAATTCAATCATAAAGAACTTATTTGTTTGGTGTCTACGTTAAATTGTTTGGGTCACATGACTGTGTCTTCCGTCACGTTATTTCTATGATGGCAGTGGTACTGTACTGTAGTGTAACAAAGGGAAGTATGCCTGCGCGGAATTTGGAACCGCGAGCCAGTCCAATTACATGTAATGGTTACTGACTTATATCTGCTTGGCACATGGCATAGTGATAGAAGTTGGGAGGTGTTTGGTATAATCAGTGAAAAATTGTCTCATAAGCCAAAACTGTCTGGCCCTTTCAATAGGGATGACACTATAATAAAAAAAACCTTTACCTTTTGTTTTCATTCGACTAATGATTAAATTTTTATGGCAACTGTTGATATTTCTAGAAGTAACACAATTATACTGTAGATGAGCGCTATTCTGGCTCTAATATGTTTCGACAGGATGTACCTGTATGGATTGGGTAAAATGTATCAGAATTTAATTTGTTTCAACAGGATGTCGCAGATCGGTGTTCCTGTATGGATCGGTCTGTACAGAGAGGGCCAGAACCTATCCTGGATTGATGGATCAAACAATAACTACATCAGCAGAAACTATAGGCGGAAGGCATACGACAGTATGTATATAAAAACTTAATATAAAAACAATGTTACGAATAACCTGTAGGTTACCACATTAAAAACAGTTTAAGAAACTAAACATAACTTTATAATTGTTACACAAATAATGAACAGCCGTTTTGAAAACTATCATCCATGTTTTCATTAATGGGATTTATTACCGTGGCCACAGTCTTTTAGTTACATTACGGTTTTCGTGGGAAGATGTCTAGGCTACGTTTCTGAATGTATTTGCCAAAGGACAAGCCGATGTAACAAGCACCGCGGTTGGTGATCGAACCTATGAATGTCATGTTATAATGTCACTAAATCTCAAATAGAGAATGAGTTTGGATGTTGAGTATACATGTCTAGATGTTTAACACAACAGCATACATTGAATTAGAATGGATGACGTATTCAAATCGTTCGTTCAATGTTGAAACAGGTTTGTAAGGATGTTATTTTGTGGCACGGTAATGTTAAGGCCCGGTCATACCGCCAGAACTTTGCTTTGGCGTTCCTAGAGCGGTGAAAAACAATCATCACCGCTCGCTACCGTTCACGACCGTTAGACAGAAGTTGGTCTCCGTTAAGGCAACGCCGTGTACGCTCGGTTACCGCTGATGGTTCCCCCTACCGCTTAGAAAGTTTTGAGCTGCACAAAATATTGCAAGCGGTGAGGAGCGGTCAATTGTCCGCTCCGCCAAAGTTCAACACCATTCCACCAACGCTCAGTCAAAGTCTGGCACCGCTAGACGTAAGTTTGTGAACGTTTGGGTCCGCATGGCCAACGCAGAAATCTTGAACGCTGGCTAACCGCTGCGTCGCCAGCTTCGCCCGGGCGGTGATTAAACGTTGCACAAACTTTAGTGGAGCGGTTGTAAGCGTTGAAGTAGCGATCCATTGCAGTGATGAACTTTGGTTTGGCGTTGGTATTGAGGTGTTAGAGCTGGACCAGAACTTGGCTATAAATACGTGGATAAATGAGCCAGGAGTCCATTCCAAATCGAGCAACCTCAGTGCTGACCTCATTTAGATTTGCTCAGTTACAGTAAAAGTGTTCTACCATGTATGTTGGGAGACTTGTTGTGATTGGTGCCCTGGTCCAGCAGCAGAATCAGAACTTCCTAAGACTGCAACAAGATATTGGCAGAAGAAGAAGAGAGAGAAGAAGGAGAGACAGACGTGTGTGGGTCAGACAGTGGATATTGAGAAGGCTGTGACATAGACTGTATCACACGATGATGGTGGAGCTGAAGAATGAGGACCCACAAGCCTTACATCATTTTATGAGGATGTCACCAGTCATATTTGATGAAGTTGTACAGAGGCTGGCCCCCAATTGCCCGTGACAATTAGTTCACGATCGGAGATGACGCCTTCTCACTGCAGACCTACCCCATGAAGCCGTTCAACACCAGAAACCTCACTCATGAAGAGCTCATCTTCATCTATCGGCTGTCCAGGACAAGACGGGTCGTGGAGAACGCATTCGGTAACCTGGCCAACAGGTTCCAGATTCTGCTCCCCACCATGCAACATCACCATAAAATTGTCAGAACCATCGTGGAAGATTGCAAACAGGTTGGATCCAGGCCGCTTAACCAACTTTAAACTACCGCCGAACCGACGCACGCATGCGCAGAACGCCACTCTATCAATGCTCGTGTCACCGTTAAACCAACCCTCGCTACCGTTAAATCAACGCCAAACCAACGCTGGTTTCAGCGGTGCACCGCTTTGGCAACGCCCGTGTTTTCGAATTGTATTCCCTTTTTTATGCGCGTCGACGGAGCGTTGCCGAAATTCGGCCCCTCTTCATACCGTTCAAGGAACGCTCCAGCAAAGTTCTGGCGGTGTGACCGGGCCTTTAACATGTGTTACTGACTTTTCTACGTCGTTTCTGTTTTAGCCCTTTCTTTAATACTACGTTGATATATATGTTCAAGATTTAACTAAATATCTTTCATTGTCTTTTTTACATTTTTGTAAACACAGGTTAAGATATTAACCTATATAATTTTCTTTTTTTTTTGTAAATGTTTGGTTTGTAATCTCTTCAGAAAATGGAGGAAATAAAGATTATGTATTGTCATTGAACAAATGGCCTCTTCGAATATCAGTATTCTGAATGTCTAAGGATGCTGAAAACCTGTGTTTTCATAATACAAATGTGAAACAGGCTTTTGCACATTTTGTCGCTTTGATGGAAATATTGGTCTATGAAAAGTCGCGTGATTGACCTTTGGTGCACCTTGCTAGCAGTAAATGATTAAAACAATTTCGAATTCTGGTTCTTAGATGTCCATGTGTCTACCCATTTCAAAGATTTCAGATGACATAAAGGAGAATTATTGTTATGAATAGACCGTTTACACTGTATGCTATATGTGTTTGACAAATATGCTATATATTTACCAAATGGCTTTAAACGGGCTTCAGAAACGATTCAATGATCTAGTTTTGATGCAGGAGCATGCATATGTTTTGTCATTTTTTCCATAGACGACATCTTGTTTTAAAAGTATTGGAATCTGAATTAATAAAATAAAAGTCACTTTCACCCTTTACCATACGTCGAATTTTTTACTGTCCCAAATTGAAAGAGTTTGCAGACGACATTTCAAAATGTGATGAAATTGGAAAATAATCTTCTGATAGGGCAGAAAACATTGTGGGAAAAGGAGAAATTGCTCGTTACGAGCAATTTCTCCTTTTTCCCCCACGTTTTCTAAAGTTGTTTGCAATAATGTGGTCAACTGTTGTTATTGTTTAGGAAAGGGTTAATGGCAACTTGTTTTATATTTCCCAGAGTGCTGCGTATACATGTTTCAAGGTTGGATCGATGCTCATTGTGAAGATGCTGAGCTCTACTTTATCTGTAAAAGAAACGGTAATATAGCTCTTACAGTTAATTTTCGATTTTCTTTCTTTTCACATATATCCATTAATGTCACTGAAAAACTTTGCTTAAAAAATGATCTATTGATTAAGATTTCAACTTTTGTATAATTTTGGACATTGTTATTTCATGTTTTTTTTTTAACTATGCATACATTTCTATATTTCGAAGTCAACTATAGAAAAGAAAAACAACAGGTTAATTTGATGATTTCTGTATCAAAACTAGTAGTTTGATAAAAAGAACTTAAGAAAATCAAAACAGTTAACTCACATAGATACCTGTAAAATGAATTAAACCTATTTATTACAATGAAAATTCAAATTAACC
The DNA here is from genome assembly GCA_947846245.1 of Cerastoderma edule. Taxonomy (NCBI): domain Eukaryota; kingdom Metazoa; phylum Mollusca; class Bivalvia; order Cardiida; family Cardiidae; genus Cerastoderma; species Cerastoderma edule. Next base: position 9,235,980 of record OX401416.1, on the reverse strand, counting down.
AGAAATGGTTCAAGTTCGTTTGATGATAATATTTCAGTTATCAAGGCTAACACGTGTCTGTTGGAAAGTACGACACTCACTATAGCGTCAGAGATCTCAACGGAGTCGCAACAACCAACTTCGTCCCCCATTACAACACAAACATCGGTAGACTTTGACAACACACTTAGTGTCAATGAAGATCCGCATACGACATCAGTAGACGATGTTACATTAAGTGAACAAACAACGGACATATCAGACATAACCCAAACAAATTCTGTATTGTCAAGCACAGAGACACCCGATGAATTAAAGACTGACCCAGATCAAACTCAGGCCACTGACCATCAAACAACGAGCAGTCCGTCCTTCACTGTAGCTACGCTAAACGACCGCACCGAGAGTCCAACAGACACCATAACTCCTGGTACAGGTCTGACACCATCCGACACAGACACGACGATAGACACTCCTCGAGAATCCGCCTCTCTATCTACAACTCCACCTACAACTACCGACGGTTCGTATTCCGGGGACACGCCCACATGGGAGGCGGAGTTTGAAGCCATGCTACAGGAGATGACGGTGAAGGAGAAGCCCGTGTATAGTACTATTGAGGCTGAGAACAGTGCAGCTATCGGCTCTGTGTCCATACTCATCCTGCTAGGGGTGGTGCTGGGGGTCGTCCTACTGGATATCACCACCATCAGGGCTCACCTCAAACTCTTCCAGACCAACACGAAAGGGTTCTGTTCGAGTTGCAGGAAAGATAGGAAAACGAAGCACAGTGATGTTATTATTGAGCTTGTTGATGTAATAGATAACTAACAACTCAAGTCGGATTAGATTAATACATTGTTGCTGTTAAAGATAACCAATAACTCGTTTTAGATTAAATAAATACATAGAAATATTTGTTGATGTTATAGATAACTAACAACTCAAGTCGGATTAGATTAATACATTGTTGCTGTTAAAGATAACCAATAACTCGTTTTATATTAAATAAATACATAGAAATATTTGTTGATGTTATAGATAACTAACAACTCAAGTCGGATTAGATTAATACATTGTTGCTGTTAAAGATAACCAATAACTCGTTTTAGATTAAATAAATACATAGAAATATTTTTGATGTTATAGATAACTAACAACTCAAGTCGGATTAGATTAATACATTGTTGCTGTTAAAGATAACCAATAACTCGTTTTAGATTAAATAAATACATAGAAATATTTGTTGATGTTATAGATGACTAACAACTCAAGTCGGATTAGATTAATACATTGTTGCTGTTAAAGATAACCAATAACTCGTTTTAGATTAAATAAATACATAGAAATATTTGTTGATGTTATAGATGACTAACAACTCAAGTCGGATTAGATTAATACATTGTTGCTGTTAAAGATAACCAATAACTCGTTTTAGATTAAATAAATACATAGAAATATTTGTTGATGTTATAGATGACTAACAACTCAAGTCGGATTAGATTAATACATTGTTGCTGTTAAAGATAACCAATTACTCGTTTTAGATTAAATAAATACATAGAAATATTTGTTGATGTTATAGATGACTAACAACTCAAGTCGGTTTTAAAAATACATAGAAGTATTCCACACTTTTGTCAAAAAAAAAAGGAAAAGAAAGAAAGCTCTTTCTTTCTTTCCATCTTGTTGTAAAATTAACCAGTAACAAAGTCCCGTTAGATAAAAAGGGTTCAGAGTAAATTATCAATGAAGAGGGAAGAATGGCTATATGACAAGCTCATACAGATCAACAGTCACGTTGTTTGAGTCAATGTAAACATCGCTTTGGGAAGTTCCTTTAAATCGTCTCTATTGGACATTATTTCACAAAGCTCGAATTAATACTTTTCAAATAATGGCGCTGTATAACCCATTGTAAATACATCCAGTAATCCGCAATTATTTAAAGTGTATTTGGTATGGTGTGGGTTTGTAAAATGGAATTGATTCTCTGTCCATTAGTAAATGGATTCGTATTTATACACATATGAAGACAGGTGATGCGGATATTTAGTTCCTCAGAAAAATAGCCTTTTTGGAGAGTTTCAGTCTTAAATTCGACTCAGCGGAAGTCGTGATTTTTCGGAAATTTGAGATCGAAAGGTTGATTACGAACAACCAAACATAAACAGATCTGTTCAAACATTTCAAAATCTAAAAGTGTGTTTGGTTAACTAAGGAACAAACACGAACTATTGCCACACAACCGCTCAAATATATTTTCAACGCACACAAGTAGGCCCTACATGCAAATGTCTGGAAATTGTATGAATTGTGTGCGTGCGTGCATTAGGGACAATTTACTTGGATTAATCTTGACTCGTATCCATTATTTACCGAATAATAACATTATTGTATTGCGTAATTCAATCTCCATTAACTTGTCATTGATGACATTTGTCTAACCTATTTGAATTTATACATAGAAAAGCATTGTTATGAGACGTAAACTATTTCACATTTTCCTTTGTCAAAATATTCTGTACTTTCGTTTAAAAGTGGCCCTTTTTTTGCAAAATGATGCGCCCTGGAGGTTTTTAAAAACGTGTCCTCAATTCTGACCGAAAGAGCTCATATACCCAATCATGTCGCCACTTAAATACATTCGTCCAATATTGCAATTTGTAAATGCTCCAAATTAAAAGCAGTTGCAGACGAAAAAGTATATTAAGGAACAAGTTACATCTTCTTTATGATATATTGTACTGAACAATTTGACGTAAGGTTTCAATTTCAAAAACCTAAACTAATACTTTACACTAAGGTGATGTTGATTTCTTAAACTTTCCATAGCAGATGGCTGCCTACAAGTGAAGCAGTATGGACTATGTGATTACAACAACAAGTGTGTGGTCCTGTATGGACCAGTGGGTAAAGTGGTTGAGTTGTGATCCGAAAGGCTGGTCGAGTCAAAGCGGCATCGCAGGTTTCCTGGGAATGTCCTTCGGCAAGTCACTCTAGAGCTCGAGCCTAGTACCGGTGAATCCTACGAAAGATGTAATACAACTGACCAAGCGTTAAACATCATTCAAAAAGGTTCAAGGAAGTTCATATGCGTTTAGGCTTTTTAACCCTTTACCAAACGCTAAATCTTCGACTGTCCCAAATTGAAACGGTTTGCAGACGACATGTAAAAATGTGATGAAATTGAAAAATAATCTTCTTATAGGGCAGACAACATTGTGGGAACAGGAAAAATTACTCGTACAGAGCAATTTCATCTTTTTCCAGAATGTTTTCCAGAGTCGTCTGCAACAAACTGGTCAAATGTCGTTATTGTTTGGTAATGGGTTAAACCATTACTCCTTGTGAACGATTGAGAGGTAAACAAGTGCAAAGCATCTGCTGACGGTCATGATAAATATTTCAATGATGATAGAAGATACAAATATTTTTTGCTAAATCTTATTGGTAGAAAACACCGTGTCAAAAGAAGTAAATCCGTTGTAACGAGTTTCTTCATAACAATTGTTTTCTGTCTAGTCTCACCGTGTTTAACCTTTTTACCAAACGGCAAAATTCCGACTGTCTCTAATTCAACGAGCTTGCAGACGATATTCCAGAATGTGATGGAATTGAAAAATAATCTTCTGATAGTGCAGAACATATTGTAGGAAATGGAGAAAATGCTCGTTAAGAGCAATTTCTCCTTTTCCCACAATGTTTTCCAGAGTCGGCTGCAATAAACTGGTCAAACGTCATTATTGTTTGGTAATGGTTTAAACGTTTACATTTCATGAGAACGTTATTAAAGTGACGGCGAGTTAATGGCATAAGCCTTTCAATGTTATTGTCTGCCCACATTCTAGGACAACCTACACAGAAACAATTTACCCACAACTCCGCAATACGTCACTTTAACCATATGTCGCACAGAGGATTATAAAAACGATTGTAACAAAAAGGCAAATTGCTCATAATGAGCAATTATTCTTTTTGGGACAAATCCTTTTTACTAATCACCTTAAGGGAACCGTTGTTATGTTCGCGCTAATATCTCTCGTCTGATGTTTCTATTAAATTGGACCAGTATATAAATCTAAAATAACATTTATGCTCGACTCTAGTGGTTAAAACTTAAATTCAAAAACACTCTCAGAGGGTTGCTCGTTTGTTTCAGGAGCAAAGCATAAAACAATGATACGAGGTGTGTGTTCATAAAGTTCGTGAACAAATTGTTTAATTGACTGGTGAAATTGAAAAGGCCATTTATCTACGTACAAATTACGATAGCTTTATTTAGCTAATAACTAATTTAGTAAACATTGACCTATCTATATACATGTATCAACGCCGTCAAATATTGATCCCACATCTAAGATTGGGTGACAACTATTTTAGTTTTCAATGACCAGGTATATTTAGAATTCGAATCATTTCTCTCGAACGAATCTACCAAACACCTTCGACCATTGTCAAACGCCTTATCAACATATCTTTTCTTTTGAGGTGCACTTTTGCAGTTTTAAGAATGTTTGTAAGTTAAAACTAATTTTCTTTAAAACAGCACAACAGCTGTACCGTTATATGATACGCACTGAAAATAGTCATTCGAAGCAAAATTAGATCTTTTTTAGTTCTTTAAATTGTGTATACAACGATTAAACATGTATTTTTCTTTTAAAGTAAAACACCACTTTAAAGATCTATGCTTTCAATAGCTACTTTCAATTGTATAAAGTAAGTAAGTAAAGTAAGAATAAGTCAGAAGATTCATTACACGAAGTCTCCCGGCTAACTAACTGGATACCGATAGTTCTAAATGTCTTGACCGGCCTTTATAGGTAGATAAGGAAGTGAATTCTCAAATTTATGGAGGGTAAATTGAAAATCTTTTAACCCATTACTTAACAATAACGACATTTAACCACTTTGTTGCAGACGACTCTGGAAAACATTGTGGGAAAAGGAGAAATTGCTCGTAACAAGTATCCAGTAATCCGGTATCCAGACAGGACGACACTCTTGGGGAATAAACCATTATGGCGTCCAATAGCGAGACGTCTAAAAACCGAAATCTTCACCGACATCCCGGCTTGTTGTTGACAGTTTATCTTTCTCCATAACATTAACATATTTCCTGCTGCAGAAGACTTAAGGTTCCGGAACTGTAATAAGAGTCTTGCATATCTTAACACTGAATGATAGCAACTTTATGAAATTTTGTGATACAAAAAGGTTTTACAGAGAAATTCTTCCTTCATAACCTCAATTCAAAAACTAGCATTGGTGCCTATGGGGAACTTAATATTTTTGTCATGATGATAAACATTTTTGAATTTTTAGGCAAACCCTTACGGTACAAAGATGAATTGCATGATTCTGATTAGCTTTTGTAACAGAAATTCAGACTTAATCGTAGAAAGCAGGAGAAATTAACTTATACCATTACATGATGTGACAACATGGTAATTAGATGTTGAATGGTTTCTATTGTAGAGCTTTTTATAGTCATTGTATGCATAGAAACGTTTGAAAATGTTTGACATTACAGTTCCGGAATCCTAAGAAATCACACAGGCTAAAGAATTACTTGCTCCTAACGAGAAATTCCTTCTTTTGTTAAAATGGTTTTAGATATATCTTAAAGAAAAAGAGCCATGCTTTTTACATTGCTTTTTACATTGTAAGCTGTGGCTCTCAATTTTGATTAAAAAAAGCACGCTTTCTTATGAATAATGGGTTGGTTAAAAAAGTAATTGGCGATTTATCAATTCGTCAAAATGATTTCTCCCCTTTGAAATATATAACGAGTGAGTGTATTTGTATTTATTAGTATTTTTCACAGCTGTTGTTGGTTTGAGTTTAGAAAAGTTACAGTTTTCTATATAAATGGGGGAATCACGTGGTCAGATTTGAGATGAAATGTCCGCTGAACCCTCGCTTCGGGTTTTCGAACAGGTATATCTTCCTTGTTGTATTTCTTTTGTTAATCCCACAGTATCAAAACCATTCGGAAAGCAAACGAACACCATTATCAACTCCCATTAAAAATATCCTTTACTCCTCTTCCACTCGTAATTATCCCCATGTGAATCGGTTTATTTTAGAAAGCGCTATTTGACATAGGAAAACACGAAAACGTTCTACCAGTTCACCCACTATGTGTTCGAACGGATTCATCTTGGTGCTTGACTGCTCGGAACAAGCTTAAGGACATTTTCTACAGTTTTATAACAAAATAATCCTTTCATATAATTTTCTAATATTTAGATATGTTATCTAAAATTATATTGTAAATTCAAAAATGAAAAGAAAAATGCAGGTCGACGAGTTAGTTTTTTTGTAAAATGACAGTTTCCATGGTAACCGTTTGGGTCGAAAATGTCAAAATAACCATACAATCTTCAAATGTAATAAAAATAACTTCTGGAAAGGTAATTAAATTATTTCTTGAATGTTTATTAACACAAAAAAACATGATTTCATACATTCAATACCTTATAATTAAGTTTTATTTCAAATTACTACAATCTGAACATTTTTGTAGGCCAAATCATTTTTTTTTAATTTTTGTATTTGACAAAAAACAATGAAAATTTATATGTATATTACAAATAAATGAGGATATCTAAAAATTCCTTTCATAGAATTTTCTTATTTTTCAGTATTTGAATTAAGATTTAATCTTGAAAAACAAAATGCAAATAAATGTTTATGTTGACGAATTAGTTCTTCTGTAAAATGACAGTTTCCATGATAATCGTATTTGATAAACATTTATGAAAACGACTAAAATTCATTTAAACTTGAAAAATAGAAGCTGGGGGCTTAATATGTATGAGAAATATGTAAAATTGGCAAGAATCTTTAATAGTTTAATGGATGCTATGATTACTCCTTGACAAAAAATTGCATACAGTAGTTTTTATCCGAATAAAAACGTTTATCCGACTACTGTGCAAGTACCTCTTCGGTAACAGATTATTACCCCCCTTGGATGCACAGATGAAGTGCGCAGAAAAAAGTACCGAGAACGTCCTTAACACTTTAACCCTTAGAATGCTTGGTATTTTCTAAAAATAGACTTCTGTGTCGTCTGCTGTCTAAAACCTTAAATATCTGCTTAATTTTGATGAAGAAATATACTCAGAGTAACAAACAGGTTAGATCACAGGCCATAAGCCAAGTTACTTGGCCGCTAGCCTGCATCTAACCTCTTTGCACAAGCATAAAGTTGGTTCCAGCTCTATATAAGGGTAAGTCAGTCAGATACCAAAGGAAAAGTAACAACGAAAAGGAAAGACACTTCACGTCTCTTTCATACGTTTCTATCAATTCAACTTTGTGCGGGGTTAATCATAGTTGTTTGGATTGAGAATTTCAATAGAAATATATAAGCATTTCTAAGTTTGGAGCATTTCGAATGAATTTAACTAAATGCATGTCTATACTATTCATTCTTACCTACACTTTATATGCTATGAGCGGTACATGTATGCTGAAATTACAATAAAATAAAACATACAAGTTGTTAAAGGAAATTGTTCACGAAAGGCCGAAATTGGCCCTGTTACATTTCTTTACGAAAGTAGTATAATATAGTTGCTTAACACCTTGCATTCAAAAATCAACAATTTGTAATAAGTGTTCAATATTTTGTTGCCATGGCGGCGGTTTTAAAACATACATTTCTTGCTTTTTAACAGGTTTAGACCTGAAAAGCATTTATGTACACATATTAAAACATATCAGAGTTAAATGTATTTTGTTTAAATAAAGAAGGAATTAAAAATTTACTGTGTAAGTTCTTTCCTTAAAAATGCAATTCCTGTTACCATTGAAACTATTTTACTAACTTTAATCTTTCTGTTAAAACTATTTACAATTTGTTTCGAATTCAAAACAAACCTTATACTTCAAACACATTTTAGATTATTTCATGTTCATTTAACTTTGATGGCAATATATTTAATCAAATATATTGTTTGGCAGAACAATATAGTAGAAACTATATGATTTGGAAAATGGGATTTCAAAATTCAAAAGTAAATATAACAGAATATGTTCACCTGGCTGATCATGTTAATACCAAGATTATAAACATAATGGCGTTACGTATATCTAAAGCTGATGTGGTTTAATTAATTCAAGTATTAAATGTTTAAGTAAAATGATTCCATAAGTGTATTCTATTTTGGTATAGAAATTATGAAAGCCCAATCAAATTTCTTTAAAATGATGTAATAATTGAACTTTTGCAGAATATGAAAAAATTGATATTTACTGAAATCAAAATCGAACCAAAAGCTTTCTTTACAGCTGGTATGCAGTGAACCTAAAAAAACGTTTGAATGGGTTTGGATAAGTATATTTTATGTAAATCCACAGTAAACAGGCTCAAAAGACTTAAATAGGAACTAACTTTGCTTTTGGCAGTAGATATGCCACTCTGGTTCCATCTCGGCAAACAAAAACTTGGCAGCAGAAGCTTTTCATTTAGACTAGACAAATGTATTGTTTGGACAATGACGAGAAATGTATATGAAATGGGTTCAATTTGGGCGGTATTAAATGAAATAAACATAGCAAGAGAAAAAAAAGAAACCGACTATACATTTTTCAGACAAAGTTGCGTCATCTTTATGATAAAGTTACGTTATATCGTGTTATAATTATACAGTTCATATGGAATATGTCATCTAAAATTGGCCATTCTTTCCACGATAATCATCGAAGACGATGTATTCAGCCTAATATTAAGTAAAAGTTTACTCTATTAATACAATTTGGCTACACAAAAGGTTCACGATGGGTTTGCAGGACATACCATCGGCCTCTGTGCCTTAGTGGTCAGAGACGTGAAAAGGAAATCACGAGGTCCCTCTGTGTGGGTTAAAATCACTTTGTAGGCAGATTTCAATTCCCATAAGTACTAACCTCCTAGTCGTCATGCTGATGGTGTGAGCCGGATTGACCAGCTGTTGTGGACAGTTACACTCGGTATCTTCATCCACATCCATGATAACAAAGCATGATTTATAACACGTTTTCTAGGCTATTAGAAAGAAACAAAACGCGAGTGACCGAAGTCCAGAGGGTCAACCAATTACCCATTAAACGTGTAGGCCTTTTCTTTAGGCGCTTATCAATTTCAACTTAACGAGCCTTGATTTTTTTTCTTTCTTTTTCTTTTTATAAAAATAAAGCAATTATCTAATCTTAGTCTCCTTGAACTGCTACCGATTTCTTTTTTTTTTCTTCTTATTGTATTTTGATTTAAAATTTAAGTGTGTGTACAAACATTCTTATTCATTATTCACATGCGTCGTCTGAACTGACCTCGTCTGTTATCTATTTCAAATATGAACAAAAGAAAAAACAGATCAAAGCACCACACGGTACAAAAAGAGTACAAGCAAACATACGACAATAATGACCACATCGAAGGTTTAAATTCTTCGATTGCAAACAGACACAATCAATCTTGTACTTTACTATACACCTTTATCAATTTTTTAGTTTTTAGCTAGCATACTACAGTAAAAGATAAAGTACGTTATGCAGAAAGCTTCTAGTACTAAATTCATTCTAAGTCTTCAATATGCTTTGTTTGCTTTGAAATCAAGGCCGTCACCTAATTAAAGCTTGATAGCATAATACTTAGATCATTCTCAATTTAGATTCATATTCCCGATTCTTCTGGTAGGTGCTACTTGCATCTTACCATGATGATCATTTCTGCTTGAATTATGCACCACACCGTCTTAAAAGAAACAAAATAACATGCAATAATACATCGCAGCTTCGCATTATAACATTTTGCCGATATGAATAACTTGACATATGTTTTGATATGTATAGGTATCTTGATATCATTTTTCAAAAGCCAATGATCAAAAGACACGTAGGAGATGATTTGAAAAAACGTTTGCGCCAACAGTATAGAATAGAATGGAAAAGATAGTTTATTCGTAGTCAAAGGCCTTTGGCTCATAATACAATATACATATAAAGATACACACACGTTATTGAGTTGTTCAAACTTAAAATATAACATCTAATTAATATGAAAGTAGCCATATTTCGTAATTTATATTCTGAACGTGTTTTAAATAGATTAAACTAGCTTTCAACACCAGTGTTACCTCGATACCATGAGGAGAGATACATGTTGCGCTGTTCTGTGAACTTTTGGCTTGGGAAAAACATGGTATCTATTTTCTATTGTTCTCAAGTTTGACTCATCCAAACAGAATGCATTTGTTCTCCCTTCACTTGGAATCATTCGGTGTGTTCCAGTTTCAATAGCAAATCTAATTTGCGCACCTTAATTTTGCGCACGTTTTTTATACCATTATGAAAGCCCACTAGAAGGGTATTTTCCGGGTTTCAATTGAGATTTAAAAAGTTTAAAATACCACGATAACAACTATAAAAGTGTTCGATCTTGGAATCTTCAAAACCTGTTTCAATCCAAATAAATGTTTCTGACAAACTAAAATTGTCGAATTTACTTCGTCAATACAAAAAGGTAGGCGGTATGGTAAGAACTGCGTTTCAGAGTAAACCTCCGCAATAATGTGTTTAATTTCAATAGCTGTAGGTCATGTGACCCCCCGATTCCATTTGGGCTTCATATTTCATCCCACTCCTACTGATTGTATGGAAGCCCGACATCGGTATATAAAGCCCGGTAGATGACGGATTGTTGATAGCCTAGCATTGTTTCTCACCGCGAACTTGACTAACATGAGTCACGTGACCATTGCACGCTGGACAACCTCTGTCGCCGTAATCTCGTTAAGTCTCGTTTGTTCTACAACGGGATTTTATTCGCATGGAATGAACGACGACGCAAGGTCTATTGCGAACATTGGATCTGCAGAAAGTAGGTACCAATTCACTGTTGTTGTTTTTTAATCTATATTCTTATTTATTTTTTTATTTATTTATTTTTGGATGGGGATGGGGTGGCCGGGGGGTAATGGGTAATAATATATCAAATCAATAATATATCAGTATGATTTTCAAAAGATATCGCTCAGAATCAACGGAGAAAGAACCGAAGCCTGATTACCCGTGAATGAATGTCAAAGTGGGTAAAACCATTCGCATATCTTTTTAGTCAGCGGAGAAACCGCCTTTAATAGAAATTCAATATAACCATCTAAGACAGTTCATTTCTATCCAACAAAAGATTAAAGTCCGTTCATTAAAATAAAGTGGAAACTGCCTTAAAATTTGTCAGATACATTTTGTATCATTAGCGTCATGAAGATTTCTGGCATTGATTGAGTAGTTCTTCCATTTCAAGCGTGTCCTAAGAAGTATTCTAGCCATATTTCCTTGGTTGTACTGATTCACGAGGTTGTCACTGTTTGTCAATCTTGGCCAGAACATACGGAGAATTCTTTGAACGCTTTTTGTTTGGGATGTTTCTTTGGGTTGCTTTCAGTCATTCACACGCATTCTGATCCGTAAAGGAGGGTTGTTTGACGTAGATTTGGAAGAACTATAGTTTGGTATTCCTTTTGTATTTAGTTGATTTCCAAATGTTGTTAAGAGATATAAGATAACGCTGACTTTTTTATCAGGTTTTCCGAAGTGTTTTGATGAAACTTTTACAAAATGATTGTCACCAAGTGCGCTGGTGCATATTGACGAGATTTGAAAATACGGTCAATGTCAAGGTCACTGTTGATAAAATAGATTGAATTTGGGAAGTCTTTCTGGGTGCAACTCTTCCCTCATTCTTCAACATACATTGATTAAACTTTGTATATCGAACGATTTTTGATTGGGTCAATGTCAAAGTCACGATGGCTAAAACTAGATTTTTTCTAAATTTCTTCATTGGGCCCTTTTTTATTTCAACATTTGGTATGTAGGTACCTCTGATGAAACTCTTCACTTTGATTGGACCAAATGCCACGTTGTCCATGGTCAGTCAGACTGGCTTACCGAGCCTTTATTTAATGACAGATGTCTTCAATATTTGTTATAAATGGAGCTCTTATTGAAATCTTCACTCCATCAGGGCTATAGATCACTTTACCTGAGGTCAAGGTTACTTTGGCTAAAGACAGATTTATTTCCACATTTATTTCATAGGGGCTTGATTGCTTGACCAGTGTAGTCAACATTTACTTCGTCAAAGGTCAAGGTCACTTTCGCTACAAATGTATCTTTAACTAGGTTTGTTCTGGTTATTTAGATTGGTGAATGTCGGCGGGTGGAAAGGCAAAAACAGTTTCTTCCGAGAACAACTCTTTCATCTCTCGACGAATTTCGATGAAATTTTAACAAAATGATTATTGATGGGTGTGAAAAAATTCTTCAGAACGTGATTAATATTTTATACAACCTGAACTAGTTTCTTTTAAGTGCATTTCTTAAGGAATTTCAGCCCTACTTTACAGGCGATTTACATAAACTTTTAAAAATCATCCACTGCATGATGAAATATGTTGTACAGCTTGTAAAGAGACAAAGAGTCGTAATAAGGGAAGCTATTTGACATTGAAAACCTGGTTTTGTGACAATGTTGTCCCTTGTTTTAGTCTATGTTTGATGTCTATTGTATGTCACAACCTGCTCCTCAGTCATTTCTTACACAACTTCCAAGGTAAGTGAATTTTCTGTATTGGATAGATCTTTCTCGTCAATTTGAATAGGTGTTGGGTTGTCAATGTTAAGCCCCGTGGTCTCTGTTTTTGTAATACTAATATGTTTGACCTTGAGACAGAAGGGCCATGCTTCCCCCAGGAGGAATTTTGAAGTTCATGTTTTTCTTGACCCTCTAGCTATAGGGCATAAGCAAACATAAAGTTTGCAAAGTTCCGTTGGGGCTTTACAGAGTATTGGGGAAAATGGGCTTATCAGTAATAAATTATAGCCTTATATAGGAAACTGTTTAAAAATCTTCTCCTCTTGATTCATTAGACCGTTAGGTTTGATATCTAGTATGTAGCATCATCTACTGGTATTCTACCAAGTTTGTTTAAATCATGACCGCTGGGCCAAACATGGCCCTGTCATATTCACATTGCCTTAATTATGGAGAAAAAGGTTTAAGAATCCTCGTCTTCTTAAGATCCATTTGACCTAGAGTTTTGATATTTGGTATGCAGCATCATGTGTTGGTCCTCTTCAAAGTTTGACCTAATTATGACCTCTGGGCCTCAAATGTCCCTGCCCTAGGGGCTCATCAGTTTAACATATCCTTAAAAAGGAAACTATTTAAAAACCTGCTTCTCTTTATCCATTAGACCTAGAACTTTGATATTTAGTATGTAACATCATCTATTAGTTCCCTACCAAGTTTATTCAAATAATGACTGCTGGACCAAACATGGCCCTGCACTGGGGGCTTATCAGTTTAACATAGCCGTATAAAGGTAAATATTTAAAAACCTGCTTCTCTTGATCCATTAAAGATAGAACTTCGATATTTAGTATGTAGCATCATTTACTGGTTCTTTACCAAGTTTGTTTAAATAATGACCGCTGGGCCTAAAATGGCCCTGCCCTAGGGGCTTATCAGTTTTACATAGCCTTATAAAGGAAAATATTTAAAAACCTGCTTCTCTTGATCCATAAGAGATATAACTTAGATATTTAGTATGTAGCATCATCTACTGGTTCTCTACCAAATTTGTTCAAACAATGACCGCTGGACCTAAAAGGGCCCTGCCCTACGGGCTTATCAGTTTAACATATCCTTAAAAAGGAAATATTTTTAAAAGAAACCCTGCATCTCTCTATCAATAAGACATAGAACTTTGATATTTAGTATGTAGCATCATCTACTGGTTCCCTGCCAAGTTTGTTCAAATGATGACCGCTGGACCTAAAATGGTCCTGCCCTCGGGGCTTATCAGTTAAATATATCCTTAAAAAGGAAAATATTTAAAAACCTGCTTCTTTTGATCCATAAGACATAGAGCTTTGGTGTTTTGTAGGTAGAATAACCTACAGCTCCTCTGCCAATTTTGTTCAAATCATGACCAGTGGGTATAAAATCGCCCCGCCCTAGGGGCTTATCAGTTTTACATAGCCTTATACAAGAAAATCATTAGAATTCTCGCGAGCCATGTTACCTAGAGTTTTGATATTTGGTATGTAGCATCAACTACTGGTCCTCTACAAAGTGCTTTATTCAAATCATGACCATTGGGCCTTCAATTGTCACGCCTTACGGGTTAATCAGTTATGCATAGCAGTAGAAGGCGTTTTAAATATTTCGTATATAAGACTTCCTTGTCATAATCGTTATTCCTAAAGATATTGTATCAGCTTGTTGCAGATTCGTTGTATTATATGTAATAATTAATTCGCCCTATCAGTATATTATAATTATATCGTAACTAATGTTTAGTTCATTCTTAGTGTAATTTAAAATGATATATACGTACTTGTGGGCCTGAGGCCTTTGTACCATGATACAATATATATCTATCTATGTTCACTTCATTCGTTAATCATGGATCAAACTCAATGATAACGCCACTTAATTCTTCTTTTCAAGGAAGCGTTGCCAAAAGTCTGGCACAATTACTCGACTTTGAGAAGCAAGTACGGCAACCCAGACGCTATATATCGTTACCTTGGCGACCCAAAGTGGTCAGGGGGCCTTTAGGAAGGGTCGAACAAGGATTCTGGGATACCGTGAAAACATCAGAAGAAGACGCCATGTTGTTACCTAACCCCGTAATGCACCTTACAAACGATCAACGGGACCAGTCATGGACGCACGTGTTCAAACGATTCAATGTTAACAGACTTCCTGGAGTTATGAAACGTTGTATTGGAATGAAAGGCTTATGCCTTTGAATGAAATTATAAATAAATAATTGTCACTGTTTGATTTCTTTTCTCATTTTTCCTTTATTGTGTGCGTGTAGATTTCATTTTAGGACAGTCAAAAACTCTCGTAAATCTTTAAATTTAAAACGGCACCTACATGTATCAATGCAAATTCAGCCGCACACAGTTTGATGCATTGTGAAGAACTTCAAACTGACTCATGCGGTAAGAAAAGACATTGTACTTAAGATGACTAAGGTCTTAACATAGCAATAGTCCGTGGATGGGTCTGGATTGTTGTCATTAGTTTTGGGTGGAGTATGTTGTTTGTATTATGGAAGGTGAGGCTTGATCGGAACGAATTTATCTTTACCCTTAGAATGCTGGGTAATTCTCTAGATATGGATTTTTGTCTCGTCTGCTTTCCAAAACCTTAAATATCTGCTTAATAGTGTTAAGGAAAGACACTCAGAGTAGCAAACAGGTAAGATCACAGGTCGGTCGCCAATTTACTTGGAGGCTGTCCTGAGATCTAACCTTTTTGCATAAGCATAAAATTGGTTCCAGCACTATAAGGGTTAAATTTATTGTGTAAGAAACTCCTATTTAACTCATATTTATCCCCTCTCCAATCTGCTTCCTTGATACATAAGCCGTACTTGTGCTGAATGTGGACGTAAAGCGGTCCCTGCTACTCACCCGATTCGAATTCACGACCCTTCGCCTTGTGAACCCGATACCCTTCGCTCAATACCAGGGGCCCGTTTTACTAAACAGTTTACGCTTAAGATTTACTTAACTCTAAAACAACAAGTCCTTTTATTTCAATATTGGACGAAGCATTATTGCAAAGTGACACATCATTGGAATCGTCTCTCCGAGACGCTTCCAATGAAGTGCCACATTGCAACATTGTCCTTTCATTGAAGATACTATCAATGTTTATCAATTATGACTTACGCAAACATTGTCCGTAAATTGTTTAGTAAAACGGGCCCCAGGGGTCTAATCTAATGTGTATCGAAGAAAAAAGGGACGCCATGCGTATATAATAAAAGATATAAGAACGCATATTAATGATGTTGTGCTTCAAAAAAGGTCGCTTCCCTTTCAGTAGAATAGATATTATCCGGCCATTTAGTTTTCACAACGAGGAATGGAGTGTGTTTGTTTGTTTAATACAACAATTGTGAATTTCCATATGTACCTTAGACTGGATTTGTGGCACATTGATTCACACAATTCTATCAAAGACTATCTTCAACAAACGCATACAAAGATATTCTAAAATGGAGTGTTTTGACCAGTGATTAAATAGGTTATCAAATATAGAAATACTTGGCCGCTTATCAAACCGCTTCCCTGTGGGGTGAGTGAGCAAAACCTTTCTTTTCCAACAATATTTTTTTTAGACCCTTTACCAAACGCCAAGATTTCGACTGTCCCAAATTGAAAGAGTTTGTAGACGACATTTCAGGATGTGACGAAATTGAAAAATAATCTTCTGATATGGAAGAAAACATTGTGAGAAAAGGAGGAATTGCTCGTTAAGAAGATTGTTTTTCAATTTAATCACATTTTGAAATGTCGTCTGCAAACTTTTGATTTTGAAAAGTCACAAAATTTGGCGTTTGGTAAAGGGTTAAGTCAATGACTCGTCCGGTTCTAACAGACATCATATTTCATTACAAATGTAGTCCTTGAACTCAGAACTCCTACAACTCAACACCTCAACCCATAAAGCCACACATCTGGAAACAGACTTATTTCAACTGTAAACGTGGCTGTGAGACTGCCAGGGGCCTAAGCCCAGTATTTTGGTCTCGAAGGCTATTGCTTTATTGACTGACGCCTTCGAAGCATGCTAATGTCCAAATGTTGAAAACAACTTTGTTCATGACTGACTATTGGGACTAATAGATGCCTCTATTGCCTAGTCTTTAACGTACAGTACTTGAAATCACATGGTGGCAACTTCAGATGAGGACCGGTCTAAGAATAAATGTTCCTAAACTTTTTCATGACTATTCATGCATTTACAAATTCAACAACATTATAAGAATTAAAAGGAAGCGTATGAAAATATGTATCTTTAATAAAAGTAAAAAAGAAAAAAAGAAAAAAGGATATGCCAGGTCTCGATCTCACGCGAAAATCAAATGTATTGATCTAAACAAAAAGTGGCAGCGTCCAGGCTGTCACAGCCACGGATTCCACTGTCTTAAACAGTCAAAGAATTGAATTATTCTATAAGCTTTCGCTAACAATATTGAGTCTGACTCCTTAGAACACGTTTTACACCACTGTTTTCGTCAATCAAAACTTACCGGGTATTTTTGTGAGCTGAGTTTTCATTGGATGAACCCGATGTGTTCAGATTGCCATTTGCGATGATGACGTCCAAAAGATTTTGGTTATTGTTCGTAACAAAAGGCGTATTGGTATTAGCAGAGACATAGATAACATAGTTATCTATGTCTCTGGTATTAGATAAAGCACAAAAATACACATTTATTTTTATTCTGCTGTTTAATTTAGTTTTTTTCATTTTTCTTTTCAAAAATCATCTGCCATTGTGAATATTGGGGGTCACAGTATAATCTGCCCCCCGCCCCCCCCAGTTTGGATATTGGGGGCCGGGCTCCCCTGGCCCCCCAGCTTCTACGCCTATGATCCTCAGTAGTCTATAACGGCATTCTTAATTTCCATCAGCCACAAGATTCCGGAGGCATGGTAGCCGCTAAAAGCATTAACAGCTCAAATACTAAACTCCCCAGTGTCTTCTCAAACTGAATGCAGATATTGTTTTAACCAATTTATCCTTGATATAAGATGATTATCTTTTTTTTTTTTTTTTTTTTTTTTTGAGAAGTGCGAAAATAGTTTAAATGGTCACTGCACTTGATTGGTCCAGAGATAAATGTTGATTCGAGGCAAATAAAACATGTGACATTGCCTTAATAAACCGTCGGATATAATACGTTCCTAGTTTATTCTCAAATTTAAGAATCCTTTACTACATGTATGCTGGATATGCTGCCTCCAGAGCTTTCAACAATGAGCAAGAGAGAAATAGAACGACATTTCCGTGCCTATCAATGTTCTACATACCAATAATAAATTTCCTTTGGCACGTGATAATGACAACTAATAGTCCAAACAGTTGCGATTGCATATGGGAAAATGTCAAAATCTATGTCTCCAAAGTTTAGTGCATTTATTGTAATTAGAGATTGACAACTCGTTATTATAGTGTAGGCAATAAAAGTAAACATTATTCAGCTGATATAGCTGGGTTAGATCTCAACCAATTTTTTAAAAACCGAAAAATTAATATCTCAACTCCAGACGATGCCGAAGGTGTTTCCAGTCGGTCTGAATGACATTTTAAAGGCCCACAATCGAATACGCTCCTCTGTACACAGAACGACAGTTATCACCAACTCAACGTTTGATGAGAAATATGGCAGAAAGTTCTTTTTCAAAGCAGAGAACTTGCAGAAGACGGGATCTTTCAAAGTGCGAGGGGCATTGAATGCTGTAAGTTTTTCTACTTGGTAATGACATCACTCACTCTTGAGTATTATAGTAAATGTTCCCTGGATGACCTACCAGTACTAGGCTAGGAAATGTGTCTTGCCCAAGGACATTAAAAGGTGAAATAGACGGGCGCCTTTGGGATTCGAACTCAGGTTTGCTGGTTTCTAGTCGCCGATGCTAGCCAATACACCGCCACAGATCCCAAGATTAACAGATATACAGATGAGATGCATATTCCACTAGACCACTTACTTAATGCTTATCTGATCCCAAGACAAGATGATTCTAAATATAATCGTAAAAAAATGTTTGGTTTAGTAGTCTAAGAAACATAAAGGTTAAAAACCCTTTTGTCACCCTAGATATTGACAACTGTTTAAAATCCATTGTATTATTCTCACGAAGGCGATGTGATGGTGTGACCTGTCTAGAGGTTTATGATTAATTAGAGGATTCATTTGATTATTTAAAGTTTATCCTTGTACAATAAAAAAGAGGCCTAGTTGGTTTTTCAACACTTTGGTAATACATTGTATGTCCCTAGTAATTTAAACACACCTATGTTACATCAATTGTGATGGGAATTTGAAGCTTAATTCAGTCTTGATGACTGCTCTCTGGATACATGACCAGTACTTGCCCGGACCTGTGGGTTAGTCCCAGCGTATAACCTCATCACTAATTTGGATCAAACCCAGGACCCTCGGTACCAGAGGCCACCACTAAACCACTAGACCAGTTTCTGCAGCCCTTTAGTAATTAAGGCCTTTCTGTCATATGCCTTTGATTACTTTCAATGAAATTGCCTTTAGGGCTTTTGGTACTCATTTCTCTAAGTTTACAGAAAAATGGTTGGAAAAACCTATTAATGTTGTTACAGTTTTTTAAGGATTCAAACATGTGTCTTGATGGCATATTTTGTATGAATCATGCATCATTTCAATGCTCTATTGTCTTGATCAACCTGCACTCTAACCACTTGGACCACATAATCAAATTGAAAAATCCAGGTGATTGAATTTTAGTTTTTAAGATGCTGCCACTCATCAACTTTCCCAACTTTCTTCTCAGAAACAATACTACTGGTTTATATTTGATAGTGCCAAACTCTTCGTGCCATAGTCAAGTCACTTTTTGAGCGACACACTTTGCATGACACTCTCTGTGCTTGCTTAATGGAGCTACTTGAACTCCTCTTGAAACTTGAAAATGTGCTAGTCAGCTCAAATTGAATGAATGTAAGAAGCTTCTACATTACTTTTGACATAAAATGCCATTGCGTACGTAAAAAAGCTTCTTTAATCATGTTTTATTGATAATTTGTTCCCCATCGTGTTTGAACGGCAATCATCAGGCATTATTTTGATGTCCAAAATGATATTTTTGCAAATCAGAAATCTTTTAAAAAGCCTTCAGGGAAAACTTTGCAACAGTATATCTTTTTATAGTTTTGTGGTTACCTTTGGTTAGTCAGTATGGTAAACATCTGGTATGCAAATTATATACATTGCAATATATGTTGGATTTATGGATTAAACCTGTTAATCCCTGAACAGGATGATGAAGAAAATTTGAACAATAGTTAAGTGTACTCAGATAAGTAACTCAAGTACACAGTTAAAGTATAAGCACTAAATGAATTAAGTGTACAATAAGTTTTGTCTTTTTATCCGTAGGAGCTGTTTGTGATGGTTTTTCTTCTTCTATCTTTTCTTTAGGTGATGAGACTCCAAGAGGAAGAGCAAAATGTTGATGGAGTGGTGGGTTTTCTCATGACATGAGATTGTATTTAGTGTCACTTAAGTGCACCTAGAATGCCTTGAAAAAAGGCTAAAGATCTCATTAGAAAATTAGTACTTTATCTTTTCATTTTGAAAATGGGAGATTTTAACTCTACCAGACCATAGTGGCGCAGCATTGAAATTCTTATCATAATTCTAACAGGATTTTGTTATTATCATTATTATAATTGATAAACAAGACAATTATGATTACCATGACTTATCTTTAAAACAATATGCAAGAGAAAATTTGAATTCTGAAATAAAATCTAAGATGCTATTTCTGTGGGAATGTTAGGAAAATGATTATTTGTATAAACACTTTCCTGAGTTAGAATTATTTCAAACCTTGTTTTAACCTTGTTTAAATTTTGAAAATTGTTACATAAAAGATAACACTAATTTCACAGGTAACTCATAGCAGTGGAAACCATGGTCAGGCATTAGCATGGTCTGCCAGACACTGTGGGATTGAATGTGCCGTGGTGGCGCCAAATAATTCACCTGCCGTGAAGCTAAAAGCCATAAAGGGATATGGCGCAGAAGTTGTCCTTTGTGAACCAACACCAACTGATAGGTAACAATATATCTTGTTTTATGCAATCTGCTATAGGTGATAATAGTTAGATACAACAATGAGTAAGTATTAAAGCAAAATATTTCATAAAAAAGCTAAAGGAAAATTGAAAATAATTAGCCATAAAAAGAGTTGACATAACATGTACAAAACACCTTTTTGTTTCTCTTGGGGTAAAAAGAATTAAATAAATAGGGTGCTTAAAAAGCCCCACCAATGAAAATGCTCTAATATACAGCTTAACCATTTCCTCATACATATTTTTGGAAGCAATAGCATTAAACAATGATGAATTTAAAAAGAAATAACATTTCCTTACAATGATTTCTCCTTTTATTTCAATGGTGTCCTTTGTTTAAGGCTGAAAGTGTATTCTGAAAGAGAATTTTCCAAGGAAAGCTCAATTATTGTTGGCATTATTAGCTAAAATATTTGCTTATCACCTTTACATGTTTTTGCCACATTTCAGACAGAACACATGTGATAGGGTGGCCACAGAGAGGGGTTACAAGTTTGTACCACCTTATGATCATTATGACGTCATGGCAGGGCAGGTATCACATAAACACATCTATCAAACAACAATTAGTCGACTTACCGTAATACATACTGTAGGTAGAGTTTGCATAAGTAATTATTGAGGGTTCAACGCAAGACTATAGTAAGTGCTTCACAAACGTGAAGCACTTACTATAGTATTGCGCTGAACCCTCAACGTGTGGATTTGCCAAATATTCCTCTTGGAAGGATTATTGCACAAGGAGATGAGATCCTACTTTGAATAATTTCATCATTTCCAATGATTATTCTCAAATGTTATCATCCACAGATATATTAATCTTGTAAATGATTTATAAAGTATTACAGCATAACTGCTTTCTCTTTTCCAAACAAAATTTAGTTCTCTGCTGTAGTCAAACTTTTTCTTTAATTTTGAACTTATTGAATACCTATATCATATGAGAAGAATTATGTTATTTCAAAAATTGTGAATGGTCCCATATTAATTCATGTACATATATTGTAGATCATAGAAAATTACAAACTCATAAAGCCATTAAGAACATTGAATTAACATAAATACTTTTGGTCATAAAGAATTGTATTTCAGCCTTCTTTGAGAAAGTATAAACAACATCATGTACCAGGTACACTCGCATATTCATTGAAGTTTATTCTAATTATTTATACTAACATGATGAAAATTCTGTAAAACATTAGCATGCTTTAGAAGAGAATTTTCCAAGTTAGGGGTAGAACAAAGTCATACACTAAACAGAGAACAAGAACATGGTATGTTCATTAGTCCATTATATTCTGTACTACAGGGTAGGTATGTTCAACAAAGAAACAATTTGCGTTCAAATCCAATAAGAATACAAAACATTGCAAATTATTGAAACACTTCTTTTCAAAGGAGAGATATTCTACAGAGTTATAAGAACTATATTTATTTTGTTCTGATATATGATTTCTATCTGTGAATCGTAATGTTTATCATGTAATAGTACTTTATCTTTGCCTATACACGATGAGATTTTATATGGTTATTGTATTACCAATTTACCAGGGGTCGGACTGTAATTCAATTTTATAAGAGATTGAGAGGTAATTATATGAAACTTAAAAGCTGAGTTCTGAAAGGTCAATGTTCAAAACATCTATAAATATCTTTAGTTCAATAGATCTTTTGAGGCTAAATTTCTTTTGGGGGGTTTGGGGGTGGGGGGTCTTAGAACTTGTGTATTATGGATTCAAGCCCAATGATATCTCTGGATTTGTGGAAGTGTCCTTTGGCAAGACACTTTAGAGCCGTAGCCTAGTACTGGTTCATCCAGGAAAGCCGTAATAGGTCTTAATAATTGTTTACAAGTTATTCAACCTTGTATAAACAGATAACTTTTTTTTCTGCACAGGGAACCATGGCTGTGGAGTTTTTAGAACAGGTACCAGATCTGGATGCCATACTGGTTCCCACTAGTGGCGGGGGAATGGTGTCCGGCATAGCGATTGCAGCCAAGGCAATGAAACCAAGTATCAAAAGTAAATAAACATTACAATATTCCTAACCGTTTACACCAGATTGCATCAAAGGCAATTAACCCATTACCAAACAACAACGACATTTAACCACTTTCTTGCTGACAATTTTGGAAAACATTGTGGGAAAAGGAGAAATTGCTCGTGACGAGCAATTTTTCCTCATCCCACATGGTTTTCTGCCCTAGCATAAAATTATTTTCCAATTTCATTACATTTTGAAATGTTGTCTGCAAACGCTTTCAATTTGGGGCAGTCAAAAATTTGCCGTTTGGTAAAGGGTTAAGCCAAACATCAAAAATGAATAAAATGATTCCTTATTTCTCACACCTGGTTGTAGCCATTGCAATCAAACCAAATGTCACAATGAAATAAAGATAAAATTAACCTTAAGTAGCAATTTATCCTTTTGTGTCATAGTTATTTTTATTATTGAGTATGGGATTGAATCAACTGTCTAATAATGCGATAAAAATAAACAATAGACAAATGCAAATTGATTCATAAACATCAAAATCATGGAAATGAAAGAAGTTTTCACTTCCCCTTAACAAATTATGATTTATATAACAAAGTATTCTATTCTGTTTTGGGCAAACACATTTGATGTTGTCTGTATTATAAAAGGGATTATTTGATTTTATTCCAGTTTATATTGTCGAAGCTGATGGGAAAGATGTAGAGAGATGTCTCAGAGCAGGTATGACCTTTCTGAGTTTGGTTTCAACTTTGAAGAGGGCTACAGTTAGGGTTATATAGGCTAGGTTGTATAGGTTGTGTAGTTCTTGTTAGAAAACACCGTGTTTGATGGATATGTACAGTTATATATGTGTCTTAATTCAGTTTTTCTAGAACCAAACATAATTAAGACAGCCTATACATGTTAATTCATGTGACCATAGTTAGTTAGTGCAGCATTAAACAGGATTTCTGCTCTAGTTATTAAGGGTAGGGATCAGGAAAATGCTGGTTAAGTCAGTTGCGGACTGATTTCATTGTACTGGACTGATTGCAAGTTTAGATTTGATGAAAAAAATTGATCCGTATATTAGAGAGAGATATACATGTATAACATTTTACACACCTAATAGGGCTGGGACGGGTACTCGATTACCCGGGTACGCGGGCCGGGTACAGGCCACTACCCAGGTAGCAAATCACTACCCGTTACCGGCCGGTACTTTTACCTGGGTTATAAATTCACATGAAATGTGTGAATATGTACCGGTACTCATTCATGAGTGAATCGGGCGTTTCTAAATCCCAAACTAGCAGTCAATCATCCACTAAACAATGTCTGAACATGTGTACGAATATTGAACATGCACTCTATATTCTTCAAATTAAAGGCTGCTCGTCAGCTACCGAAACTTTCAACATATTTTGATCCGATTATCACAGTAAGTCATGAGGGTCTAGAACCATAACTTGCAATTCTGAGTGGTATAGGTGCTTACACAAGTGGTAACGTTGTCATTCGTGATGTCTTGAATTTTCAATATGTAAAATTGATGTAGGCACTTTATGTAGTTTTCCAAAACATTGGTTTGGACGCCTGGGGAGCAGCATTTGAGAGTATAATAGTACATGTACCTGTGACCCATTGTTACACATGTTTGGGAATGATTTAGTAACGTCTGATCCACTTGTCAATGAGTGACAATGATCAAATCTTGTGTTAACATTTACTAACCATTCATGTGCATCATTGCCCACGTTCTATCAAACGTCGCACTACCAATACCAATGTGAAGAGTTCTAAAGATAGCCGCAACTGGTCATCATATCTCTGAAGTTTGAAAAAAAAATGATGGGTTCTTTGGCATATTAGATTTGAATCTAAGAGAGAAAAGTACATGTATCAGGTTTGGGTACTCGAGTACCCGTGGGTAACATCGCCTCGGGTACCCGGGTAGTAAATTGCTACCCGTCCCAGCTCTAGCACCTCAATTTAAGACCAATACATTTGACACTTCAATACTGCAACTCAGACTGTCATTTAAGTACAATAACAGCCTTTGTAATAAAAACCTAATATTTTCAGAAAGAAATGAGCATCATATCAGAAAGGGGCAGTCATCCATGGTATCTTTTTATTATGTTAAACAGTAGTTATCCTATACATTTTGACACAATCAGATATTTTTTGTTTGTCCAAATATTTGGTAACATTTATTTATGAATATTCAATCTTATAGGGAATTTTATTTAACCCTTTAAGGTATAGAGATAAGGCTTATCAGTGACACTATAGGTATAAACCATCCGATTATCGAAGACCATTAACGCATACATAATTAGTCACCCTGGGTACCTATTTGCACAGGATTATCTCCGATAATTGTTATTGATTGGGGTACTGTTAATCAAACCCAAATTAATGCATTTTACATTCATCTAATAGATTTTCTCAAAGAATAAAAGACGACGAGAACATAATTTCCTTTAAGTTGATGTTCTTTTCTTTATTTAGTGATACATTCATATCAGGATTAAGTTGTAGAAAATTAAACAAACAATGAAAATATATATTACGGTGTGAATTATACAAAATCAAACGTAATAATATGACTTATGTGTTCTCCCTGAGAGATCCCTAATTTGTTTTTCTGTTTTGTCATCAATTGCAGGGAATTTTGTTGCCGAAAAATACCATTCATGACTCGAAATACATACTTTGTCTTTGCATATTTCTCAACAAAGCTGAATCGTTTTACTTCATTTCCCATTCAAACCGTTTCCAAAATGAAGAAAAGAATAATATTGCTTTGTAAAGAAGTTAAACCTGGTCCTTCTAATAAATGTAAAACAGTAAAAATCAACTCATTTTGGCAACGAAACATGCTAATATTTCCGTAAAATACGTGTCCATGGGTGATGAATTTACCAAAAGCTCGTAGTTGTAGTCAAAGTCGGAGGAATGATCTAATTTGCTTGTCCGTGAATTGGTAATATTTATCAACATTTCATCATCTTCAGGCTTAAAAAAACCTGATCAAATTACTGCTCTGAATCTACATTGATGTCTGACTTGCGATCGGAAACACCAAATTGGCTAAATATTTTAAAAAGGCCGTCTTTATAACGTCAATTATTTGACGGCTCGATTTTCAATCGCCCTTAAACTTTGAACAATAGCTCCGTGTCATAAACATCCTTTACAGGTCGCGTGCCGTATGCTCTCGTTTTAATTGGATAGTATTTTTAGAAATGTGTTAAGTTAGTAAAGAATTGCATGAAATCCTTATCGAGTCTTTACAAATCGGCAGTGTTTTGATCTTTTATGACCGGAAGACTTCTCATTAATTGGAATGGTAATTTGGATTCCCTTTATCTCAATTTGATAGCGTTATTTCCATAAGCGTGTCGTGAGACCATTATCAAAAGATTCTCTCTAGAGCAAAAGTTTAAACTTTGACCCTATAATTTTATCATCAGAAATGAAAGAAGACATATTTATTTAAGAGGAAAATAAACTTTGGAGCTTTTTTTGTTTACAAATAATCACTACGATTAAAGTTAAATCCAAATAGTTACATTTTATATGTATTTCCTATAGGAGAAAGGTTATGGCCGAATCCACCACGATTCCTCAACACAATAGCAGACGGCATTCGTTTACAGCAGCTGGGTCACCTTACATGGCCCATAATTCTTGATCTAGTCGAAAAAGATGTGTTCAATGTGGCAAGTATCAATATATCTCGTTAGTTTGTTGTTAAATATTGTTTTCAACTATTGAAAAAAAACCCATCCTATTGGGCGACAGTGGTGCAGAGGTAGATCCTCGGCCTCTTGTTCTGAGGGTACCGAGTTGATTCCCGTAGGCGAGGTGAAAATATCCAGGACTAATCCACAAATTTGTGCAAGTACTAGTTAGGTATCCAGGATGCAGTCATCAAGAGTGGCTTTGAATAAGCTTTAAGCTTCCTTCACAATCGATGTAAAACAAACAAATAAGGTGAACCAAACTTAATCTATTTTAGCATTCTCAGTGATAGAAATAGCATTGCAAGCATCAATATTTTAATATACCAATGTGTTTGACAAAAACATGAACTGTGAAATAAACATGTTTGTCTAGGATTGATTAAACTAAAGAGAGCTTTGCAATTTGCACTGATTGATTTCAAACTGAGGTAATCCCCATTTGCAATTAATCTTCAGCAGTTCTTGAGTTTTCAACCCTTTCTCAAACAACAAATTTTCCACATTCCCAAATTGAAAAAGTTTGCAGCAAAATATGATGAAATTGAACAATATACTTCAGAAAGAGCAGAAAACCTTTTGGGACAATGTTTTCTAAAGTCATCTGCAACAAAGTCGTCAAATGTCGTTATTGTTTGGGAAAGGGTTAATCATGTTAATGCATTTGTCAATTCCCAAATAAAACAGCAATTTGTGACGGGTCCAAACTGAAAACATCAGCAGACGACAAAAAAAAATAGCACAAGAACATAATATTTTCTCCACAAAATTGAGAGAAATAAATGTGACAAAAGGGTGAACTGCTCATTAGGAGCAGTACATCTGTTTTTTATAGTAGGTTTTAGTTAGGTATGGGTTTTTCTCCATAGATGGGTTAATACAAAAACAGGTTATTATGTGATTATCACTTTGTGATTTAGCTTTTTTCTGTATAAAGTTAAACACCATATTAACAATTCTTTATATTTATATTACATGACTTTCCTGTCAGTCCCAGTAAAAGGCTATAGTTCTAGAGTGTCTTGCCATATGGCACTCCCATAATGAGCGAAACACTGGTGGGAATCATGTTTTATGACTATTCTTTACTCTTTTACATCAGACCAATGATGAGATTATACAAGGGATGAAGTTCTCCTTTCAAAGAATGAAGGTAAGTTATAACAGGACTTTCTGTTAAAAAGAGCCGGAGAGTTTAGTGTTTAACAATAGTACACACTTCACTTTTGTGATGGACATGTTTACCAAATTCTTACATAGAACCCACATGCTGTGAAACAAGTAGGAAAGATATGTATACAAGTGGTTTCTGGATCAAATAAACAATAGACTCTTAACCCTTTACCAAAAGCGATATTTTCAACTGTCCCAAATTGAAAGAGTTTGCAGGCGATATTTCAAAATGTGATGAAATTGAAAAAGAATCTTCCGATAGGGCAGAAAACATCGTGGGAAAAGGAGAAATTGCTCATTTTGTCTGTAACAAACTAATCAAATGTCATTATTGTTTTGAAATGGGTTAATATAGCTGCAGCAGAAGATGAGAAAAACAATTCCATGAAAAAAAGAAAACGTATGTGATAGATCTACATCATTATTTTCCTTTTACCACACAATCACACAAATATTTTCTTCTACATATTAACCAGCTATCATATTCTGTTACTTGATAAAAGTCTTATTATCAAAGTATCCATTTATTTCTTTTTCAAATAATGCCGCAAATTGAAGAGTCCATGGGCATCACAACATAACTGAAATAATGTTGACATGTTATAAATAAATATGAAACCATATTTCGTTTTCTCCTATATTTAGATGGTGATAGAGGCAGCATCAGGAGCCGGTATGGCCGCTGCCATGTCACAAAGACTGAGGAACATGGATCCGAATTTACGGAACATCGGAGTTATACTCTGTGGGGGGAATGTGGACATAGACCAGCTACCATGGTGTCGGTGAACAACTCGGGCTATCTATTTACAGTCAATCTTGTTTTAACCCATTAGCAAACGCTAATTTTCGGCTCTCTAAAATTGAAAAAGTTTGCAGAAGACATTTCAAAATGTGATAAATCGAAAAATAATCTTCTGATAGGGCAGAAAACATTGTGAGAAAAGGTTAAATTGCTCATTAAGAGCAATTTATTCTTTTCCCACAATGTTTTAATAGAGTCATCTGCAACAAACTGGTCAAATGTCGTTATTGTTTAGTAATGGGTTAAGTCACCATAGTTAAATGAGACAGAAGACAACTAACAACCTAACACAGACACAAGTCAATAAATTAGCTCCTCTAGGACATTTCTGAATGACTTGTGTCCAGTACTAAGTTTTTATAACATGGTTGTATCTACAAATGCTTTTAATCAAGATTCATGAAACATTTGGTATAACGTTATGAGAAGAAGGGTATATTGAAGTCAATGATATGCATTTTATTTGTTAACTAGTCACATACATACATGGTGCTAATAAATCTTATTCTAGAAACTGCCTCATATTTAACAGGTTTTTTTTTTTTTAATTATACTCAGGTTTATGTTGTATGTTAATTTTGAATACACAAATATTGTAGATTGTTTTCAATTTATGTTTTTAACAAATAAAAGAATCATATAATTCATCTGCTATTCAGATTGTTTTTAGAAATATTCTGTCTTTACAATATATATATAATTTACCCAATTTGCCATTATTCCCCATATATGCAAGCAATATTTTTACAATGAAGGGATTCAAGGGTTTGAGTCTTACAGTTTGTTTTAGTGTCTGAACAAAGTAAGCCTGCAAAGTGTGTACAAACTACAAAGGGGCACCCAGCCACATTGGGGCATCATACAGTATGATCCTGCAGGGTGTAACAAAGATATTAATCATTTCAAATAATTAATTCTGACTTTCGATATATAAGGAATCATTAAAGGTGCTTGTTTCCAGATTTGTTTTGCCCAATTCAACCAATTCTTAATGAGAACACAGGGCTCTCTATGAACCAAATAAGCCATCAGTAATGGTTTTTCATTCTGTAGAATTCGCCAGAACAGAAATTGTTATGTTTTAAGGCAAGTTTATTCCATTTTTCCAATTTCTCATCCTTGGAAAAGCATTGAACAAATGTCTTTTGTTTACATTCTTACGAACAATGTCCGCAACAAAGGGCAGCTAGAAAAATCAAAAGAATCTTTGGATTTATAGTCCCCTGTTGAGATTCAATCCTGGTCTGCCAGGATGAGAATCCAAGACCATAACCTCTGAGCTAAAGAGTCAGCTCAGTAACGCAGAGGTTAGAACTTGTCCTTATTGTTTGCTATGCTGTAGAGAGTGAGGTGGTTACGTTACAATATGCACAATGTATAAGCATCTCATATTCTTTCTTCTAGTATGTCTTAAGACAAATAGATGTCATAGAAAAATATTAGACACCATTGTGACAAAAGAAAAAGTTGCTCATGAGGAAATAATTCAATGACTGGTTAATTTTTAATTTCTTACCATGAGTCCACATTGAAACAAAAGTTAATGAATTATAAAAATTATTAGTAAATTATATTCAGCTTCTAGTTAAATCCAAACTCTGCTTAAAAACTGTATCTCTGTTAAGTATAGTAAGTAAAAATCAAATCCAATACATTAAAACAAATTTATTATCAACGGTGGTTCATTTCCATGTTACCAAGGCCATTACATAAAAAGCATGTTGGTGTATCACAGAAAAAGCTAAATTCCTTTACCTTTATTTCTCAAACCCAATATTGCCTTGTTCTGACACAAATGATGCAGAAGAATATGGTTTCTTCTACATGATGTCATGAACAAAATGTACGTTTTTCACATTTGTTTGTTTGTTTTCCCCTTTATCTGCTGTTGAATTTGATCCAATCACATGGGTAAATAGCTAACAATGATGTCTCTGTAGGAAAGCCTAGATTATCTTATCAAATCTATTAAACCTGAACACAACCAAGACAAATAAGATATATGCCAGGTAATTTCTCTTGTCACAATATTTTCCAAAAGAAATTCAACTTGCAATGTTGATTGCATGCAAATATTGTATGAAATAGGAGCTATGGTTAATTACAAGACCTTAAAAAAAAAGTGTGTGTTTAGTCATTTCCCCCCCAAAAATTTGACTGATTCAAATTGAAGGACATAGCAAATGCCTGAAAATAGCATAAACAACATTCATTAGAAACAAGTTGGATAAAAGGATGAATTGCGACATGTTCTTATGTGTAATCCAATATAGCCATTCATTCTTTAGTGTAATGACAAAATAGTGTCAAATATTGCAAAAATCCTAGTTAATTTTTGCTTTTGCATAAAGTTTCCAAAAATATCATGTCTAGATATCATTAGCACTTGATCATTCCAAACTTGTCCATTATATTGCGTAAAGGTGCATATTTATTACATTCTTGATGGTTTGTAATGTTTGGACATATAATTGTAATGAACTAAGCATAGCTGATAATCCTACTTTGTAAGCACACGTTTAAAATTTCTAGATAATAAAGTTTTTATGAGCGCTAGGAATAAAGGGTTTCAAGAAAAAAAATTGCCAGCATAGCCAGCACAGAAATTATATATCTTATCTAGAAATCTAAAAGACTAAGTATTAATCACTATCCGAGTCATTTTTTTCTCGTCTAGATCTTATATTCTTTCGCGAAACTTTTCGAAATTTAAATCCTGTATTAACTTGCTCATTCCCCTCCTCCATTTGTTCAGAACTATCAACAGTATCAGTACAATCTAACTTCCTCTTCTCTCTGGAACTTCCCTTTAAGTCCCTGTCAGCTTCAGAAGCATCACTCATTTCGATATTTGAGTCTGAAACAATGTCATCATTATCCTCTACATCCTCATCCATGGCTACAGAATGGCTTGCCTGTCCAGCTTTCTTCTCATTCATTTTACCTAGGTCCCCAGTCTTTTTCATACTTGGTTTTTTAAATGAGATAAGTCCCTTTGAACAGGCCACAGTTTCCACATTCACACTTTCCTCCCTCTGTTCTCCTTCACGTCGCTGTCTCTGTTCATGTAGAAAATCAAACGCCGCTCGTTTCATCGTGGAGTTGCTGGTATCTACATCTTCTAGTGAGTATGCTGTCCATTTGTCCGGATTGGTTTTGTAGTCTGGGGCTGACCGACCTCTGCCATGGCGGCCACGTCCTCTGTATGTCCCTTGTCCTCGAACCAAGGTGCTGAAATATACATTAACTTATAAGAAAAAAACTGCAACAACATGCTATTTGAATTAGTGAAATGTGAGACTCAATTAAAGCTGATTAATCAATTGATTATATACATCATGATGAAATGCAACCTTTTCTACTTTTTTGGCATGGTGTTAACAATCTTTTAGTTATGTTACGGCTTAAACAATGCCTGGAGTTAACTTGGTGCAAACAAACATCGACCTAAATTTCTTTAGAAAAGGAGAGATTGCCAGAGCGAATTCTGTACAAGTATCACTTTCAACAATATTCCTGAATAACATTTCTATCTTTATAACAGTTTTAATTGATGTCTGGAAACTCATTATTCTTTTGACATTGGAACACAACTCACTTGGTCAAAACCTTATGAATGACTGATTTGGCTTTTACATTTAACTCAATTTACCAAAGATCAAATCATTTATCTCTCCACTTAAAAGGATTTTCTGGTGGTAATTGTGACTGTGCAACAATATTAAGATGTTTCCCTGTGTGGATAAAAAAACTAATAAACCAAGGAAAGATGTCCCTAAAAGACATAATCTTATCCCATCAGTGAAACACATCACAATCATTGATTGTGTCTTTGAGAGATATCTTTGCTTGGTTCATTACATTGTTGCCAGCAATAGAATAATGATATCCATCAGAATTGCCTTTTTCATGTATTTCCCATAGGCAAAGGCTCCAGACGTGACTTCTACAAAGAAAGAGTTATGTAACTTTTGCGACATGTTAATGCACATTTTAGAGTCCATGCATTGCTGTTTAGGTCATGTGGGTCTAATAAAACATATCACAAAAAGTCAGTGGCTGACAAGAACTTTTCAGTAATCAGATGTGATAGTGTCTTTGAGAAGTCTCAGTTTGTTACAAATATAAAAATAGTATAATTTTTTCTAAAGTAAAATCTGTAAATGTATTTATTTGTCATTTTCAAAAGGTTCAAGCATTGTCACTAAATCCTGAGGAGGCTTAAACTAAAGGCATATTAATTCAGTTTCAACAGAGGTTCAGATAAGGAATGTAATGATGTCCCATATTTTCAGGTTTTCAAAACATATACACTTAATTCATTTTTGTCGGAACTCATAAGAATCGTCTTATCAAAACCATACTTATGAGTGCCCACAATAAATATTTGGAAACAAAACAAAGATGTAATCATATGACATATGTCTCTTATTCTGACCTCAGTACATAATCAAGCTGTTACAACCTTACTTAGATAACTTGGGATCTCCACACTGATTGGATCTCTCCAAACCATGTTTTAAAGGCATGTTGCCTCTCCCCCTTCGTCCACCGTAGTAAGCCCGACCTGTAATAAAGGATTTGATTAGACAACAGATGGCCTTGATACCTCACCCGCGCACAGGGGTCTATAATTATCCTGGGGTCAGTAATATAATTACATAGTACTGACCCCAGGATGATTATAGACCCCTGTGAACCGAATACTAAGGTAAATAAATCAATTTACCCCACCCATCGGGTGACCATCTTAATGGTCCGAACAGATTTTAGTCCGCTTTTTCAACGAGAATCACATGAGGTAAGTGGCTGTTAAATATCAGTACTTGGAGTTCCTGTCAAATTGAAGAAAAAGGCAGTCATTGTTTATATGGGGAAGGTTGCAATAAGATATTATTGTACAATGATGGGTGCATACAATCTCATTTTCAAACATTGGTAACGAGTTAAGGATTGTTTCTTGGTTCTTTCTGTCAACTCGCTCAGTATAACAGAAGGATTTTAGCGACATCTTTAAAGCAACTTTCAGGAATCAAACTTGCAAAGTTCAACTAGAATCTGGACAATGGTTACAGAGGGGATAAATATTTCAAAAAGAAACCAATTTTTCTTTTTGGTTAACCATTAAAATGAAGTTCAGGCTCTAACCTTTTAGAAAACATGATGAAGTACAAAGAAAAATGGCCAGGTTTGAATTAAAGTAAAAAGTAAGTTCTTTCTCTTAATGACTTGCAGACAACAATTGCCCTTTCAATAAGCCAGTCTTGTCTTTTAACCATCACCCCCTCCTACTCTACAGACAAAACATAGGTAAGATGGGAGAATATCCATAGCTCTTAATTGATTGGTCAATATCATCCCTTCAAAAGACAACTTCCCTTACACCCATTGTCATTCTTTAGCTCTAAAAATATTACTTTATAGACTAAAATTTACCTGGATGTTTAAACACCTCATCCTTTGACTGTTCAGACTCCTCCATGCTAGGCCCTTGTCGTATCAAGGTCTGGTCAGCCTCAGCATCTTCTATAGACCGAGTTTTCTCAAAAACTTTGTGTTTCTCTTCCAGCTGGTCAAGACATCCAAAAACATCTTTACATCTGGGGATAAAAGGTCAATTGGGATGGGTTAGGACACAGGGGTTCGAAGTTGAGGTACTTTAATGGCTATCTATAAATGGAGCTCCATTTATACATAGCCGTTTGAATATGTTAACCTCGAACCCCTGTGGGTTAAGGTTCCACTATAGTAGAAATAATAATTCAGTCTGAAGCTCCTCATTTTACTTGTAGTTATCCTTCCAGAAGTGAAAAGATAATCAAGGTTGATGAGTTTGAGAAGTGCTTTAAACTACCTGTGAAAGTATTTAGTTGGCTAAAACTTCAAAGTACAAAAAGAAGCATTTTTAGTTTACAACTCAAGCCAGTGTTATAAAAATAAGGAAAAATCAATTTTCCCTTTTTTGTGTTATCTTTGGTATTTGTTGTGCTATCATGGTTTTTCACCATTATTGTATTTGTGATATATATTTCTATATTTCTATTGCTATATTGTTGCCATGTTATGTTATACCTTTTTACAAAATAAATGCATATTGCTTCAAAAGTGGTATAACATAATGAGCTTCAGGACCCTGAATAAATCTGTTAAGTCTCTTTTTGTTTCCTTAAATAATTAAAAGTTTGACAAGGACACCAAGCTGTTAGGCTAAGGTCTTCTTTTTCTGTCAAAAGATGAGCTAAAGACAAATGATTCAACAAAACTGAAATTGTGATTAATTTGAATTTTCCTTCTGGTGAAATACAAATCATTGTTCAAAAAAATATATGAAAAATGTGTTTTGATGCACAATTGGGTTCAAGCAAATTTCATGAAAGGAGAGTTAATTAGTTTAAGTTTTTTCATGAAGTTTTTCTTTTAATTTGTCTGCTTTAGACAGACAATTAATTAAATTAACCATGGTTCAGAGCAAGGCTCAATTAAGTCCTTAACAAAACCAAAAGACTAACAAAAGTCTTACGTTTGACCCTTTACAAAACACCAAACCTTCAACGGTCCTAAATTGTAAGAGTTTGCAGAAGACAATTCAAAATGTGATGAAATTGAAAAAATAATCTCTGATAGGACAGAAAACATTGTGGGAAAAGGAGATATTGCTCTTACCAAGTGATTTCTCCTCCCCCCCCCCCACCCAATGTTTTCCAAAGTCATCTGCAACAAACTGGTCAAATGTCTTTATTAACTCATAGTTTGGTAATTGTTTAATCTATAATATTATGCGAAAGTAAGACTTGGTCTACAGACAACACATTACCTGTCACTAAGTCCTTCGTTTTTAAACTTGAATACCGGAACATCTGAATCACTCTCCATACTGTGTGACTGTCCCTCCAAGAAACTTTGTATGTTATCTATCTTCAATGTAACTGAAACATAGCAAGAAGAACCACACTTTATCAAATCTGCTACAGAAGCCTTTTAAAGAAATCACTTTGACACATTGCTCACGATAAAAGCCTTTCATCCTTTTGCCATAATGGGTTCTTACCAATATCATAAAGAATTTTTTTATTCTTTTTTCTTCTTACTTATTTTTGCTTTTGCAATATTTTCAAGTAGGACCTATCATATTAAGTTCTCATTTAGTGTGGACTGAGTTCAGCTTTATTCTGCAATGGTCCCCTCACCTTAGGACAGTTAAAACTTTTCATATGGCATTAAAAATCTATCCTTTGTATGGAATTTAGTAACTGGTCTAAATTAAAAACAAATTTAAAAATTAAAACAGCAATTTATTTTTCACAGTGAAAAGATTTAAATTTGACTTTTGAGGTATTGTAAACTTCATTCATGATAAAACAGGTTGGCTGGAGAAGAAACTTATGTAACATTCTTTGAACATTTAAATGCAAATTAGGAACCTAATGCATTGTTTGAGAGAACATGCTGGTATACATATAGACAACACATCCGCTCAGTGAACGACAGTGTTTTTTGACAGTGTTTTTCACTGATCGGATGTGTTTGTGCCTTTGAGAGGTTCATTTGCTCGGTTAGTTACATTGGTGGCAGCTGTTGGATTAAGACTTCTCCCTCTATCGGAGTTGCCTTCCCCATGTGTCTCCCAAGGGCCAAGACTTCGGGACGAGTCTTCTCAGAAGTGGGAGTTATTTAACGTTCGTTGAACGTTTATGCAAATTAGAAACCTAATGCATTGTTTGGGAGAACATGCTGGTATATATATGGACAACACAACCGCTCAGTGAACCACAGTGTTTTTCACTGATTTGATGTGTTTGTGTCTTTGAAAGGTTCATTTGATCATTTAGTTACATTGGTGGCAGCGGTGGGATTGAGAATTCTCTTTCTATCGGAGTTGCCTTCCTCACGTGTTTCGCAAGGGCCAAGACTTGGGACGAGTCTTCTCTGAAGTGGGAGTTATGTAACGATCGTTGAACGTTTATGCAAATTAGGAACCTAATGCATTGTTTGAGAGATCATGCTGGTATACATATAGACAACACATCAGTTCAGTGAACGACAGTGTTTTTTGACAGTGTTTTTCACTGATCAGATGTGTTTGTGCCTTTGAGAGGTTCATTTGCTTGGTTCGTTACACTTATGCCATTTCCAAAAAACAACTGCTGAGTTATCCCCACTGCCACTGTTAATATTCTTTCCAACCAGATGACTGCTTCCCCTTTGGACAAAACTAATCAAAGGTGGTAGACAAATTAATATTGTGTGATGAATTAATCACCAAAGGATAGGGATATACGGTAAAGAGAGCATATGCAAATGATAAATTGATTTCACTAAACCTTGGGCTACTGAAAATAATTTGTTTGTAACTAGCACATACCACATATTTTTAAGGAGTTATATGTTTTTCCATATCTAAGGAAGCAAAGAATTTACAATTGATGTCTAACTCCTGCAGTATGATACAATCATTTATTCAAGTATTTAATCATAATGCCTCAGGCCATTACAAAAAGCATACATACTAAATGTAAATGCATCATTTATAATGAAATGGTTGAAAGTGATTTTGAACCATTCATTTAATGGTGGCCGCTAGCGACAAAAGTGTTCATGTTGGCGCAACTTTGAACACCCATATTTCCATTATGACAGTAAAACATCAAATGATCATGTCTCGAGCTTTGTAAATTAAACCTTTTTTTAATCAATCCACACATAAAACATGTCAATATTCTGCATATTTACTGTGTAAGAACTGTTAAATTAACAAAAGGTTTTTAATTGTTTATGGAAATTGATGCCATTATTTGGTGGTAGGTCACATTATTCTACAATTCTTGTCTTATCAAATAACTTTTCTGCTTTAAATCTTAAATATGGATATATAGAAAAAAATCCACCACTAATTTGGTCCTTCAAAATTTCGATGTTAGATTGCTCCAACAGAAAATAAAAGGCAATCTTCACATCAAATTATTTTGACTATAGTCTTAACAACAATTCCAACCCAAAAATAAACCATAACCCTTTGATGGGTTAAATGTCTTATCAACTTGAATACTTGCTTTTTGACATAATCTTATTATTCCGTCTGTTTTAAGGTCCCTCACCTCTCCCAACATTAAATTAATATTAGAGTCTGAAACAAATTGCAGATCTATGCTTTAAGGTGAATAACAAATAAAAATATGGGTAACTTAAAGGCAGAGAATAGATTAACAGTTTGGGGAAACTTTTTGTTTCTGAAACCCATTTCTGTAATATCTGTGTTTAAATCCTAAACCATATGAACTTTGGCAATGTGAAACCAGTAGGCTATCTGATCCACATAGCCATATGTCATGCATACCTGTATAAACAATATATATTGTAAATACAGGTATAAATGACATATGCCCCTGTGATCTGATAGAGCATGTAAAAAAAAGTTATCATCAGTTTTCGGGGTTAATTGATTCAATGACGAAATCTATCAATTAAACCATGAGGGAAATGTTAAAATCGAAAATAATTAACAATAACCCATGGTTATGCAAATGTTTAAAACATGACATTGCAGTTTTACCCCTCTTTCTTTGAGAAACTAGGAAGCAGTCGATTCGAGTTCTTTGGAATCGACCATCATTTCATTGAATGTCGTAAAAACAAATATTTATAATTTTGAAATTTATTCATACAGTAAAAAGATACTACAGTAATGCGCCGATTTGGGTTAATATTTCAAAGATTCAAATTCGTTCAAATTTCGATAAAATTATCTCTTTTTCTGTTTTCTGTTATTTTTTCACGACTACCGTAGTTAATCCTCGCGGAAAATAGGAAAAGCCGGCAATTTTCTTTGTTTATTTCGTGATTTTACAGATTTAAAGCTCGGAACATGAGTGGTGGTGTTTATGGCGGCGGTAAGAAATATATTCAATACTTTCTTCCAATGTGTTTATATCGTATTGCTCTGCGAACTATAACTTAAGAGAGAATTTGATAACGCGTTGGTCAATTGAGATATCCTGCAGATTATCCCCCTTTGATAAATTTGTTTAAAGTAACTTTCAGTTTGGTCCTCTACTCCGTGGTGAGTCCCCTCAAAGGCTATAAATGCAGTTAGACGACATGTTAAAGATTGTTACCAAGGAAATTAGCCTCTTATCTTGTCCACACTGTCACAATTTCGGCTTTTTATGAATGTAATTAACAAGTCTTATAAGAGAGGGTATGGTCAACATTCTAGGTCAATAAATGTTTGTGGCAAACAAGTGTTTGTGGTATTTGCTATGTGTACCGTTATTGTTGAGTATGTGTATCATCAGGTTTCTTCTTCCAGTAACGAACAGTAATTCTTTTGTGTAGTAAAACTTATTTGACGCACTTGGGAAATATTGAATATATTGAAAGTTTTGCAATGGGCAATATTGCGACGCCTGTCATGTTAAACTTTCAATCTATTCAGAGACATAGATAACAGAGATTGGCAACTCCTTCTTTACCTATAGTCGGTTTCTGCGATATCTCGCATGACGCGTTATTTTGCGAGACCTTTCGAGATCTGTCTATCGACGCTATTTTCAACTAAACGCGAAATAGGCAACACACATTTAAGCGTGTTTTAAATCATAATTAAATTATTTTCTTACCGAATTTACTATATTGTTATTGTTAGAAAGTTTCTCCATCCAACAAGACCGATCAGCAAGCGATTATCAAAGAAATAAACATGGCAAACTGCGACAAACTTGATTGAATTGTTCGCAATTTCGTGGTTTTGTGCAATAAACGTGATAATTGAGTAGTTTTAGATTCAAACTGTTCTAAAGGAGGGGTTTTCAAACATTTCCAATTCAAGTCCATTTTAAAGAAAGGGTTTGTTTTTCTACATTTCCAAATTTTCGGTCTGATATTCCTTGTCATTTAGAAGTTATTCCGTACTGAATTTGTCCCTTTTACGACCCTAATGAGTTTAACCATCTTGATTTACAAGCAAAAATTAACAAAGTTGTGCACAGTAAAACTAAAAAACTATGCACTGGATCATATCATACTTGACATTTTCCTGAAGTGTTGTTTTTGTTTTATGGTTGCCCGCATTTTTAAAATAATCTTCGCTTCCATAACGAAGTTATGCCATGTTTACTTAACCACACAAGCATGATCATGATTTCGGCCATTTTATTTTCAACCAATATATTTCATACTTGTACAAAGTAAAATGTTTTAATGGAGGTTTATTCAAACATTTCTAATTTATGTCCATTTTAATGGGTTAATATGATTTTGTCGATTTCCAAATTTTCCGTCTGATATTCTTTGTCATTTAGAAGTTATTGCGTACTAAATATATCCCATTTACTACCTTAATGAGTTCAGCCATCTTGATTTCCAACCAAAAATTAACAAAGTTGTGCACAGTAAAACTAAAAAACTATGCACTGGATCATATCATACTTGACATTTTCCTGAAGTGTTATTTTTGTTTTATGGTTGCCCGCATTTTTAAAGTAATCTTCGCTTCCATAACGAAGTTATACCAGGTTTACTTAACCACACAAGCATGATCGTGATTTCGGCCATTTTATTTTCAACCAAAATATTTCATACTTGTACAAAGTAAAATGTTTTAACAGAGGATTATTCAAACATTTCTGATTAATGTCCACTTTAATGGGATAATATGATTTTGTTGATTTCCAAATTTTCAGTCTGTTATTCTTTGTCATTTAGAAGTTATTGCGTACTAAATATGTCCCATTTACTACCTTAATGAGTTCAGCCATCTTGATTTCCAACCAAAATATAACAAAGTTGTGCACAGTAAAACTAAAAAACCATGCACTGGATCATATCATACTTGACATTTTCCTGAAGTGTTATTTTTGTTTTATGGTTACCCGCTTTTTATGGTGATTGTCGTGTTTATAACGAAGTTATACCAGGTTTGCTTTACCACACAAGCATAATCATGATTTCAGCCATTTTATTTTCAATCAAAATCTTTCATTTTTGCATCAATTAAAACTTAAATTGTGTGACTTGGATTTTATCAAACGTGTTATTACTGAAAACGTCTGAATGAGTTTGAATTGATCCCGTATTAAATGCTGACTAAGTTCTATAGTTTCCCGTATTTTCAAGGTGATATTCCTATATAAGAAGAAGAAAATCCATTCAATTAATGGACAAAAGAGAATGGATAGATCTTCTTAATCAGAAACACCACGATATTTCCTTTTTCGTTATACTTCTTCTTAATTCCGATCGCTTGCAAATATGTCAAGTGAAATGTGTCATTTGAAGAACGAAGGGTAATAGAGTCAATCACGGTAGTGGACAATACAGGCTATGATTGTAAATTGCCACCCCATAAAGTATGTAGTTTGATGTCATAAAACCTTTTGATGCTAGGGCGATTACACAAGAAGTGTGTGGCGCTAACCCTGTGTCCACTCTCTGACACCTCATTCAAATTTAATGACCTAAAGATCCCGAAAACAAAATAGGGAGGATTTGTTCTGTTTAAAGCGTCTGTCTGGTTTTAAAAGTAGTGTGCTTTGACTTAATTTCTCGTTGAGAAATGATAATAAAAACGAAGGTGCAAGACACACTATTTGCTCTAGCTTAACATTCAAAAAGCTCACATTTCTTTTTTCTAAAATCATTTCGGTCAGCAGCATGATAAGACCAGACCCTTACGTGTTTAAGAATAATTATGTACTTATTGTATGTAATTAATTATGTAATATTGATTTGCAATCAATATTAGAGGAATCTGCGGTAAAAGGTGTATTGAAAAACTTTGCACGTCAGTTTTTTCTTACGTGTCCTTTCGTTTACTAAAACCACTTTTACAAAATTCTCATCACAAGCATTTTAACATCATAAAACACTTTTAATTTTCTTAAATTGAAACATTTGGCTTGAAATAATGTCATGATGAAAAATGTGTTTTGTTTTGACAAAATGAGCACTGTAAACAGTTTTATGACACAGAATAAATGAAATGAAGTGAGAAAACAATCTTTTAATATTGACGAAAACTATCCTGTCTTAGTGGAAAGTTCATGCTTTGGTTATTAACTGCAACTAAATAGAGTCACTTGATTTATTACAAAATATTATTCAAACCTTTGCTCGAAATACATTGTCGTTATAAGTACAATTCTGAATTGCATGGTTATCAAGCCTGTCATTGAAAAAGAAGGCTTACTGGAACTTTTTGTTTTGTTTTTAACATAAAATCAATTTAATAAAATGAAAATAAAACAAAATGTCCAGAAGTTGTTTCAGATAACCAATCAGATAACCAAAACATAGCTATTTTACTGTAATAAAGAAGTATCAATTTCGCTTGACATCTCCCGTGGCAACGGATAAACAGGTACGCACTTTCCTTATCTCGCAGAACCTCGCGGCACGCGAGAGTTTGGCGATAATTCCGGAGTTGCCAATCTCTGTTATCTATGTCTCTGATCTATTCAATTAATGTTGGACAATATCACGAAATTTTTGACGCAACATTTGAACACCTGTATATTTCCATTATCAGTGTAAAATATCAAATGATATTTACTCACAGTTGTAAATTAATCCTATTTTAATCAATCCATACACATAACATGTCGGTATTCCGGATATTTACTTTGTAAGAACGGTTTGATTTACCGGTGTGATATTTTGCACTAAATAAACTTCCTTTGCTCACGCACATTGGAATGTGAAAAACCTATTTATTGGTTTTTTAATTGTATAACAGCAATTGATGCCATTATTTGACAAGTATTTTATGTGACTGGGCCTTAATATCTTTTGGCCAGCTTGCTAGACTTGTTATTTGGAATACCAAAATGTTTTTGCCTTTTTGGCAGTGTTTAACTATTAGATGATTGATTATGTGTGAGAGTAACACCATTGTATTTATAATCCTTAACCGGACGCCGTCCCTGACCATGTATTTGGCATGTGTGTCTAATTGGGTTGAACGACATAAATCCACAAGAGAATCATCTACAAATAGCGGCTGGTTTGTTTGTAAAAACATAACAGATGGCACTTAGATTAACCAGTGATTTTTCTCCATATTTGTTTCACTTACAGTAAAATTAACAATTCCGAACCAAATTAACTGACCATTTTTCCCAGTTTGTCAATAGCTCATATTTGAATTTGTTATTCCTGAACAATTCCAAATTATAGGGAGAAATGCTGGGATTTTTTCCCAATTTGTATGGTACCGGACTCATTCCCATAATTTAAAGAAATATCGCTGTTAGCAATTGTCGATTTTATGCAAAATTTATAGATACAGGTCATGACATACCCCTGATACCCTTAGTAGAAAATTATTGAATTATAAGATCTCGCCCCAATGTTTACTTCCTGTCATATTTCTCAGACATTTCAATATATTCTATCACATTCATTTGTCTAGTTGATTGAATATTCATAAAAGTAGGGGAAGTCACTG
Organism: Cerastoderma edule; assembly: GCA_947846245.1. Lineage (NCBI taxonomy): Eukaryota > Metazoa > Mollusca > Bivalvia > Cardiida > Cardiidae > Cerastoderma > Cerastoderma edule. The sequence goes on along the minus strand of OX401416.1, from coordinate 9,193,147 downwards.
CTGCTGTTACATTTTTAAAAGGGCCTCTTTGTAGACCCCGAATTCTTGTTGGTTACTTTTTAATATTGACACTGCTGACCTAAATATGAAATATTGCAGATCCTACCCACATGGGAATACTATAAACGCTCAAACTAAATGTAGTTGAAGAGTTATTGGAAATGTCATTCTTTTTTTGTTGAGATACTTTGGGCTGATGTTTGTCAAGTATGGGCTCTTTTTTTAACTTCCCTTATTCTTGTTAGACCATCATACCTTGAGAGTTCCTGTTGTGGAATCCAAGGCACAAGACAGCCACCATAACCATAGCACCATGCAGTATATTATATAGTCTTTAGTACAGAGAATCTTAGAATTAACAGATTGACACTGAACCTTTAACTTCCTTTCCAGATGAGGTTGGTGCACTTGTGTTTGACCTCGGCTCCTACTCTCTTCGTGCTGGATATGCAGGGGAGGACACACCCAAGGTAACTATTATATCTTCATGCGTAATCTATGGGTTTATTTTACAAGAAAGGGTGAAAAAAGTCTGGGGAACATTTTCTTCCTGGATTATACATATTGATAAACCTTAAATAGATACATCCTAAAACCATTGTAACAATTGAAGAAATTTGCTCATCCTAGGAAATTTCTCCTTTTGATGTAAAGGTTTTCAACCAAAATAAAAAACAAGAAATTATTTACAACCTTTTATAGTTTTCTCCAATCACATTTGTTGTTAGATTTAATTTTGATATGTTACAAAATCCAATGAAAAGTATTGGGTGAGTACAGATTGCTTGAAAAGCCTTTCCTTTGAAAAAGTATTTTGCTACTAAATGATTCACTTTTTACAATGCTGTTTGTATTAATTGGTCTGATACTTACTTAAACTTGACCCCATATTGGTATTTGACAGGCAAATGACAAAAAAACAACAGGGGGAAAACAACTTTTCTTTAGGTAATGGGAAATAACTTGAGTGATCAAAGAATATTTTGCTGTTAGTTTGCAATTTATCTTTTTGTCGCAATTGTTTCTTTAAACCTGGTGCAGCAGATGTGTCAAAAGGAGAGCAGTGATGGATGTATAGATTGTTAGTCTCAGGACACAAGGGTTAGAGGTTAGATGCCCATTACAATGTACATGTTACTTTTTATTTATCATCATTTGATGTGAAAAGGGTTTAGATTCCGGTAAGCAGGATCAAGTATGGTCAATCTAATTTATAAAGAATTGTTTCACAGTCAATTTATAAAAATAAGTTTTTAAGAAAACTATTTAAAATTTATGTTATTGTGTATCAAGGAAAGTTATGGGGATTATGGGGATCGCAATGTCTTCCCCAGTAAGTTACTCAAAAAAGGGAAGGGGTTACAATTTGTATTTTATTTCTATTTATAGGCTGAAATCCCATCATGTGTTGGGATAATGGAAGATCCTGATGTTGCCATGGAAACAGATGATCTTAAAAAAGAATCCTCCAAGAAATATTTCCTTGATACCAATTGTATAAAGGTTCCTCGGAAAGGAATGGAAATTCAGTCTTTTTTAAAGGATGGAATGAGTAAGATTTCTCTAAATCATCTCTTCATTCATTGTTTTTCGAAAGACTTGACCCTTAGAATGCTGGGTAATTTTCCAAAAGTATAATTTGTGTTGTCTGCTTTCATAAACTTTAAGTTTTTGCTTAATTTTGTTGAGGAAAGATACTCAGAGAAGCAAACAGGTTTTATCACAGGCCATTCACCAATTCACTTGGCTGCTGGCCTGGATCTAAACTATTTTTGCGTAAGCATGAATTCTGCTCCAGTACTTTAAGGGAAATTATTTTCTCATTAACTTTCATGTTTTGTTATAGTTTCTATGATACCCATTAGAATCTGTCAAAAGAAATTACTATTTGACTAACATTAATCCTATTACACTTATATCTTGGCTATATCCCAAGAGATTAATTCTTTTGCCAAAAGATGAAGAGTAGGAAACAGGTTAGATCATAGGCCAGCCACCACTGGATCTAACCTGTTTGCATAAGCATGAAGTAGGTTCTAGAACTATAAGGGTTAATCTTTCCTTTTGTAGTGTTATCTGCAGGATGCGAGAATTGGATAAGGATATTTTGTTTTTCAGTTGACAACTGGGATGCCTATGAGCAGGTGTTGGACTATACATATAAGCGCTACATACAGTCTGAGTCACAAGAACACCCAGTGTTGATGTCTGAACCTGCAGTAAGTACTGGCTTTATCCAGGGATTAATGTAAGAGGGGGGATCCCCTTGGTAATTGTGATCTGATAATGCTCTACAGTAAATGACACGATCTAATTTTGTTTTACTTATCCTTAAATGCCAAATGTTTGTCTAAATGGTCTGTACTATGATCATAAAATAAATTTCAGTAAAAATTCACTTGTCTGTCAGTGCATTTGAAAAATCTGGGTAATACAGGCTATGTACTTTTGCTCTGGCGGATTCTTTACAAATTGATTGATCACAGTTTTGCACATATTTACACTGTATAGTTATATGCAATGAAGCTGTTCATAGCAATACACAGGCCCCAGCTACAAATTGTGATTTCAAATAATTACATTTTGTTATGATCATTAACTTGATTTTCCCTATGTGAGAAAGCGTAATTACATTTTCCAATTTTTTATGGTGTGAAGAGACCAGCTGCTTATTATTCCAAGCATTCATGTTATAGTACAAGTTCCATCACAACTGTGTGATCTTCAAACCTTTGATACATTGACAAATATAAAACACCAAATTGCATGACAAAAGAAGCACATTCATCCATTTTTCCACTCTCTTCACAGTTGTATGATAAATATCCTAATCCATTGTTTTAAAGTCGAGATTTACTTTTGTTGCTGTTCAAATTAAAGCAACATCAGACAACAAACAGAAGAAAATTACCTTTTCTTCTATAATCCTTTCCCTTTATAATACTTATCTTTTATAATATTTGGAAGAAAGAATTGTCACAAAAGCAGTTCATCCTTTTGTCACAGAGGTATCTAAGTCTTCTCTAGTAGATGCAACAAAGTGAATTATTATGGAGTCAATAGCAAATTTGTTGTTTGACCAGTCAGTATCAAAGCTGGTGAATTATATTCAGGTTGGTAAACGAAATCTGACATTCAAAGATTGATTTATTAAAAGTAATTTAAATTCCTTTTGACTCACTCCATCATGATGATCTATGCTTATCTGAAGTGAATCTAGTTTTCACATTCATTATTTTTATTTGTATTTTAAAAGGATAATAACTCAACTGTTTGGTATGTTTATTTAAACTTTAGACAAAGTTTTTTAAAAGCTTTGCATCTAATGATGTGCTATCCCAATTTTTTAAGCAGAATTTTGATTTCAGTGGAATGCCCGTGGAAAGAGAGAAAAGTTAACAGAGTTGATGTTTGAGAAGTACAACATTCCTGCATTCATGTTGTCTAAAAATGCTGTGCTCACAGCGTATCTTTTATGGTCTGGGAAATAAACAAGCTTATCTATTGTACATCATTCATATATCAGTCAAAACCCTTTGATAAAAGATATGCAATATTGGTGGAAAAGACTTCTCTAGGATCAATTTAATCTTTTCCATTCAAGTCAAAATCGACTTCAGCAAATGAATATTATAATTTTATATATTTTGGTAAAGTGTTATAGTATAACTCCAAATGGAATTTTGTTTCCAGTCTGTAATGAATACATTAATAGACCAATTTTTTACAATGTTATACTTGACACTTGTGTTGATATTATTGTGACAAAAAGGAAGTACTGTTCATTACAATTCTTTCTTTTTACACAATGATTCAATGAGTCACAATGCTATCATGATGGGATATAGGTCATGAAGAAAGGGATAACTGAGCATATGATTTTGATTTCAGTGGAACTCCCGCGGAAAGAGAGAAAAATTAACTGAGCTGATGTTTGAGAAATACAATGTCCCTGCTTTCTTCTTGAGCAAAAATGCAGTTCTTTCAGCGTATCTTTTTGATGATGAGAGAATTCATGAAAACATTTGGATTGGGTTAAGTTGTAATGTAATTATCATCATATGCCCTAATCTCTTATTAAAAGTCTAGAATTTAGCAATAAGACTTTGATAACCCCAAGAAAATATAAATATTTCTTAGTGTTTTCTGACGCAAACTGCAGCAGTAGGTATTATTTAGGAAAGAGTTGATCTTTTCATTCTTATTAAATTAGTTTCAATTCACAAGAAGCAGATGATTTGAGTACCACAAATGTTTCACCCAGATGATTTCTCCTTTTGCTTCACTGGTCTTTTTCCATTATCATAAAGAATATTAATTTTCCAAACTTTTTTTCATAGAAAGTCTGACCAGTCATGAAAACCAAAATGCTGGTATTTACTTATACCCAGTTATGATAAGAGTTTTAAATGTTTGACTCGACAAGGCTTGAACAAGAAAATATTGTCGAGCATTATGCATGTTGTTAGATACTCCATTAGATAATTTACCTTGACTGACCAATCAGATTTGCGAATGGTCGATCTACAGGCCTTGTTGTTGATAGTGGGGCCACGCACACGACAGCTGTCCCCGTGTACGATGGGTACGTTATAGGACAGGCCATCGTAAAGTCACCGCTCGGCGGGGATTTCCTGGTACAGGAGAGCAGGAAAATGTTTGAGGAGATGAGCGTTGATGTGATTCCACCATACATGATCGCAAGCAAGGTACTTGTTTGAAATATCTGTCTTGGTTACAAGTGCATATTGAGGGCTCAATGCAAGACTATAGTAAGTGCTTCATAAACATGAAGCACTTACTATAGTCTTACATTGATCTCTTGATATAATGCTTTTTGTTTTGTAATAGTTGTTACATTGTATATGTCTGTAAGCAAGGTACTTATATGATATTTTGCTTATAGATGTAATGCCTTTAGTGCATATTGATTCAATTATGTCTTTAATTAACATCTGTTGTTTCATCTAAAACTGGAAATGTATTTGACTAAGAAGTCTCTGGATTGAAATCTTTTCTTCTGTTTGGAAAGGAAGTACAGTTTTTAATTGTTTTAGGAAAGATTAAAAAGAATCATGTTAAACAGGAATAAGTATGAAAGTAAATGAGGATATATTGTTGGAAGAGAAGATGGTGCCCTTTTTACAAAAAGATGAGGAAACTGTTATGAACTGTTTCCTCTTTTTCCAAGTATAAATGTATTTCTAAAGCTGTCTGCACATTATTCACTAATGACAAAAGACTTCATGGTAAAAGGCTGATTTACTTTTTGATAATGAGTGTTCCTACATGTTCATAAATGGTGTCAATTTTGGAGGACCATAAACACACATTCACTGGATCAAGAGTTGTTATGCACATATAATATGATTTCTGATTCTGAGGTTATACAGAATGGAAAAAGGTTGTTTGTCAATTTCCATTACTTTGTATCTTTCCCTTAAAAACGTATTTTATTTCTGCAGTCTACAGCATATTGATAATCAGGTGTTGTTTAAGTATATGCATGAACAAAATTAACTATTTGTGTCCCTACTTTACATTTGTAATACTGTCACCAACAAATGAATTATTTTTTATGAAAATCTTTAATTGTAGGAGGCTGTCAATGATAATCAAGCACCAAAATGGAAAAAGAAAGAAAATGTTCCTGAAGTGACACCATCCTTTCATAATTACATGGTCAAGGTAACTGTGACTCTTCGGTCTATTTCTGTAAAATATCTTGTTTTCTTTGTAGATTTTGTTTTCAAGCTATAAAGAGGAAAAAGTATGTGAAGTGATAATGTTTTATCCTACACAGCTAGGTAAAAACTAAAATCTTATCGCTCAGGTAATCCTCTTCTCTGAAATGGCTTTTAAAATTTATACTGTCAGATAAGTATACCCTAAAATTATTGATTGATATTTAGAGCGATTAACACTGATGGATGATTTGAAAATAACTTTCCCTAGTATTAAATAGGTATTGGTGTGACTTATAGATAAACTGTTGGCCAACCTTTAACTACCTGTAGCAGAGAAAGTCATTAAGTGAATTTCTATGGCATAATGTTACTTTGTTAAATTGATAGAAGTATATCTACAGCAGTTACATATGTTTGCCTTGACAAAAAGGCAGAATTGATTTTTGTGGTGATGCAATTAGATTTCTCCAACACCATAGATTGAACACTTGAACTTATTTTTGTTTACAGGATGTTGTCCAAGATTTTGTCATTTCTACATTACAAGTATCAGATGTGCCCTATGAACAAAGGTAAGATAGCTGCAATTAACCCATTGGTAAACAATTACGACATTTAACCAGTTTGTGTCAGACAACTCTGGAAAACAATGTGGAAAAAAGAGAGTTTTTTCTGGCTTAAAGAAGATTGTTTCATCACATTTTGAAATGGTGTCTGCAAACTCTTTCATTTTGGGACAATCTAATATTTGGCATTTTGTAAAGGTTGTAAGTAGATTGGTTTGTCTCTGAGACTGAAAAACCATGTAGATTGTTCATTCCCTCACACAAGTGAAATATTTCCTGTTATCATTCAATGAACATGTGCATGAAACAACACTAACAACACTATGTTAGATGCATTGGATTGTTGGTCAGTATAGGTTATCTTGCTTACTTGATAAATTGTCAAGGTGCAAAGAAGAAAATTATATTGCTTGTCTATACAATCATACTTTATTGCCAAATTAGATGCAGTGTTGTCTTAAAAAATTGTTTGAGTTTTGAATCATTAGATAGTGATAGAAAAAAACATAAAATATCATACACTCTTTGCCAAATTGCAGATTTCTTATCATCACCAATAGAACTTTTATACAGATGGTATGAGAAATTGTGAAAAACTAAGGTACTATGATTAAGCATGAAAATAGCTATTACCCTTTTTTACATCAATTACATGATTTCATTAAAGGAAAACCGGGTACTGTTAGCATAAAATTTTAATGGACCAAACCTCTTTATACCAAGTGCTGTAATTTGTAACAATGAACATCATCTCAACATGAATGTTAATTCTGTTTTCAGTCAAGCTGAAACTATGCCGGCCTCCTATTATGAATTTCCCAATGGTTTTCATCGTGATTTTGGTGAGGAGCGTATGAAGATTCCAGAAACCTTGTTTGATCCCTCTTTGATAAAGGTGTGTTCCATTCCTGTTTTACATATTCATTTCATAATATTCATCCATAAAAGTATTATCATGTGGGTGTTGCATATGCAATTTGCTGCCCAATAAGAAGGTACCAATAGGATTATTAGCTGCTTTGGACAATCAGTTTGAAACTCCCTCATTTTGAAGAAATACATCATTTATTAGAAACCTTTGAGTGGTCCTTACCAAAGAATGAAATAATGATAAAGTATACGAGAAAGCAAACATCTTGATGAAAACACTTAAAGAGAGATTCAATTTCTATGGCTTGTTTATTGTATACTTTATAGTGTTTTGGCAATAAGACAGCAGCATTTTCCTTTTTTAAAGATACTCTCTCAGAGATCAGTGCTTTTGGAGAAAATAAATACTAAACATTTTATATTCACAAACCTCGTCACTAAACCAAAGACCCTTTTCAAGTTCTTTACCAATAAGTTGCTAAAACCCTGTGTTTTCATAAATTCATTTAAAGTGAGCCTTTTGTGCCTCTCTGTTCTCCTTTGGGAAACCCGGTTTATAGATAAGTTTAGTAATTCTTTCTCACGCGCCTTTCTATCATGTGGCATCTAAAATTATTCAACGACACGGCAACAACAACAATATAGTAGCAAAGGCAAGTTATCCTGCGCAAAACCCTCAAAATTCAATGTAGTAAGTGTGACTCTTTTTTATATTCCTTATCAAAATTGAGCAAGATTCAGTAAATGTTCCTCGCTCTAACCATTTATATATGTTTGCAACCATGCTTTTTCACGGTAAATGTTTCTGAAAACCCATGTGAAGACGGTTCCTAAAAAAACCACCTTTCACTCTAAGTTAAGATTGTTGTTTACAAAATAAACCCGTTTAAACGCCCTTAGATATCTGTGATTTTAATGTTCTAGGTCTTCTTTGTATGGTTATGAGCAGGGCTGGGAAGCTGTCAATAACCTAGTTCTATGTTACTTCATAAATCTTTATTGTTCTTTTTACAGAAGATGATTTATTTCAAAAAAGTAAAATCTCTATCTCTGAGAGAGTATCTTTAAGTAAAGCCATCTTGTAATTGAAAAATCCAGGTTTCTATATTCATCACGCCTATCCACCTTTTGTTAAATCCATTCATCCATATGACTATCAGTGACTTCAAAGAAGAAAAGCTTTCAATGCTTATTGATCAGTGATGCAGGGTTTCTGTGTTGTTGTTTTTTCTTTAAATAATCCTTTAAATAATCCTTGACCATTTTTAGCTCGAATATTCGAAGAATAAGGAGAGCTATACTACTCACCCGGGCGTCGGCGTCAGCGTCGACGTCATACCTTGGTTAAGTTTTTACATGCAAGTTTGTATCTCATGAACTACTGTATGGTATGGGTTGATACTTCACACATGTGTTCAGGGTAGTAATCTAAGGTCCTAGGCCAAGTTTCAAATCTTTTGTATTAAATGTAAGCGAATTATGCAGCCTTTTGTACTTCGAAAAAAAAATCTTGGATAAGTTTTTGCGTGCAAGTTTGTATTTCATGAACTACTATATTGAATGAGTTGATACTTCACACATGTGTGGAGGGTATTTATTTAAGGTCCCTGACCAAGTTTCAAACCTCTAGTTTTGAACTTAAGCAAATTATGCAGCTTTTTATACTTAGAAAAACCTAAAATCTTGGTTAAGTTTTTACGTGCAAGTTTCTATCTCATGAACCACTGTATGGAATGGTTTGATACATCACACATGTGTTCAGGGCAATAATTCAAGGTCCCTCACTAAGTTTAAAATCTGTTGTTTTGAATTCAAGCAATCCATGCAGTCTTTTGTAATGAAAATCTCTCATAAAGTTTCGTGTGCAATGTTCTTTCTCAACAACTATTGTAAGGAATCATCCTCATATTTTAGAAACAAATAATATTTACACTGACCTATACCCCTCTTTGACATTACCCAATAGTCGAGCATGCTGTCTTACGGACAGTTCTTGTTTTAATCAGTTTAATGTTGACATTTAGGAAATGATTTACACAAGAAAATATCAAAGGATATTTAAAATGAATGTTTTTCATTACAGGATGTACCTAGTAACACAATGTTAAGTATGGGACATGTAGTAACCACCAGTGTTGGAATGTGTGATATTGATATACGACCAGTAAGTATCAAACCATGTACACCGAAAATTCTTCCTGATATTGGTGCAGAAGAAGTGGGATGAATATTAAAAATATTTGAAATTGGCATAAAGGTAAAGATTTATTAAAGCAAATGTGATTGTGATGCTCAATTAAAAGCTAGATGATATGAAGAATAACATCATAATTTTGCAATATCAATAATTTTAAGTATCCAATAAGCCATTATGGGCAGCTGAGCAGTCTTCCTCCATCATTAAAAGTTGGGCATCGCTACATAACTGAAACAATGTTGATGTGATGTAAAACCCATATTTAAAAAAAAAAAAAAAAAAGGTATCCAATAAATTTTTGTAGTCATCTTTTAACCCCTTTCCAAAATACTTATTCGTTTTATTACTGTATCCTTGATTTATTTAAAATATTTCTTTTGGTTCATGAAGATGTGTATAGCAAATTATTTAGAAAGTCACTTGGGTTAATTTCCTTGTTATAGATATGGAAACATACTTCAGCATGTGGTAAGGTCAACTTCTCCATGTTTCATTGTTCATTGATAACTGTTATCAGGGTATGAGTAAAACACTATTATTCTATTCGGACATATTTCATGATTCATAAATAAATCTTTTAATACAGTTACTTTAATAAACATTTTAGTTTCTGTAAAGATCATCTGATGCAGTTGATAAAGAATAGTGGAGGTGGAAATTTTTCTATTTTGCTGATTATTTATTCGTTTATTTTTTCATCCAGAGTTTATACAACAGTGTGATTTGTGTTGGAGGAACAAGTTTACTGAATGGCTTCACTGAACGACTGAATCGAGATCTCAGCAATAAAACTCCTGCTGTAAGTATCTATTTTTAGAACAGAGGTGACTGTAACTGCAGTATTATGTTTATAATGATAAAATGTGTATCTTTATTTAGAGAATGATGGCACTCTCATACTATCGCCCAACCCTTTCACCTGTCACACACATGCTGTAGAAAGTATGCACACCGTATATATCCATTTCACCCTGCTTTCTAGTATGAGGCAAATGCCCTAGATATCAATTTCAGACTTTGTACCCAAATACTAACATATATAAGTGTTTGCATTTGTATTGCAGTATCATATTATAAGGTCTTGAATCTATCTTTGTATGTATTGATACAAAGCGGAAAATGATGGAAAAGTATTCAAGAAGTACTGTTGATGTGGCATTATTAATAAAATCTTAATTTCAAGGCTCACATTTAAAGCATGACTATTAGACTAGATGACTGAAGCTGTTGCAATTATCAATTTGTCCCTCTTGTGCTAACTATGTACGTAGGCTAGTAACTCATGGTGTTTTTATTTGCCATTTGCAGCTTCTATCTAATAAAGCTACTTATGATATACTCAAGTATAGTTAAGTGTGGCTTAGCTTTGACAGGTTTTCTTTCTCTAGATATAACCATAAAAACCGAAGAAATATTTTGGTATGATTAGTTTCTTATTCTCTCATTTTGTCTTATTTTTTATACTGGTAAGTGGTCTGCTATGGACCATGTATGAGGGAAATAGTCAAATGATATGAGAATTTTGATATTGTTACAGATTATAAAGGCAAGAAGAGATTCTGAATGAGCAATTAACCTTTTATACTTTTTTACAATGACGTTTTAAACACATTTGTGATTGTTTTATTAGTGAAACAATGAGCTCAAGTGTTTACATGGTAAATATGTGTTTAGCCATTTAAATAAATGAATAGAGAGTTTTGTTTTCATTACATCAATTGTTGAGAAATATTTTTATGGTTTCATCTAAGATAAAGCGCTACAACAGACTACATAGCAGATGTCTGTTGCAGATTTATAGAAGTTATTGTGGGGGGAACAGAATTGGTTTATATGAGTAATCGTTTCTACCCTGCATTATGAATAGTTTTCAGCATTGTCTGTGAATCTTTTCTTTGCTTTAAACAGTTATTTCTTTGTCATACTTTTGAACACTTAAAATTCTCAGCAAATCTCGAACAAAATACACAATATAGTCGAACTAAAAGGCTTTGAAACAATACAGTTTTTGACATTTGTTTGATATACAATTCAAGTAACTATTAGAATAGTTAAATTAGAAAGCATCAATTTATCTTAGTATGTACAGTTTATATCTTTGTGCGGTAGATCTCAAGGATGATGTATGCTTTTGGATTAAAGCATGTGTTAATTCGCTGTATATACACTTTAACCCTTTAAGGTATAGAGATAAGGCTTATCAGTGACACTATAGGTATAAACCATCCGATTATCGAAGACCATTAACGCATACATAATTAGTCACCCTGGGTACCTATTTGCACAGGATTATTTCCGATAATTGTTATTGATTGGGGCACTGTTAATCAAACCCAAATTAATGCATTTTACATTCATCTAATAGATTTTCTCAAAGAATAAAAGACGACGAGAACAAAATTTCCTTTAAGTTGATGTTTTTTTCTTTATTTAGTGATACATTCATATCAGGAGTAAGTTGTAGAAAATTAAACAAACAATGAAAATGTATATTACGGTGTGAATTATACAAAATCAAAAGTAATAATATGACTTATGTGTTCTCCCTGAGAGATCCCTAATTTGTTTTTCTGTTTTGTCATCAATTGCAGGGAATTTTGTTGCCGAAAAATACCATTCATGACTCGAGATACATACTTTGTCTTTGCATATTTCTCAACAAAGCTGAATCGTTTTACTTCAATTCCCATTCAAACCGTTTCCAAAATGAAGAAAAGAATATTTTCAACGCAATATTGCTTTGAAAAGAAGTTAAACCTGGTCCTTCTAATAAATGTAAAACAGTAAAAATCAACTCATTTTGGCAACAAAACATGCTAATATTTCCGTAAAATACGTGTCCATGGGTGATGAATTTACCAAAAGCTCGTAGTTGTAGTCAAAGTCGGAGGAATGATCTAATTTGCTTGTCCGTGAATTGGTAATATTTATCAACATTTCATCATCTTCAGGCTTAAAAAAACCCGATCAAATTACTGCTCTGAATCTACATTGATGTCTGACTTGCGATCGGAAACACCAAATTGGCTAAATATTTTAAAAAGGCCGTCTTTATAACGTCAATTATTTGACGGCTCGATTTTCAATCGCCTTTAAACTTTGAACAATAGCTCCGTGTCATAAACATCCTTTACAGGTCGCGTGCCGTATGCTCTCGTTTTAATTGGATAGTATTTTTAGAAATGTGTTAAGTTACTAAAGAATTGCATGAAATCCTTATCGAGTCTTTACAAATCGGCAGTGTTTTGATCTTTTATGACCGGAAGACTTCTCATTAATTGGATTGGTAATTTGGATTCCCTTTATCTCAATTTGATAGCGTTATTTCCATAAGCGTGTCGTGAGACCATTATCAAAAGATTCTCTCTAGAGCAAAAGTTTAAACTTTGACCCTATAATTTTATCATCGGAAATGAAAGAAGACATATTTATTTAAGAGGAAAATAAACTTTGGAGAAAATGACGTGTGTGCAAAGATGTGTTATTAAGAGCTAAAGTTGAATCAATTTTTCAGCTGTCAAAAAGCGTTCTATGCGGTAATCGATAGAACGTCAAAATAGGTTTTATACGGTAATAGGTATAACGGCGAAAAGGGTTTTATACGGTAATCGATAAGGCGGCGAACGGCGCTATATACCGTAAAGGGTTAAAGGATTGAAAACAATCCAATTTTGAATATTCTTAGGTGCACATCATTTAACAATACAGCTGCTGTGCTGTTTTGAAGAAATATAGCTTCCAAATTTGCTCACATCTGTGAACAAACATCTTTAAGATTTTTACATAAATATTTCAATTGGGTTGAATAAAAGAAACCAAACACCTTGTGTTGGACTCAGTGTTGTACTGTATCTCCTCTCTCTTTCAGAACATGCGATTAAAGATCATTGCAGCAACAGGGTCGTCTGAGAGACGTTTTAGCAGCTGGATTGGAGGGTCCATTCTTGCCTCACTGGTAAGTTTACCTGGCATGCTTTGTCTCACCTTGATATTTGGATATAGCTTAAACATGCCAATATTGCTCAATCTTTTACATTAATAGATATGTTAATCCTCCATCCATAATGTAAGAAAAGACATCAAGTTGTACATATGATAAGTATTTTCTATTTAAAATTGTATCTTTGTAACACTCATTGTAACACAGCAGACAAATTTAGACATTACTTTGTCAATAGGAGAAATGGCTTATAACTAGCACTCTTTTTTTTTCTTTTTTTTTAACAAATGTATTTACTGAATGTCATGATAAAAAAAAATATTATGGTTTACCATCACCATGGTGTGCTTTTCTCCTGTCTGTATAAAGTATTTATCAACTTTTTCATTCATAAATTTCTAATCCAGTTGTCTTGGAAAATGTGTGTTCCCATGATACCTTGCATAAGTTCATTATCTGGCAGGATTAACCATTTGCTGTATGGCCATTGAATGATAGAAAATGGAAGTTTTGGGCTTGTCTTCTATTTTTCAAAAATGTCTCATCATAGTATTACCTATTTTTATAAAAGTTTTTTTGCAATGCTTTCTCCTGAAGGCTTGATATCCATTCAAATAAACCTTAAAGACTTTTAAAAGGTGTAGGTTTGGTGCCTCTAAGGTCTTTAGTTCAATCCTCGCTATTGGCACTGGGAGTGGGATTTTTCATGAAAGTGTCTTTGAGCAAGCCACTGTAGAGCCCTACCTATTATAGGTGAAATCCAGGGAATCTGTAAAATAAATGAAGCACTGTTGACATGGCATTTAACCCTATACAAACAGTAGGACAACATTGAGAAAATGGAAAATAATTCAAAAAGAAAAACCCTGAATGTAAATACAGAATTTCACAAAACCAACATCTCTCTTGTTTCAACAAAGTTTTCTTCAGTATGTGTTTTGAAATGAGTATATATAGAACTTTTTTTAGAAAAAAGCATGTCTGTAATGATAGAAATTCATTGACTTTATAACCCTAACCATTTATTTCAGGGTTCATTCCAACAGATGTGGATTTCTAAACAAGAGTATGAGGAAGGTGGGAAAAGTTGTGTGGAGCGAAAATGTCCTTGAGAGATCAGTGAACCAAGTGACTAATTGATGACTTACAATACTACAGACTAAGCTGTGAAGAACAATAAGGATACTGGAATTAACCCAGCAATATTTGACTTACAAAACTTGTCTGGATAGTATTCATCTACCATTCTTACATAGCAGACATTGATGTTTTATCATGTGATTCCTTTAAAGAGGAGACCTGTCATTCAGAGAAGTGTTATACTTCATAAATAATTTCATATTAGGAAATTACCTCTTATAAGAGTGTCTCTTGTTTAGTTCACCGTATATACTTACCTCAAGTTGAATGTTCGGTGCAAAACTATTGTTAGTCTGTGAAGATCTGGTAATAGTCTTTCTCTGTATTCATGACATTGTGGTGCTTGATGCAAAGTTTCTCTGTCAACCTAATATGATAAATCACATTAACTAATTAAAGAAGATACATCAATTAAGTTTACAGACACCATTTGGTACTCTACAGATAAAACAAACATCCACTTTTCCAATCTACATCACCTGTTTTTGTTGACAACCGCCTCTATGAGAGATTATTGTTCTTAAAGCTGGCCTTTACTAAACATTAAATTCACTGATTCGAAGCACCAAGTTCCATTCTGGGTGTGTCTGTCTTGACTGAAATTACTGATTGGTAAAGAATCTTAAAATATTTTGTTTTGTGTATTTGTTGAAGATTGTTGTTCTGTCCTCTCAAGTAAACATTTCACAAATGATATTTAAATTGCTTTAGAATTTGAAGGTTATCCACGAAGAAAAGAAAATAATGTTTTAAGCTTGGAGCCTTCCTCATTTACTTGTAAGCCTTATAAGCTTGGCATTATGATATAATTGATAATGTGTATATAATATTTCACAACCCAATAAAACAAAACAAAATATAGGTTGTAACTTGAGGGTTCAGCCCAAGACTGTAGTTTGTGATTCATGTTTGTGAAGCACTTAGTGTAGTCTTGCCCAGAACCCTTAAACTGCTAACTGTTTAAACATGTAAGAATCCCCAAAAATATATCCTAGTCTTGAATTGTATTGAATGAATCTCTTGTTGACCAAAGATTTGCAGTGGAATAATGATTTCAATGTCATCAAATATACTCTATTTGAGTATTTGTAGGCCTTCTCAATTTTCTGTAGGCTATCAGATATCACCTAATATAAATGCTTGGCATTTATTGACATGGTATAAAAGATGAAAAATGCTTAATAATCCTTTCAGGTTCAAGACATCAAATTATGTATGTGTTAAGAATGTCTTGTCTAATTACAAATGTCTTTGAATCACTTCAAGTATGTTGAATAATGGTTTAAAACATATGAAGATTAAATTTATACTCATGCAGTCAGTTGTACTTTTTTTTCGTAACGATTCCCCCTTTTTACAGGTGTATTGACTGTATCATTTTAAGCCAATGTCAAAAAACTTAGATATCATTTGCTAAGGATAGTTTTAAATGATTGTACATTAAGGGATGAGTTAGGTAATGACTCATGAATTATGTGTTCATGTAAATAAAATGCTGATAGATTAGAAAACGTGTTTGTGTTGGCTATCACTTAGTTTTGGGATGCAAAATAAAAAATAAAAAAAGTTGAATCAATTAAAGATTATAACAAAATTGAACCAATTAGAAAGTCTAAACAAAATTGCCATCATGGTATTGAGTAGAAACGCACTGTGCCAAAATGCTGAGTAATCCATAAGGAGTAATTTTCAGTTGACACAGTCTGAATGGATTCTAAACAGTGTGATAGTGAGATTGTTGAAATTTGGTTAAACATGGCCTCCCCATTTCGCAACACATGTATTAACCAGTTATCGCATATGTCCTACAAATACTTTAAAAACCATTGTGACATACAAAACACTAATTCACAATATCTTTTGATTAAGTGATTTATCTTTAATCCATAGTTTGTTTCTAATCTCAAGGTATCAACGCTATTGCTCTTAATTGCTACTGGGGCAGTCGAAGAATGTCGGCCTTTTGTACCAAGGGTCATGGGTTCGATTGCCGTTAGAGTTGAGGTGAAAATTGCTGGGACTCGCCCACAAATCGGGGCAAGTACTGGTTAAGTATCCAGAAAGCAGTCTATAGTGAATTTAACAGGCCGTTTCAAACATGTGAAATAATTAAGGTTAAACTAACTGATTATTGAGGAAATGACTATCACCTACCTATTGGGAACTTCTTATCATATGGCATTGGAATTTATTGAGACCAAATTTGATCTCCATCAATCCATGACCATTTCTTAAGTAACGTTTTATGATACACTCATTTCCTAATGTATCAAATTTTATCTAGACTTCACATTTTACTTTCTATAGTAAAGCGACTGTGTACAACAAGTAATTTCACACTGTATTACATTGAGAAACTTATTTCACATTTTAAACTTGGAATGATGCAAGTTTTCCGTCTGTTCACTTTTGTCCTCTGTAATTACAGCTATAGCTTTGCGACATCATTTACTGGATAGCAATATCATGGGGCAGCATTGTGATCTCTTTTGGAACTTACAAAATACGTTTTATCATAAGATGTGTAGGTTAACATTTTAGTAACTACCAAATCTAAACATTTTGATCCACAAACCTACTTATGTGGACTGTGTTTGACTTATTGCCCTTTCTATATAGGTACACTGGCCGCTGTGATATATGAGTGGTTATGGGACCTTTGATGAAGATAAGAAAAGTAAATGAGTGATTGACATCTGCAACGTTATGGTCAAGCTTGATTCTCTTTATCGATTAATCTTAACAGAGTGTGATAATTTAATTTGGTAGGCACACGTCCGATAACTCCGATCAGCTTAATCTTCAAGGTTTACTCTTTTTATTTGAATGGGGTCAACCACGGTTCTGTGTGTAATCTGATATATCTATGAATGAGATTCTAGTTTTCCACTCCGACGTTAATCAGTTCCAAATGTTCATGTCGGTTTGGGATTGTGCAACGTATAAAAACCATTCGGCTACAAAGGCCCTTTGCGGGTAATAAACCTCATTTTCTTTGTACTTTTTTTTTTTAATATGGGTTTTACATCACATCAACATTATTTCAGTTATGTAGCGATGCCCGACTATTAATGATGGAGGAAGACCCCATACTCAACTGCCCAAAAGGGCTGGTCAAGGTGGGTAGAACCATCGACATTCCGTAAGTCAGTCGGGAGACTGCCTCTCGTGAAAATCCATATCCCTCTCAGGATTTGAACCCACGCGGAGAGGGGCGATGTGATTTCAAGTTCTGTACTCTAACCACTAGGCCACGGAGGCCCCTTCTTTGTACTACAGTGAAGCCTCGTTTATCCGGACCCAGATTATCCGAATGTCTCGCAATCCGAACGAAATTGTAAGGGAACGGAATTATTTGACCAGATTGTTGCAGACAACTTTTGAAAACATTGTGGGAAAAGGAGAAATTGCTCGTGACGAGCAATTTCTCCTTTTCATACAATGATTTCTGCCATATCAGAAGATTGTTTTTGAATTTCATAACGTTTTGAAATGTCGTCTGCAAACTCTTTCAATTTGGGACGGTCGACAATTTGGCGTTTGCTAAAGTGTTATAAGTATACACGTGCATACTGACCGTTTATGTCTTAATGTGTAGAAGAACGTGCTCTACTTCATTAGTCCGGATGAATCGGTAATCCGGACATTTTGTTGGGAACGGACGTGTTCGGATTAACGAGAAATCACTGTATATTCTATATTGGGTTTATTATCATGAATAAATGGAAAACATAATACGAGATAATGGCGATGAAATTTCACAACCAAAGCATCTAATCCCATGTGAGGTAAAGGGTTAACTTAGGAAAACGAGTGATAAAGGTCTTAGATTTCATAGAGTACTTTATTACCAAGAACGTTTCTAGCCTTGGGTATACGCACAGGCCAGGGCTTTTTCTACTGGGTTGTAATATTTACCTTTAACATAATTTAAAAAAAAATACTTTACGATGTTTTATTTATCATGTTAACAGAACATTTTGTTTGAAATTTGATTCAAAACATTTTTCCTAAGAAGAACTCACTTTGTTACCAAATCAAAATATACTTCGGCGCAAGCAATTCATACCTTTATCACAACAGTCTTTTTGGCTTGTCTGTGTATTAAGTTGATAAAAGGAGGCCTCTATTAGGTCCAAAGTTTACCATTTCCTTAACCCTTATAATGCTGGATATTTTTCATGGAACAGATTTTTGTGTCGTCTGCTTTCCAAAACCTTTGATATGTGCTTATTTTTGATGAGGAAAGAAACTCAGAGTAGCAAACAGGTTAGATCACAGGCCAGTCGCCAATTTACTTGGCGGCTGGCCTGGATCTTACCTGTTTGCATAAGCATGAAGTCGGTTTCAGCACTATAATGGTTAATACAGACAAATGTAACCCTGTGTAATGTAAACGGCATTTGAGAGTTTAGTATGCAATTTACCATAAAGGCGCATACGTTTGAGTGCTTAGAAATCGATGAATTAGTTTTTACCCAATTTGTCATGTACTCCATTCCATCCTCTCTTCTGGAGTTTTGCACTTTACGAAAGAAGCAACAGACAACAATTACAAAGTAGAAAAATAACAATGTTTCATGTGTAAAACTTGGTAGAATCTCATTAAACGGAATATCTTACAGATTGAGATTTGAATCTTTTTTAGATAAATAATCTCCTCTAGATAAAATGAGAACTGGTCTATTTAAATAGGCCTACATAAAACTTCGTTCGTGATACATTTCCCAACCTGTTTCATAACTGTTTGATGAACATATAGCCATTTTTGTTTAATATTTAGTAAATCGTCTGAACGGTTCATCTTGTAAACAATGATCTAAAATTTGGTTACCCATAGTTGAGCGGTGGTGCTTTAAGAAGCAGGCGTTTGCATCCGAATTATTAAGAGGCATGTTAACTCGTATTAATTAATCAATCAATTCCTGTGTTTTCATTACAAAAAATAAAGAGAAACGAGTTAACATTTTGTTTGGAGATGAGGATCGTTTAAATCACCATTTTGGCAGTTTAACGTCCATCCACCACAAAACACAATATGTGTAAGATAGTCCTTTTAAGACAAGAAAGACAACTTACAGAGAGTTTATCCTTTTGTCGAAGGGGTTCTAAATAAATGAAGTCCTTTGCTGCCTGCAGATCAAAGAGAGCCTCTGTGACAAAGAGGATCTTGAAGACGAATGACTTTACATACATTTTCTTCCTCCAAATAGATAGCATTAGGACAGGGTTATCAAGCCCTTGTCTGCATTATTTGTATTTGGCTATTTGTTTGCAAGTAGGACTTAGCATGGTAGTATTTGTTTACAGCTATTGTTCTAGATGAATGCACTCGACTTGTATCAAGTATGCACATCAAATACGGACTGTAATCATGCGTTATATAACATGTTACACAAATTTGGTCCCTTTATCAAGTGATGTCATGTAAACATGACACGTGTATGCACTTCTTATTATTCCACCCTTTCATGTGACAAGTGGGAAACCTTAAATGATAACAGAAAAGATGCCTTTATTCCTTTAAATCACAAGAAGGATAACTTCTGATAAGTAGACGTCTAAAACAACACTTCTTCGTAGTTATAAGGAAACTATCGGGGATTCAGTTAGAAAGATTTATGTCCTTTATGTGGAATGCAAATTGACTAAACAGAGCCGAGCCATGTATGAAAAGTATATGTTTGCAGAGGCTTTGTTTGACATGTGTTGCCTAAAAGATTTCTTTCAGAGGGAAAATGTTTTAACAAAATCACTGTGTGTTTTTTCTTACGGTGTTTAACACCGTATCAACAATTTTTCAGTTATGTAAATCGTTCCTGGGTCCATCAGTACTATGTTAGGGCTCTGTGTGACAGTTAAATAATGTATCCCAAATGTCATATTAATAAAGGTATGGTGAAAAATGGAGACAATATAAAACGCTTGTCCCGCTTGTTTTTCTTATTTTGTTTTTAAAATGGTCCGTGCACAACTTTCACAGTGGTTGTATCGTTCATTTCTAGGAGCAAGTGTCGACTCAAGATTGTTGTTTTAAATTTGGAACTATCGCACATCAGCAAAAGGGAACAAGTTCACCAACTCTCTCATAATGTTGTATTAGAGATAGTCCAAATAGAAATCGGGAACTCTTTCAGCATCGACTAAGTGTCTTATTTATGAGCATCGCAAGGAGTTATTTATCATCATGAGCAATTTCGTCTTTTGTGACAATTATTTCTAAGTCAAATGTCTCAGGCGCGACAACTTACGAAGGTTTGTGTAGAGTCACCTTGAACAGATGTGTCAATCCCAACCGACATTATGGACGTGTTCACATATCTGCATTCTAATCAAACACTTGAAATACTTCTGACGGGTTGTAGCAACTGGTCAAGGGGACATTTCGGACACCAACCAAGGGGTCATCAAGGGAACCTCAGGTGTCTCGGTCATTGTCTAACAAGTGGACGGTGAAAATGGATTTAATTAAGTCAATACAAATATCTTGATTAACCCCGGTTGTGAAATAACCTTTCTCGATTAATTTCTTTTTGGTCCGATAAAAAGCTGTTTTTTGCGTCCGCTTGTTTAATTTGACTTTTTCCCATTGACTTAAGGCTTTTGTTGAAAAATTACCAAAAAGCACGCATCGATCGGGCTTTATGTTCATGTACCATTCTTTTGCTATCACAATTTTTCCTTTCTATGCTGCTTTTGAATGCTGAACACTATTAGATGTAACATAGTATAAGACCAGAAATGTAAATGAAGACCGAGTATATCAATGTCTTAAAACGTATTTAACACTTATAGTGCTGGAACCGACATCATGCTTATGCAAACAGGTTAGATCCAGGCTAACCACCAAGTAATTTGGCGGCTGGCCTGTGATCCCACCTGTTTGCTTTTCTGGATATATTTCCTCAACAAAATTGGGCAGATATTTAAGGTTTTGGAAAGCAGACGACACAAAAATCTTTTTTTGAAAATTAACCAGCATTCTTATGGTAAAGATGCCGATATGTTTCAAAGAAAAGCCTGTATCTTTGTACACAGTTGTAACTGGCTGGAACCACAGAGTTGTAACATCCTACGAAAACTAGAAATCAACGCCGGAAATATAAAGCTAGCTGTTTCGCAAACAGTAACACAACATATCAAGTAGTTTCTTGAATGAATGGATATTATTTCCTGATTCCTTTTAAAGTAAAATAGCAAACAATTACGCAGAGTATCAAATATTTTCTTGAATGAAAGGATATTGTACCTTTTAAGGTATTAACACTATGCCATAAGTTATATCCTTCGGTCACCATAATGTGTCCAGTGTCGTCAAACAATGCTTGTGTCGAAATCAAACACGTCCAGAACCTTCTGTGATGCACTGAACAGCCAAAATAAGTAATGGCGACGTCATCATGTCACGTGTTTAAAACAATGTAAAACATATCATAGTGATATTGAAGAAATGAAACTGTTGTGACCATTGATAAAAATGCTGACAATGAATAAATTGGTTGATTGATGGTTTGTCTTTTAAAGGGATGGAGAGACATCTGCGCTTAAGGAATACTTTATACGGCCGCGTTTTCTGATCGTTATGAATATTACTTCATAAGTTTTATCATAAGTTTTATCAATTTTCCGTTACAGGAAATTACACGCTATAAACAATCTTTTCTTTCATCATATCAACTAAATCTGCAATAACATTGCAAGTGCCCTGTGGTTTTGGTAAAGGGGTTAAAGATCTAAGGCACCCAGAGTGTAACAAGCACTTGTATCCACTGTGTTTGTATTATAACTGCAAACAGTGGTGTGATATAACACCCTTGTTAGGGCATAGCAAACATCTTGGGTCACAAGTCAGGGCCCTTTCTTACTCCGGCCTTTGATATTTAACCCCATTACGCCATTTAATCTGAATCTTACACATATGCTGTAGAAGATATTCAAATCACTGTGGCAAAAGGATAAATCGCTTTCAAAGAGCAGTTTATCTTTTTGTCATAATGGCTTTTACCCTAGATTACAAAACGGAACCAGTTTTTGTTTTTTTCTTTGCATGTCTTTTGTTTGTCGTCTGACGGTCTGTTCAATTTTGGCCATACCCAACCACTCTGATAGGGCTATGGGTAAATGAAATCATCTTTTTATTGGCTGTGAAGTCACTTGTATGACCACCTGGGTACTACTCAGGGTGGGGTGAGGGGAGGTTAGTTTAGTTTGAATCAATTTATTTTACATCGATTGTGACGAAACTCGAAGCTTGTTAAATTCACTCTCGCTCCCTTGATACATGCTCGGTATATTGTACCTGTGCCGCTTTGTAGGTTAGTCCTGAAATGTACTCCTCACCGCTAACGGGGATCGGCCCGGGACACTCAGTGCCAGAGATGTTGACGAATCCTAGCCCTTGCATTAAAGGCTTACAGTGTCTAATCGGTTTTACGAGCCCGACAGAGACGTTAGTTGCACAGATTATCCGTGTCGTGTAATGAAGGTTATGGGTTCGAGCCTAGGTCGATTCAAATCAATACTCCAAGAATTTGGTAGGACCAGAGTGGTGGGGGTTCTTTGGATTTACATATCGTCAGCATCTTTCCAATTATATTGCGATGCATATAAGTAATATAACGACATTGAGTCTACTCGGCTCTCAGAACGGTTGGGCGATGGTAAAAAGCTACCAAACCCTCTAACCAGTCGGGAACTAAGTATCATTACGACAGGAAAGACAGTTCCAGTAGGCCTTCATAGCTTGTGCAGTATGACACCCATCCTTCGTCCAGAAATTGATCTCTGGATTAGCTGTGGTGTAGTGAGGAGGGTAGGGAACCTAAAATAGGCCCTCCTGTCTCGATTCCAGATATCTAATTATCCAGTGTCCTTTGCCAAGGTACGGTTTCTTATATAACTACATGATGGATACCCAGAGATCTTGAATAAGTGCATGGTTGTCACCATATAACTGAAAGAGTGTCCATACTGTTTACAACCATCTTAACCAATTACCAAACAATAACAACATTTGACCAGTTTGTTGCAGACGACTTTGGAAGACATTGTAGGAAAAGAAATTGCTCTAAATGAGCAATTTTTCCTTTTCTCATAATGTTTTCTGCCCTTTCAGAAGATTGTTTTCCAATTGCACCACATTTTAATATGTCGTCTGCAAACTCTCTCAATTTGGGACAGTTAAAAATTTGGCGTATGGTAAAGGGTTAAGTAACTGAATATCCACATTCATCTAAACATAAATCTTTGTCATTGTTCAAGGTGCTGGTTCAAAGATGTGAGGAAATGTGGGATTGAGGAATAAAATTAATTTCTTTAAAACTGTTCAACAGATGAACTTTTGTATGATATGCACTAGGAAAAAAGACATTGGAATCAAATGTGTTCATATTAAAATTTTTAGAATCTGCACACAGTGAACTTATATGTATTTACAGAGACATAGATAGTTATCTATGTCTCTGGTAGTTATATCCAAAAGTAATGCAACAGTTTTGAGATCTACTGATATATAACTGTACATAGTTATTCATATTATGACACTTCCTGAATAAAAAATGCCTTCAATAACTATTGTTAATTGTATATTCTATAACAACACAAAAGCTGTTAATTGTTTCAAAGACATTTTTTTACTATCAAATTCTCTCATCAGTGAGCATGGACCTTAAAAGCGGTGGGGGACAAACTAACTCTTCATTAGTAAAATGGAATGGTATTTCTCACAAAGCCTGTGTTGTTGGTACCCAATGGAGTTGGTTCACGTTTACATTGAGTACCTACAAGAATCTCAATAATAAGAGAGTGAATAATGTTTACAGAAACTAAAACACATTGCTGATGGAAGGAAGATAAGAAGACAATAAAACAAATCTTCATGGTTATTTCTTTTATTCTCACCCTGAGAATTTACACACATACACACAATATTGCCGTTGTAGAAAACAGGTTTTCCTTAAGTTAATTTACATTCAAATGATTTCACAAACTCTAAACAGTATCTCCTGTCTATTTAAATAATACATGAAATAAATTTATGTACATATTTTACAATATTTATACAAAACAACAAAAGGGTATCAAAAACAACTTTGAACACATGGTGCATTTTAAGTGATAATATTTAAAACTGCCTTCTAAAGTAAATGAAAAATATTCAAAGAAAAAAGAACTGGAGTCACAAAAAGTGATCTAGAAAAACGTTGATCATAACTTTCAATGCCATTTATCAGAGTCATTTAGACTACTTGAACCCAGAAATTTAGAGATAATAACCAATTAACAGCTAATGCTTACTGAGTGTATTGTTTTAACAGGTTTTCATCTTTAATGGCTTTGTATGATCAAAAATGATTTGGTCTTAGCTTTCAAATGAGTGGTAACAGTGAACAGTTTATATATGGCTTTTGACAAAATGGATTTCTATTAAGGGTTTATTACAAACATGAAGCACCTACTATAGTATTGCATCAAACCCTCAAAATATGAAGCATTATGTATTCATCTTCTAATCCTTCAGATATCTGACATTATCTACAGCCTATGTAATAAAGGTCAGGAGATTAAATCTTGAAGCAATGTTCGTGAGTATTTGTTGAAAGCATTCTTCACTTCCTATTCAGGGTTTGGTGCAAGATTTAATGAAGTCCCGACGTTTCTAACAGACTAACTTCTGTCTCAAATTGAACGCTTGGTGACCACCATACCATTCGTGTACAATGTTTAAGTATGTTCACCTTTTTTGTTCTCTCCTATTTACACTAGACTGTCCCCATGCAACTGCTTGCAATGGGTTGACAGTTACCTGGAATGTTTGTATCACAGTCTATTTTCCCTGGTTCTTGGATAATCACAAGGGATTGCCCGTTTCTTTTCTTCATGTAGAGACATCGTCGGTCTCTTCAGAGAGATTCACACTCGTCTTGATTCCGAAATGATCTTGAATTGCTGGTAGATTGGTTCCGTCGTCTGTCCATCTCTGATAAGTGAACTTGTGTAAACTGAAATGAGAAAAAAATAAAGGTTTAACATACAAATAGCTATACATGTCTAAAAGTTCCTATATAAACTCTTAATAATGGTCAGAAGACAACATTAGCAAACATTTTCCATAAGGAATTGTCTATAGATAAGAATACAAAGTTTGTTCTGTATTGTAATTGTTAAGTAACACAATTAAAAGTTAGATAGTTGTTACATAAAACAAATAGTATTACTTATATAATCTGTACAAATTATATTGCGCTGGCACCCAAATCAAAGATTTATCTCATATATTACCTTCTTCTTTCAAAAACTCTCCATTGCACTCACCCACTTAGCATCTATCATAGCTTAATTACCCTTTAAAATAACATATCAAATACTACTCATTCACCACCATGATTTGGAGGTTATCTTGTACTAGCAAGACAAGACTCAATCCTTACAACAAAACTTACGTTCATCAACCCATCTCATCCTTCTAAATTTCGTTTTCGGTTAGATGGATACCAATAGATGGGCTCTCATACCAATCGGAACTACTCGGGTATTTCCGTGAGCTGTGAAATACACCTCGGATATAAGTGTAGGGTTACAATTTTTCGGGTAAATCGGCATCCGCCAATTAACACCTTTTCTAAGCGTGCAAGTTAAGTACAACTGTAGTTCAATGTGTATGGAAGGGTTGGGCATCCTTTTAAGTAATCTTTTTATCAGTAACCCATACCAAATGGCAAAATTGTTGTTGTGACATGTTAAGTTGTTTCCTCAATCAAATTTAAAGACTTTTTAGATTTCATATTTAAGATCTATTTTTAAACACGAAAGTGAAGTGACGTCATTCTGCTGGGAACCAATATGGCGTCATCCCTATTATTTCAGAGGTGTTTTCATTTGATAAACCCGATGTGTTCAGATTGCTCTCATACATGAAATACCCCTGCAATATACACCCACCACCCACTCTTCTCACTCACATCCATCATGATAAACCGAATTTATTAAATATAAAAAAGATTAACTTTATGACTGTAACATTATTATTGTAAATTTGTAAATAATATTGAATAAACGGATTGTCGAATGACAATTGGAAAAAACAAAAAAAAAAAAAAAGATATACATTGAAGAGTTCAGTGCATGACTTATATAATAACAAGTCCTTAAAATGAAGGAGTTGATATAGTATTGCAATGGACACTATGAAATATGTAAGGCTTGGTTTTCCAATTGCATGCAACTTTTATTAAAAGCTCTGTAATTAGTTCTTCCTCATGTGTTCCAATAATTATGATAATGAGCACCAATTTGGAAGAATATGACAATTCTGTAATCTGTTATCATGGGACAGTCAGATAAATAACAAAATGTAATACAATAAAGAGGCCAATCATATTTTGTCAATGTTGATACTTTGTGAACACAAATCATGCTTGACTGAAATTCACATGCATCACCTCATGTGATAAAGATATAAAGATTTATAAAAAATACCTTCTTTTGAAAATAGATGGGCGTAAGTTATGCGTAGTATTTAGCTAAAATGACAGTGCAGTTTCACCTATAAGACTATATTTATAAAAATGTCTCTTCTTTACAAACTATTTTCAACCCACACTCCATACAACCCCACATTGGTGCATCTGATGGCTTTACAAACCAATGTGACAAAAGGAGATATATATCAATCCTGATTGCCAATCTAACCTTTTGTCATGATTGTTTCTACCGAAAAGAAATATTTTCCCTTTTAATACTACTTTTTTGTCGTCTGCTGTTATTTCATATTAAGATATCCATAAAAAGAGAAATTATTTTAATCCTTTCCTTATTTTCCTGCTACTTTTGTTTAATTAGTTTCTTTTCAAAAAAAAAAAGATAATTGCTCATCATGAGGATTCACTTTCTACAATACATGTATATATTTTAAGATATCCAATTTAAACTTTGGTGCTTAAAAGTTATCATTTCTATCTCAATAAATACTTTAACCCTTATAGTGCTGAAACCAACTTCATGCTTAATCAAACAGGTTGGATCCGGGCCAGCCACCAAGTTAATTGGCAGCTGGCCTGTGATCTAATCTGTTTGCTTCTCCTAGTATCTACCCTCATCAAAATTAAGCAGATATTTAACGTTTTGGAAAGCAGACTACACAAAAATCTATATTGGGAAAATTACCCAGCATTCGAAGGGTTAAACCAGATTCCCAGATGATCATATGTCAAGATTGTGTAGTTTCAATACCGGTTTGACAAAATGACAAAAACAATCTGTTGCTTTGAAATCCAACACCCTTAATTTAAAAACATTTTGTATCTCTCTTAGTAAGGATGAATCTAACCACGCAATTTTCACACATATATGTGAAATGTATCTGGTAGAATGTGTCTTTAACACTAACTGATAAAACACTTATAACACTTAACCCAAAACCAAACAATAACGGCATATAACCACTTTGTTGCAGATGACTCTGGAAAACATTGTGAGAAGAGGTGATTGCTCGTGACGAGTGATTTTTCCTTTTTCCACAATGTTTTCTACCCCTTCAGATAATCATTTTTCAATTTCATCACATTTTGAAAATTAATGTCCTCTATAAACTCTTTCATTTTCGGCCAATCTTTAATATTGTGTTTGGTAAAGGGTTAAAACATCAAGCGATTTCAGAAGCTCATAAAGGGCAATTCATGCTTGTATCACAGCTGTTTTTCCCCAGATGTATCATTTGTAATGCTAGTATTTTTATTTTGCTTTAATTGTAAGTTTAGACAATTACAAAATCCCATAAGGTGGAACAGGTTATGATAGTACCGGGTATATCTTCCACATTGAACCACAAAAATGAGAACATTTGGTACAGGTTGAACCTGTTTTTTGCTTCAAACATGTCACAATTAATCCACAACACATGCTTTGATTCATCATTCAACATAGAAATACATTTTTCATAATCATCATTACTTGAACATTTCAACAAACCTTTTGTTCATTTTTAATTTAAGATGAACCAAAAATAGAATTTGTTCATGTCATGGAAAATAAATATGCCTTCGGGCAAACCATTTCAGTCACATAATTTTGAAAGTTCAGAGCTGGACTAAAGGAAGTCATCCCAGAAAGTGAAGGACTAGCTATATTCTTGCACTAAACCTCTGATTTACAGCAAATGATCGTAACATAGATAACTTACAACCCAACAGAATGTGTCTGAACAAACATAAGAAGGCTGCCAGTCTGTGTCGGGAATTGGTAAAAGTGTCAAATTGTTAACATTCTACCCTTTGTAGATATAATTTAAATGTCAAGCTTCCAATTTCAGCATTAATTACATTTACCTCAGGTAAAAAAAGATGAACATTTTCACTTATCACTAGTCAGAAGTGCTACTTATCACTAGATAAAGTTTTAAAAGAAATATTTGCCATCTTTAAACAAAATAAGTTAAAAAAAAATATCATCCGTTTTCACTTCCCTTCTTGTAATACAATAGGGATGGTTTAACCATTTCCTTCCTTAAAATAACTGCTCAAAACAAGGTTCTATCTAAGTATCAAACCTTTCCAAACTCTCAAATATGCTACTAAAACAAGCTGTTCTATTCTTTCTTTTTTACACTGGCTTTTTGCATTGCATTTATCTATCAATGTCTTATAAATTCCAGTCATGCTCTCTCCTTAATTTTCCAGACAAATAGGTATCATTAACCAACATAAGGCTGCTTTAACCAACATAAGGATAAAAGGTTTGACTGGAGGTCACCTGCCAGTGAAATCGTCATGGTAATTGTTTGGTAAAAGAAATCCACTTTTGATGGCAATGAGATAACAAGTGGCTAACAAAGCCCTCCATTATATGTGTCAATAACTGTTGTTACAGTAATTGTTACTCTGTCATAACATTAAAATTCCTTAGCGTGACTCAACAGAAAGGGAAAAAAACGGCCTTCACTCTTCCTTCAGATTTGTTTGATTTGCAGACGATGAAAGCCAAACCACTTTAACCCTTTACCAAACACAAAATTTTCAACTGTCTCAAATTTGCAGACAACATTTCAAACTGTGATGAAATTGAAAAACATTCTTCTGATAGGGCAGAAAACATTGTGGGAAAAGGAGAAATTGTTTGTTATGAGCAATTTCTCCTTTTCCCACAATGTTTTCCAAAGTCGTCTGCAACAAACTGGTCAAATGTTGTTATTGTTTGGTAATGGGTTTAAGGGCTCAGAACAGCTAAAGTGTTGGTCCTTTAACATAATTTACTGAAATTTTACCATAATGGATGTTATCCTGTTTTATACAGGTTTTCGGTTATTTGCCAAAAGCACTTTACACTAGAGTTGCATAAAATAATCACAGAAATGAACAAATACATTAAGGTCGAATATCAAAGTAGATGTGAAGTATAAGCAAATATTTGTTAGACAATGATTTCAGCATAAAATCAAATATATTCTATGACTATCTGTAAATATTCAAAATCATTTCCCTTGTTTTAAAGACAATGAATGAAGATACAATTTACTTTTGCACAAAAAGCAAAACTCATTGTCAGTAATCATTTTTTTTAGTACAACCATTTTGATCCTGAAGGTTTTACTAAAAGTCAACAGATACTTATATCTAACCAGGAAAAGGATTAATGGGGTTTGGCCTGCTATAATGTGGCGATTAGTGACAGTGAATGACATTCCTTTTATGGTTTAAGATGTTTATAGCGTTATAGATTGCAATAATCTATTTTTATACCTTGCTGTCCACAATTTACCGCTACTGTCCACAATTAGCCTAAACTCTACAGGTAAAATACACAGGTCTTGAATAGCTCAGTGGTAAAGGTGCAGGACTTGTGACATGTGGTCCTGTGTTTAATCCTCAATAGCAGCATTGAGCTTTTTTAGGGGGGATGTCCTTGGGCAAGACACTGCAGAGCCCTGCCAAGTTCATGTACTAGGAAAGCCACAAAATAACAGAAACAATGTTGACATGACGTTAAACCCATTTTAAAAAAAAGTAAACCATGACATGTCCATAAGACCTCTAGCACTTGGAGTAATTAATCAAATTGTATTAGGAGCTTGTACTCATTTATCCTTTCAAATATTTAGATCTTACTAATCTCTGTTGGTGAGATCCATAGAAAATGAGATTGAAAAATAGAAAGATAAACATCTGAATTAAATTTATAAAAAGCATCTGCAGCAGATTCTCTTCTGATTATAGGTCATAGGACACAGTATATATAAAATCAATGATTAACATTGATTGATTGGTAAATTGTGAACTAAAGACAAGGGTGTCAAATAAAGATTATGGATGTGGTTTAACGTCCCGGAAATTATCTTTTAGTCTGATAAGATAAACATGGTCAGCACCTAGCACATTGTGATTTCTTTGTTACTATCAAACATGACATAAAGAGCTTCAGAGATGGCTCAGACTATTCATCTAATTATACATCGGCCACAAACACCACCGAGACAACGGCCATAAACCAACCTGTCGCCAAATCCTCTATTTTATAGTCACATAATTGATTCTTCATCGATAATTCAGTGTCTGTACTATTTGTGATACAATCGTCATACTTTCACACCTTTCATTCTTTAACATTTAATGACCACTAGACAACTTTTGGTGTCTTGGCGTCGACAGAAACTGAAATGCTGATGTGATCAATTATATACTATAAACTCTTTGATGCACATTATTCAAATAGCAAATTGAGAGAGACAGAGCGGCAAAACCAACAATTATTATACAAGTCATTTTATAAATTAATGCTTGGAAAAAGAAAGAAATGATAGTATTATTAGAACGATTTTTCTTTTCCAAAAATATTTGAGTCTTTTCAACCTTTCAGAGAAATTATCAGCGAGCAAACTCGTTGATCACAAACTATTTCAAAGGCTGCATCAAAAAGCAAAGAGCAAAAGACCCCCCTCCCCCCTCTGAAGATCCCTTATAATGATGAAGAAGAGATACAGACAGCATGCAGAGAAATGAACAAGGTCAAAAGGTCCCAGTCATGAGATGACAATAGATGTAAATTTATCAATTGTAAAACCTGACCCATCTTAAAGGGGCATCTTGAATTAACTAATTAGAACCTGAGACTCCCTAAACACACTCAGTCTAATGAACCAAATTTAAAGGGACAATGTATTGAACATGATGGGGGGAAATTGTGACTGTTACTTGAATTTCAGTCATTTAGCTCCTGGGGAAAAACAATTTACTGTTTCCATTTTACAGAATGGTACATTACAGAAGAGTTTGGTCTAGCATAAAACCTGTATTATTTCAGTTTGTACTCAATACTCATTTGAACATGTCTGCATCAAAACGCTGTGATGATGGAGTTATTCTCTCTCATTTGGACTTTCTAAAACATAAGCAATGTACATCAATTGTACAAACATACTTCAAAATCTACTGTCACTTATGCTGTTGCAGATGACATTTACTTCAAATTATCCAAGAGCAGCACGATGGATGAAATTACTGAAGATTATGTTTTATTACAAAAAAAACAGAATAGGGAAAAGGCTGAAAGCTAAAATATTGCAAACAGACTTTAAAGGCTTTTCTATTCATGTTGCAGACCAGTAGAAATTCTGAAAGGACACTCTTCAATAATGGGGCATTCAATTTACGGGTTTAAAGAAAGCTTAATTGAGTGTGGAGATTGCTATTAATGGACCCTTTAGATTTCCAGGGGTTACAGGGCCAGGTATTGTATTACCAATTTGGGCCGTCTCATTTAAGTTGACCAATTCCCGCTTATAATAGGACTTTGTAACATGTCCAAATTGCATGCAACAGCAGACGACATAATATAGCATGAAAAAATACATTATCTTTCACAATATTGAATTTAAACCATTGCAATAAAAGGATTAATTGCACATAAGCTGCAACTTAACCATTTGTTATTATAAGTGGTTGCTTTTAAAAGCATTGAGCTAAAGCTACATGGAAGTGGGTAGTTTGTGAGTAATGATTTAACCCATTACCAAACAATAACGCCATTTAACCAATTTGTTGCAAATGGAAAACATTGTGGGAAATGGAGAAATTGCTTGCAACAAGCAATTTGTCCTTTTCCCACAAGGTTTTCTGCCCTATCAGAAGATTATTTTCCAAATTCATTACATTTTGAAATGTCATCTGCAATTTCTTTCAATTTGGGACAGTCGAAAATTTGGCGTTTGGTAAAGGGTTAAAGCATCAAATGACAGTAAAAAGTAACAAGCTCCCCTTGTCACATGGTCGGACAAAAGATGAACTAGAACATTTATAGCCCGCTTAGTCATCCTCACTGTTGGGATGACATAGCCCACATTCTTAAGGGATCCTGGTCAAAGATGCAGCCAAATTACTATCTTACAGATCGAGGCCCTTAGAATGCTGGGTAATTTTCTAAAAATTGATTTTTATGTCATCTGCTTTCCAAATCCTTAAATATCTGCTTGATTTTGTTGAAGAAAGATACTTAGAGTAGCAAACAGATTAAATCACAGGCCAGCTTACTTGGCGGCTGGCCTGAATTTAACCTGTTTGCATAAGCATGAAGTCCGCAGCGCTTTTCTTCCTTCATTTGGGAAGAGGCCTAAGCCTGTTTAATTTGGGAAATTTTATCGCTGAAATTGCTGAATTGGGAAGCCTAAAAGCTGGTATGACTTTGAGTTTTGGAGAAAACTGATGATTTTAATGAAATTTCCAATTGGAAAGGTGCCTTTTATTGGAGTCTGTTATATAACGCGAAAAAGCCCTGGTCCATACCAGCACTATAAGGGATAAAGACACAAGCATCTTGCCAACTTCTTCACTATTACTCATAATCCTATGGTGTTGGTACTCAATGAAATTCACGGCCTTTTCTTTGAATTCTGAAGAGCCCTGAGCCGATTGATTTTGGGAAATTTATGTTGCTGATTTGAGAAACCCAAAAGTGGTTGTGACTGAACATTTCGGTAAAATTACATGACTTAAAAGAAATGTCCAACTGAGAAGGCAATTTTAATAGGCCATGTAATAGTACATAAAAAATTTGCATTTGTCTCATCAAGTTGATTTTAAACAGTACCCACAATATAGGATTCACGCATTTAAAGAAAATGCAAGCAAGAGACTCATAAATGCGTCTTACCTCGAACCATTTACCAACCGATCAGATAAGGAAATTATTTTCTAATTATACAGGTATGACTTTAAACTGTACATGAGCAATTTCTCCTTTTGTCTCTGGTGTTTTTTACCTGATATCAGAAAGAATGTTTTATTTTTCATACTTCATAATTGTCATCTGACATTTCTCTCAATTTAGATCAGCCACAAAATTCTGGATGAGATGAATTTAGGATAGGATATGTATCACCGTATTTATGTATCACCGTTATTATGTATCACCGTATTTATGTATCACCGTATTTATGTATCACCGTATCTATGTATCACCGTATTTATGTATCACCGTATTTATGTATCACCGTATTTGTTTTTGCTTTATATTGATTGTGAAGGAAGCTTAAAGTTTGTTCAAAGCCACTCTCGATGACTGCTTCCTGGATACTCAAGCAGTAATCATAATTATTGTGCTACACTTTAACTTATTAGGCCAAATCTTCAAGGGAACGCTTTTAAATGCTAGAAACATGAACTTTGCAAAAGGAAACCAATGAAAGGCATGTAATAATCAGGTCTATAATTTTCCTTTTTGTTCAAGCAGAAAGTGACACTAGTGGGAGTGCAACTTTACAGAAAAAGTACCCACAAATCATGTTCACACGAAAGCACACGCCATTCCCTTAATTCACTACTCCATTTATCATCATTACAGATGTACTAATTAGTGAATTTATATGACCAATTAACTGCTTAACTTTCATTCATAAAGTGTGCTATTCGTGTAAGTTTTCCATTCATTTTTGTAACTTTTGTAACAATAAACCAGTATGTATAGGCAAATGGCCCATCCCAAACATTCCATATGAAAATGGTGGGAAATTCCAGCTTGAAATCAACAGCTTTAAAAACGAGTATGCAAAGAGAAATTTTCTCATAAAAAAATTATTTAATACAGACACAGCGGTAAACAATGTCTGAAATCAATTTCACAAAAAGAAAATTTTCTAACTAATATGTAGACCCATTGTAATATATTAATTTCATAATAATTATTATCATGGACTACTTTTTCAATGAGGATGAAGTATTTTGTTAAATGAAAAAAATTGTATATTCAATTACACTTTGAAGTAAGACAATACTAGCAAAACTGTAATCTCTTGATATAACTAACAAAACATCTCTAAAAATGTTTGTAAGCTCATTTTCTATATCTTAATTAGCTATGGGAAAATTTTGAACGGGAAAAAAATGTTGAATAACTGACTTTGTATTGAAGCATGCTGGCGTTAAATGGGGAGATTTGATTTCCATTCATAGATACTGATAGAATACAGGCAGGAGAAACAATTAGTTAAAGACAATGAGGTAATCTTCATGCCCCTTGGTTTTAGGACAATCCTGTCTGTGAAGCAATTCTCAAATGTCTCCGTGCAACACTTTTGTCTGAACCAACTAAGTAATTCATTTCATTACAAATTGAAAAAAATAAAAATCATAGGTTAAAAGAAATTCCTGTCAAAAAATGAATCTTTTTGGGGAAAAGAAATATTGCTCAATAGAAAAAGTACTTTTACTACAATATTTTCTTTATCCTTTCACCAGAGTTCTGATACTTTAGTAGTCTTGTGAAATGTTAGGAACTTTTTGTAAAGAGTTTAAGTTTATATGTATGGGCTTGATCATTAGTGAGTATTGTACATTAATATCAAGTCATATAGTTCAAGAACAGGCAATGAATATGGCTATTTAAAAGTTTCTGAGAACAAACTTTCATAAAGAGAAGAAACTTATTCTTTATCACTTCTAACCTTTGTTTAATGATGCATACATTAACAAACCCTGAAACTTCTTACAAAAGACAGACATCTCCAGACAAGCTATCTTTAAAATCGTGCCTTTGTCTTTTTCTAATAGTTGTCTATTCAAATCTGAACACTGTAAAATAGGCGGCAAATTTTTCCCTATTGTCTCAAAACTAACTGTTAAAACTGAAATAACATTAAAAAAGGTTCAAATTCTTTTATCTGCTGATTCATTGTTTTACGCCTGAGAAAAGAAAGCTTCTTGGTGAATAAGATTAAAGTCTGTGTATGTGGATCTTTCGTATGACAAAGAAATTGTGTGCCACTAGTATTAGTTTAGCACTATCTTAATCTATCCATAAGACTTGCATTTACATTGAAAAGATAGAACGTTTTCTAACTAATTGTTATATACATACCAGGGTCGTAGATGATTTCCCGCTGCTTCTTCTTGCACACAAAGCATGCTACAAACACAAGAATAAAACCCAGAACGCAGGTAAACACCAGAATCCCCACCAAAACCATGGTTACTGCAAACCATTTGTCCTCGGCAACCATTGTTGTTTCAGTCTGCGTGGTAAACTCTCCTTCCTTTTTCGGCAACTCAAATGTAACTTCAGTGTTGGTGTTTTCTCCCGAAGATTTCTGGCGAAACTCAAAATTTCCGAGGGTTCCACATAATGTGTCTCTAGACTTGTAGCACTGCAGTAAAGGTACTTGGTTTTTAGCACACACTGAGCATGGTGTACATTCCCCAGTCTTTCTGTTGAAGTATTGTCCAAGGCCACATTGGTAATCCATGCCGAGTGCGGATGACAGATGTACATACAACACAAGGCTAATGGCTGCTATCAGGAAGGTGGTCTCCATCTTTGTAGTCACTGAAAATTAAGTAAAAAAAATATATATATACATTAAATTTGTCTTTATTGTATGAGTTTAATTCCCTGTCAAAAAAAGGTTTTCAGTTATCATGTTATGGCATTGGTTTTCTTGGGATTTACCGATACTAGGCAAAGATTTTGTTTAAACTCATCAATTTTGGGGGTAAATATTTTTCTATTATATCTTTCATGACCCCTTTACTTGATAATGCCCCAAAAATAGTTTTAAACAATCAAAATTAAGTTTAACAAAGATGAAAATGAGTATACTTTTATATAAGTATGACTTTCTCATTGATCATTAGCCACTCTGAAAGAAA
The DNA here is from genome assembly GCA_947846245.1 of Cerastoderma edule. Taxonomy (NCBI): domain Eukaryota; kingdom Metazoa; phylum Mollusca; class Bivalvia; order Cardiida; family Cardiidae; genus Cerastoderma; species Cerastoderma edule. The sequence continues at coordinate 9,156,620 of OX401416.1, read as the reverse complement.
GAATTGTAAGGATATTGTAGTAAGGTTTAGTTAAATTCGAGGACTTTAAAATAACACAAGTCCAGATACATTTAATTTGAATTAAAAGGTTCTTTGACAAGCAGTATTTCAAAAGCTGTTAAACAAACCTTAAAGAAAGTTGGTATTCACTTGAGTTTTCTTGAAGAGTTTCTTCAGGATTTGGAAAAAGGAAATGAACGATTTAGCTATGAGCACATTCCGCAATCTTAATTGGACCTCTTACAATATTATCTATCCACCAAGCACAGAATTAATTGTGCATATCAAGTCCTACAGCTGGATGAAAAGCCCTTGAGAATCTGTATTAGGTTATGATGAAACTGTGCATCAAAAGTAACCCTGAATTAAGTTGTGATGAAACGGTAAAACCAAAGGTTACCCTGAATTAAGTTATGATGAAACGGTAAAACCTGAGTTTATCTCCCACAAAAGTCCATATTTAGATATGATGAAATCTGCACGCCTGGGTTTGCTCATCCTTAACCCGTTACCAAACAATTTCTGTTGAAAACAGGGTTACATCCCTACTGGTAAAGCTTCAGTAAATTGTGATATACAACCAACACTTAAGCTGCTCAGAGACATTAACCCATTACCAAACAATAACAACATTTGACCAGTTTGTTGCAGACCACTTTCGAAAACATTGTGGGAAAAGGAGAAATTGCTTGTGCCAAGCAATTCTTCCTTTTCCCAATATGTTTTCTGCACTATCAGATGATATCTTTCCAATTTTATTACAATTTGAAATGTGGTCTGCAAACTCTTCCAATTTGGGACAGTCAAAAATTTTAACAACCATGGCCAATACCAACTTACCCAAGCAAATTTCACCATGTCCACACCATAGAAATATCTTGAATACTCTCATAACATAAGACTAACTTGCAAGCAAGTCATTCTTCCTTTTAAAATGTGTTTTCATTTTACCTGTTCAAAAGTCTAAAGATGACATTAGAAATAATTTTGTTAAACGGAGAATGTGAACATGATAGGGAAAATCTAGAAATTCCTTTAAAAATAACTTAGCATTAGCAGTTTAGCATTAGCATGTTAGCAATAGCAGGTTTTCATGCAAAATTATTATTACTTTGATAATCACCTTTTTCGCTTGTGATGAATTAATTTCCTTTTCTTACAATGACTTCGATAGTCCAATGAAACAACTAAAATGGTCAAGTCAGCTGCTGGAGTCACATTGTCATTGACTAAACCCTTTACCAAACGCCAAATTTTAAGCTGTCCCAAATTGAAAGAGTGCAGATGACATTTTAAAATGTGATGAAATTGGGAAATAATCCTATGATGGTATAGAAAACATTGTGGTTAAAGGGAGAAATTGCTCGTCACAAGCAATTTCTTCCTTTTCCACAATGTTTGCAAAAGTCGTCTGCAACAAACTGGTCAAATGTCATCATTGTAAGGTAAAGGGTAAAACGAAATTTTATTGTAAAATCTAAATGTATAGGAAATTTTCATCATGAATGAAATGGTTTAAGGATAGAATAAATCTTACAGGTGGATGGAGCGATTACATCATAACTATATTTAGAATATAGAACCCTATCTGACAACACCCATTTCTGGGATTTTTAATTTGATTTGGTTTTCCTGAAATAATGATTCAGAGCAAAAGAACAGTAGGTCCTTCACATGATATTAACAACACATTAAAATATTTAGTGACAACAGTGTGGCAAAAGGAAACATTTTTTAACATCGTTATTATGGTAACTTATTATAGTGGATATGAATGTAAGGGTATTTTGTTTTTTGCTTTAAAAACTTCAAAAATCATATACTGATAAAAAAGGGATTTTCTTCATCATGTGCCAAACACTTGTATAACAATATTTCAGCTCTAATCCAATACTTCAATATGTTAGTACTGAAAACAAAGTTTTTTATGTTAGTTCTATGAATTTTATTATAAATATCCTTCATTGGTCTAGGTTAACCCTTTACCAAATTATCGAGTGTCCCAAATTGAAAGAGTTTGAAGACAACATTTCAAAATGTGATGAAATTGAATAATAACCTTCTGATGGGGCAAAAAATATTGTAGGAAAAGGGAAAATTGCTTGTTTAAAACAGTTTTTCTTTTTCCCACAATGTTTTCTTAAGTCATCTGCAACAAACTGGTCAGATGTGGTTATTGTTTGGTAATGGGTTAAGCATGAAAATCAGTGACTATAACATGCTCTATTTCAAAAACTTTGAGATGAACGTATTAATGAAGAAACTCATTACAAGTGTCTCAATGCTTTATGAGACAATAAGGTTTAGAGAAAGATCAAGAAGCCAGCTAAAGAAATAATCTTATCTAGACATACACAAAGAATAGAAAGCTGATCAATAAAGTCTTGAATCAGATACTATAGTCTTAATCGAGCAATCAACAATTCAAAGGTGATTAATGTTAAGCATACATGCAGTTCAATCAATTCATATTTGATGCTAAAATAAGTCAATCTTGTATTAAAAGACCAGTTTCAAAAACTAATTAAAAAGTTATTTAATTTAATATGATGCCATATCAATACATGACATGCATACATTCAACAACCCCCTAGAACGTTTTTACTGAATGGCGTCACATTAAGTCATTAGTTGTCTTATATACACCACATCCTATCTCATTTCATGATGGTCGCTTAACACTTTTATTGACCATTTAAGATTTTGTTAAACTATTCTCTCAAATGGTAGTCTCTAGTTAGTCCCTGGTCACACAATTCAAAGCAACTGCTGACAGAAATAGCATGACAAAAATGTTACTTGGTAAAACCACTGGGGAAAAAAAGGTCCTCATGTTTTCCTATAGTGTTGGTGGCATTTCTTACTTTTATCTTGTTCAATCAGCTATAAACAAGCCCCCACACACACACACACAATAAATATATATAAATAAATAAAGTTATTACCTTTAAACGAAATAGTCAACAGGCGAATAAATGAATCAAACTTCACAAATCCTTTCTCAAATACTTCACATAAAACGTCCACCCACCTCTTTGGTTTACAGACGACAGATTGTGTTCGACGAGTGAAACAAGTCCGTACAGGTATTTCACAGTCCCTTGTGACGTCACAATTCAGCCAGCCAATCAGAAAATTGGATATCTCTTCGCTCTTGTTACTAGGCCCTCCCTTTTATTGATAAAAAAAACTTTTTTAACAGATGTAGGATTTCTCAGGTTCATTCATGAATTCATACGGTTCTTTATCGTGGATAATCAAGCGATGGGCTGTTTCGTTTGAACAACGAATATTTAAAGCGGTCCACGGTAAAAATGTCACTGAATAGACGTGCTTTGTTTGGCAGAGCTACTTTAGCATGTCGACAACAATTTTGGAGTAATTTGAGATTGAGTCATCGCTAATTGGTGTATTCCATTGATTAAATGAAACAGAGCAACTTGTCGTAATGGTGTGAATTTGGATTATCTTGTAACAATTATCATTCCATTAAGTCTGTTAGACTGGTTTTTTTTTCCCATTTCAAAAATCTCGAGCTCGTTATCACTTCGCCAATTACAAATTTCTATTATAAGACTTCTTTTTACGACCGTTTCAATGAAACTAGTTGAATCAATTATGATATTAGGAGAATATATATTTGACAATTATCTCCCTAGTTGCAATGATCTCTGAATTACTAGTAAATGGGCACTCCCATCCAACAACCGAACTAAAGAAGAATGCAGCAATATCAGCATAATTAAGAATGCTCTTTCAAGGCATAAATATAATCGTCGTCTGCAGAGTTGGGGTCCGTTTCATTAACTATCGTGCGATTTCGCTCTTAACCCTTTTAACAAACGCCTTTTCGACTGTACAAAATTGAAAAAGTTTGCAAACGACATTTCAAAATGTGTTGAAATTGAAAGGTTATCTTCTGAAAGAGTAGAAAACATTGTAGGAAAATGGGAAATTGCTTGTCGCGAGCAATTTCTCCTTTTCCCACAGTGTTTTCCAGAGTCGTCTGCAACAAAGTGGTAAAATGTCGTTATTGTTTGGTAATGGGTTAAGTCATATATTCTGTCTTGGGCGCGTTTCATCAATGTTCGCCCATCTAATGATGTTAAGATATTCGGATACCTTCATTGACTAAATAAATTAAGTGAATCGTCGTTTTAAGCAATACGTTTACAAAATGCATTTTTTTGGTCGAATGTCATTGTACTCGTACATTAAGATTTTGTGAATAAAACGCGGGAAAAAAACTAGCTACTTGTGAGATTTTGACACGCCATTTAAAGTGTCGATATAAAATCAGATATTGTGGAGTAATTACATAATCCAAGATTCTGTCGATAACACATATATCATTGAATTATCTCGATCATTTTAAAATAAATATTAATGCATGGGTTTGTTTTTATCTGGTGTACAGATCTACAGTGCACCATGCACGCCGCTTTCTGACAAAACGTCCCTTTACACATTCTCTCATGTAATACTTTTAGTCTGGCCTGAAATGAAAGCATTTGACGAACTCGATATAATCAAATGTGAAAATATCACATCCAGTGATTCATTGTGACAAATACAAAAATATTTGGTTGGTCCACAATGGATATACATCGTTGGTTCATTGCAACACTACAGTAAGTGCTTCAAATCTATGAGGCACTTTCTATAGTTTTGGAATGAATTCTCGAAATTTAGCTTATGGAAACAATAAAGCAACGAAAAGTCGCATACTGATCGGGGACGTTTGTTTGAGTTGAATCAAAGGTCAAATGAACTTGAAATCGGATGACTTAATCTGCAACTGTGTTACTGTAGAACGTCTGGATAAATCGGATATGTTGTCTTAAAAGATGAATACTTCCGAGAAAATGCCATATATACCTTTAATCGTTTAAAAAAACCGCCGTAGAAGGGAATAATTCCTCCTTACCTTTTTTCACAATGTTTTTAACTGTGCGAAAGAATCGACAGACACTTAAAGGCGTCCGTAGGGGCTCTCCAGTAAAGGGTTAACCAATCTTATCGAAATTGCGGGTGTTGCATTTATATATATTCCAGCGAAGTAAATTTCTGTCAAAGCAGTTCACAACTCCGTGTCAAGCACATGTGTTAGAGGTTTTCCTAGCATTATGACAATAAAAACAGACTTTTCACCCGTATCTAAACTCCGGCGCCTGCGCGCGAAATGTACAATAAACAAATCGTGTCGGTGTTTGCGTAACATCTGTCAGTTTGGGTTAATTGCCAATTAAAAATGGTGTAAGCAGAACCTTTCATGGCCTGATGACGGCTGAATAGATGTGTCAACGTCACAAATCGCCTCGTTTTGCACTCAATCAAGATCGCGCTTTCGATATCTCAGTACATCTTTATGACATGCAAACCGCTTTAAAGTGTGGGTGTTTTTTATTTCAAGTTTGCTATGAAACTTTCATGATGTGCTGACAATGTCTCATAGCTAATTCATTAGCAAGGATAATAGAAAGTCCTAATATTAGGCAAGAAAACTGAAAAGTGATGGAAAACTCTTGTGGCGAGCCTTTTCATCTTATTGCAAAGACATGATGAATTTGCATGGGCTTTGTTCACAGCTACTTATGTTCACATTTTCTGTTGCAAGTTTGCTTGACGAGAGTATTGAGTTATGGGAGTGAAAACAGATTCAAAATCTTTGCAAAAATCAATTTTTAGAATTCTAGGATTAATTTGTATGGGGGAGCGAGCTTATCCAACTAATGTCATTGTTTTTGGCGACGAATTTTAAAAGAGAAAACCAAACATGCAGTGATCTACACATAATATACGCAACCCCATGCGGCCGACTCTGTATTTAAACGTCAAATATTTCTACATGGGGATATTGTGAACGAAATTTTCAAAGAAATTTATATGGATTAAAAAGGCCGAATTTCCTTTCATCACGGTTCCATAAGTATTGTATACTAATCCAGAGCCATAGAGACTTGGCGCCATCTGAACTACAGGTACGTCGCATCAGATGCCGCTCCCGCAGTTTCACCCTTTACCGAACGCCAAATTGTAAGAGCAATTTTTCCTTTTCCCACAATGTTTTTCAAAGTCGTCTGGAAGAAAGTGGTTATATGTCGTTATGATTTGGTAATAGGTTAACTTACCAGAAAATACCCGTGATAAACTTCCACAACGGCTCGCACGTTCAATCGTTTATAGAGGTAACAGTGTTGTCTGAAATATGTTCGGACACCTCTGCCAACTTCATGAACAACTGCGTGTCCAAAATACAGTGGAATATTAAAAGCGTACTAGCACTCGGGAAAACTATTAAACTGGGTAATACGAGTTAAAAATCAGGATAGAATAAGTCGATACATAGCGAAAAACCCCAGGATCATGACAATATAACGCTTGTAGGAATTTGTTTCTATTTTTCAAAGTGCTATTTTCACAAATCGGGTGCCCACCAGTTTAACTTCAGTGTTTACATTCGAGTAACACCTAAAAGAGCAAGGATCGCTTGGATAAATGAGTTGCGATCACCTGGTTAGGATAATCATGTGACTGTCATTTATCCAATATTAACAGTGTGAACATGCAAAATTGAGAATTTCTTGGGTTTTATTGGTTTCAAACGTTTCTCGGCTGAACTTGTTTTATCGCTAATTGTGAACAAACCTTATAATATTCACCCTTTTAAAAACATCCTGTTAACGTGTTACAGTCTCAAGTCCTCTGTAAAAGAGAATTTAAAGTTCTTTTGAGTACATTTTTAATTATTCTAGAACTTTCAAATTTAAGTGTAAATGAGCGCAAGTATGGCTTTAACAGTCGTAAAGGGTCAATGATTATAAGCGTAACATTACATAGCTTCATCAATAGGTTATATAAATGTGTGCGTTATGCATCATGTAAAATGCTCTACACCCCTTTTATTATCTCTACTATCGAGTGATCGGGAGATTTAACATTATCTTTATCCCATTACAACTCTGATGCCGAAAAAAGAGTTGCTGTTTTTAATGCAATTTAATAATAATCCACGAACTATTGAAATTGTGCGTGTGTTTTCATGGGGAAATAACTTTATTATCTGAACATTTGAATTATAGAGAGACATAGATAACATATTATTTATGTCTCTGAATTATAACAATGTCTGTGTCAACACTTGAAATAAAGCTCATACTCATTATGAGAAAATGCTTTGCTGGGAAAGTAGTTTTCAATTACGTGTTCTTTCCTTTTCTAACATTGTTTAGAACATGATTTTTGAATATAAAATATAGTTGAATTACCCTTGGGCCAACCCCTATGGTGTTTGGATTTGCTTCACCAATGGTGTTGATTGGCCGTTTGAAGGGGAAGAAATGACCAATCAAATCATAATTGACTTAGCACGGATATTTACTAAATGTGACAAACCAGGTTTTAATGCGATACGTGCCTTAATTCGATTATGGGACACATGCAAAGCGGCTCCTTTTCAAACTTTGGAATCAGCTCAAAAAGGTGCTACCGAATGTACTTTGATTGTTAACGCAATTCCTAAGCTTCGGTTGTAAAAACACAATCATGTTTAGAGATGGTGCTTTGTTTGCTGATAAAAGCACATGTTGAGAAGTTGTTTTTGGTAAGCATATTATTTGTACGTAGACTTATTGGATAGTAATGCATTTATCTCCGTTTGAATATTATTTGATTCGCGAACAAACAAAGTATCAGGCAATACAAACCTTTTAATCATATGGATTACGATTGGCATGCATATCTGTTCTTTACCACGCGAAGTGCGTTTATCGATCGAAATTTTAAAGAGAAAATAGAAAGTAGACTTGACCCAATAAATTTACTAAGGTGAAAATTGGTGTTTTGATTAAGTAGACACCATTGTGGGAAATTGAGAAATTGCTGATTTCACCAATTCATCATTTCCTACAATGATGTCGCTCGTCATTAACAGAAAATCTGTTTATTTCGGATAAATAGTTAAGTGCTCTTTCTATTGCTCTATCCACATGTCAGCGTACCTATCAAAGTATCTTAATACTGTTTGATTGTTTGTATATACATGCACATGTATTTTACACTCTTAAATCAAAACCAATTACTCGATATACCCATATAAAATATCACACTTTCTTAAACGGAGGAAGACAATGTGACAAAAGGAGCCATATACTTAATGAAATTTACTTAATAACAAACGTAAACAGAATGTTATCTATAATACTGGGAAAAAAGGCGCTTGTTCACAGATGATTAAGAAGTCAAGATAGAACGTAATTGAAACAATACAGATTTTGTATTGCTTTTTGATATGCAACTTAAAGTAGCTATTGAAAACATTTCTAATTCAGGAAGTGTCAATTTATCGGAGTATGTATAGTTTATTTACGGTATATCTCAAACGCGTTGTCACGCTTTTGGATTACAACACATATTAATTCAATGTAAAAACACATTCAAAAGAAATAAAAACGATCTAGTTTGGCTTCCAATGACATTCATTCAGTGCCTATCATATAATAGTACAGCTGTTACTTTATAGTGAACAACTCATCCTTTTATCACTATGATTTCTGTTCGTATATATCATATATTGTCTTACTAAGACACAAGTATACGCCTGGATAAGAAGACTTATCAATCTTCCATCATTTCGACTATTCTGTTAGGCAGTTCTGATAAAAGAATAAACTGTCCGAAAAAACTATATTATACAATAATGGTTAAAATACGATCCTTCACACTTTATACTTATCACTGCTGTCGCTTTTGAACTCAACCATTGCCACAATCACATACGAGGGAGTATATGAAGAAAGGTTCTCCTTCAAAGCTAGATTTGGTGTTCGGGATCCCTTTCTCACCAGCACCAGCCCGATATGCTTTTTATGAAATGAAAATAAACACAGGAAGTATAGCTATTGGTACTAGAAATGGATTTATCTTTTTGTCTTTGCTTTGTGTATTACATCTCAATTGACAAGAAAAGAAACTGTTATTTTGAATTTGTTGATTTTTCAAAATCCTGAATTTTAATGATAGGCCTATGGTTAGCGTGGTTGGGCTGGTTTTGCGGGATAAATGTTCGTCGTTTCTCTTTCATTCTCACACTTTTCTCTATTTCGTATCTGTTTGCTTCATGCACCTTCCGACTTGAACGATGTACATCTTTGGAAACAGATTATTTGATTTGTATGTCAATAAACAATATGCAATCTAGGAATTTTGAAACGAGTATTAAAAGCAATACACAACTTACTATTCAAAGTTGACATTACTTGGACAATTTAAAAGTCATCCTTAACGTCGAACCCGTATTCTTCTCTTTATTCTTTATTTTCTCCACAAAGAAGATGGATAAAGCTTATTTTTCTTAACCCTTAGATTGCAGGGTAAATTTCTAGAAATAGACTTTTGTGTCGTCTGCTTTCCAAAACAATTAATATCTGCTTAATTTTGATGAGGAAAGATACATAGAAAAGCAAACAGTTTAGATCACAGGCTAGCCGCCAATTTCCTTGGCGGATGGCCTGGATCTAACATGTTTGCATAAGCATGAAGTCGTTAACTGTGCCATGCATAAAGTTGGCGAATAGGTAAACACACAAGATTTGGTTTTCTTTACTTTAATACAACGATTACGTAAAGTATCGTCTCGGATTAACCAATGTTATCACTACTGCTATTTCCATGAAAACATAGAAATCCTTTCTAGATAAGCTCATGCCTGTGTTTCTTGGAACAGCTCAATATGGAAATTTTCTCGATCCCATTATTTTTTAAATCGGTTGACATTTCACATTTGACCCATGCGCTTTGCGAAACTCCCATTCCTTAAATTTTGGAATCTCAGTTCTGGAACGTGTTGGATAAAAGTTCACAAAGAACAACTAAGCCATTGTATTTAGGGAATATAGTCCGCATTTTGAAGACATAAATATTTCACTATGTTCTATTTTATTAACAGTTAGCACCTTCCGCGTTTAGGGAAGGAAGGTACAACACTGAGATTGAGAACGTCCTCTTAAATTGAGATGTTTCGTGAAACACAAACAGGAATGAAGTAGTAGTAATCTTTATTTACATCTCATCATTGTACAGTTATAAAACACATTTACAACATAAGATTTCATTTCATATAAGATACAATGCCACTCCATTACAGAGTGAAACAGGAATGAACGAGCTTAGTTATGAGTATAACTCTCTATCTAACCCTGCTTTTGTATGATATTCAACGCCGATTCAATGAAGTTTTAATTATGTAACGGCATTCCTGGGTCCACCAGTACTAGCTTGTTTTAGTTTAAACTTATTTATTTTAAATCAGTTGTAAAACAAGTCCATACATCTTAAACCAATCACTCTCTATTCTGCTTCCTGGATACATAACCAGTACTCGCGCCAAGTGTGGGTTAATGAAAGGTGGCAAGGCAGATCCCTCTACTCACAGGATTGGAACCCACGACTCTTGCGTCCCGAGACCAACGCTCTGCCCATGGACCAATGTCCTCCACTAGTATTAGGACTCTGAAGCGACTTGCCAAAGGTCACTCCCACGAAACCACGGGTGTCGATGGGGCTCGAACCCGGGACACTCGAATTCCAAGTCCGCCACCTTAGCCGCTGAGTTACACAAGACCCCTCTCTATTTAACTCATGGGGTATATGCAATGAAACCAGATAACAGAGATGTCTGAATAGTTTTGATTGAATATCTTATTGACAGAGAGACAATCGGAACTACTTGGGTATTTCCGTGAGCTTAGAAATGCGTTTTTATTGGATAAACCCGATGTGTTCAGATTGACAGAGGGATTGTACAAGATCAATCGTCGATGCTAAACTCGGAGAGCATACAATCTCATGCATAAAACAGGACGATAAATGTCCGCGCCATTTCGATATGAAATAAATCGTAATTTGATCGGACTCCGATAACTATCTCCCAGCATGAGTAACAAACCTCAAACGTGTGTTCACCCCGTCCCATCCTTTTTCAACTATTGTCACATTTCTTCTTCTAATTGAAAAAGGAATTTGATAACAATGCTTTATTCAAGTGAGATCATTATTGCAATTTCGAGAACACGATGATGATTTAAGGTTATGGGAGAGAAAGCGAAAAGCTACTTTTGGTGTAGGGTCTGTAATACTTTGTGTCTATGCTGTCCTGTGTGGTCAATTATCTTAGTTTAAAAGTATATATTTTACATCGATTGAAGAAACAAGTTCTTACCGCTAAGATTAATCACTCTTAATTTTGCTTCCTGGATAAATAACCGGTACTCGCGCAAAATATGGATAAATGAATGGTTGCAATGCGCATTCCGCTATTCATGGGATTCGAACTCACGACCATCGTGACCCGAGACCGGCCCTCTACATTTGGACCGCTGTCCTCTGCATGAAAATTATCTGGATGTTTGTAGAGAATGGATATGCAGGGATAAGGTGATAGACGCCACACGAAGGGTTAGGTTAGCAAACCAACAAAACGTTTTATACCCATAAAGAAGCATCATCTTTCAGGCCTTCAGACTCACTGACGTATCAAGTATTGAGGTACTTTATCTTGTTCAGCTCTCCATCCGGTAAACAGCGTGTTTAAATTGCAGCGTTGGTCCCCGGCGCGGAAATTCAAGAACCCGTATGACAATGGGATCACCTCTATCTTTGACCTTCATCTCTTTGCAGCCATATTGGATGTCCATCGACACATTTTTTTACAACTAATAACCGGGTGCCCTGGTCAGCTCAATAAACTAACGAGTTCGTGTTTATCCTTTTCTCGGTTTGATACGAATAACTGACACACACTTTTCAATTTGGAAAATTCTATAAAGACATATTTAGCCGCATGCACATCATTGACTTTTGAACATTCCTTTGCACAGTTGTACAATGTAAGTCGTAATATTTCTGTCTTTCAGTAGATACGTTAAAGGCACATCAAAGGAGATAAGTACAAGTAAATTACTGAAAAAATATATGGAGTTCTTTAATTATGTTCATAAAAGTCATGACAATTAATTTACAAATGCATTTAGACACTATTAAAAAGATTCCTTTAAAATAAGTTATTTTGTGCTTGAAATATAGTTGTCTCCAATTCAATCATGTTTATCAACAACCTGTTTGTTTATATATTCAAAATAAAGAATTCTGATTGGTCGATTCAAATGTTTGTGTATCAAAAATGAGGCAATCTGACTTATTAAACTTGCTTATCTAGGTTATTTCTGGTAGTCTTTCACATTCAAGTTTTGCTGATGGGTTTTTTGGGTGATAACTAACTTAATCTGATCAAAAGTTTGCCAAATACAATAGTTTGATATAGCATTATTCTCCTTTTATGTGCCTTTAAAGAAATAGTAACGACACAAATATGTTTTTACCTTTTTTAATTCAATTTCATGTTTTATGTTATGATACTATGTTCATAAGTTTTTATAAGGTGGTAAGAAACTGTGCTGTTGTCATTTCAAACACTGCATTTACATTATTTCCTTTTTGGAGCCGAACATTGATATTTCAAGATAAAACAAATGCACATCTTTAAAGGTCAAACTAGACAGTCGTTACGCACTCATTTAACTATCTCCCAAAATGGAAGTTCAGGAGCAGCCGCAATCAAGTGTAACATTATACGGCGATCATGAAGTGTAATCGGTATCTTTGTTTGGTAATTAATTCGTCCCTCTGGCCAATACTGATCACGTAGGAAAGCATTCAGGTACTTGGAGAGGATATGCAGTTGTGGTAAACAAAATGCCAGAACGATGCATAGTTGCACTGGCCGTCGTAATGTAACCGAAAATATTGTTGAAAAATGGCGAGAAATCCCTATTCAACCAACCAACCATCTCGAGCGCGTTTTTCTTTCTTTCCTTTTTTATGGAAAGAAATAGATAATACGGATATCCTTGTTTGATTACCGGTGTAAATGTAAGGTGAATACGGGTCACCTGAAAACCTTACGTATCGCCATCTTTCCATTGTGAAGTAAAAGGTATTCGATCTGAAGTAACTGTTAGAGACAAGGCCAGGTGATATCGTACATAAATGAAATAATGATTAATTGCTCTAGATGAGCCTTCTCTCTTTTGTCTCATTATATATTCATATCTGAATTCATAGGGTAAATTCTAATTCAAATGTATCGTAGATTCAAATTTCCATGCGTGACATTTTCAAATTGATCTAGTCAACGTATTGCAGATAGTAAACAGTCAATTAACGAAATAAGTACAAGTTATCATTTACATTATTAGATATGTGAAACACAATGAATTTTGTTATTGCTACTGAATTAGAAAGACGTTTCATACGGCTTAAATGATACTTCACGCTTGTGTCTAAGAGCGATTTTAACATAGAATGTCCAACGACCCTTTAAATTTAAGAGTTTCGCTACGAAATGTCAACCGTTTTACATCCTTGTTTCCTCTGTTTCACAGCGATTATTAACAAATCTTTGGACGAGGATAAGAGGAAGTTCAGAGGAAGGTCATAAAGTAAACACGTATGTAGGAAGCATTTGTTATTTCATTAGGTTGTGTCCGGTATTCTTCAGGTTAATACCAAGGTTATTTTGCATGCCTCTTATATATAGCAATACTTTATTTTCGAGACCGGCTCGGTCAGAAGGCCTATTTTCTATTTGGCGTCGATTTAAAAGAAAAAGAAACTTCAAAAGACGAATGCATAATATGAGGTAAATAATATACTGTGCATATTTAGTATCCATAATCTGTTATTATCCCATACAATGCCTCCAAGTTTTACGAAGGTCTTTGAAATTTTCTTGTACTGGTCCTCGATTCACATTTTATGAAGTACATGTACTAAAAACATGGCTTTTCAAAATAAATATCCCAACTCCGTTCTGTAATATAGTTGACATGGTTAATATGGTGTGCTCCCCAAATACTTGCCTGGGTGCAAGAACCTGCTGGGTTCCAATTCCTTTCTCTTGTGGGCATACCTTGGGCGCATCTAGTCACTTTAAGATGAAAGGTTTCATTTGTACAACATGTACTGGTAATATGGATCTGATTCAAGATACTTTATTGAAGTTCAACAGACTTTGTCTTACAGCACAATATTCCCTTATCTGCTTTATCTGATCAAGATAACTACGCCCCATTCTAAAACGGAAGAAAGTATCTACTCAATGCATAGTATTTTGTATTGAACAGAATTGACTCAATGTTATGGCGCAACAGCTAGAAATCCTCCCATAGTCGCTAACAACCAACGTCTAATGGAGCGTTAAACCGGCTAACCACAAAACACTGATAACTGGCACCATCTGAAACAAAAGACACCGTTATCATATTCATGTCTTTTTAACCCATTCCCGTGTTTGGGTATTTGTGGCTGGTTCAAACCACAAGAAATAATAGAACACAAAAGTAATGATAATGTAATAATGTTGGTTAGACACCATTTTAGAAAATGTATTAATTGGTCATTATAAGTTATACACCATATTGTCTCATTTGTTCCTGGAGTCATCTACAGCAGATGCGTCAAAGTGAGGTTTTACGGAGGAGGGTGTAATGTGCGTTAACAAAGGAACGTACAAGCTAACGACAGTGTTAGAATAGTTGTGAAAGTTAAAACCCACAGAGGAACAAAACAGCTATCATCTTTATCTTTTACTCCATTTAGGATGACTCAAACGCACATGCATAAAGATTTCCGAGACAAGAAGAGACAATGAATGTTATGCCTTTTGGTCTTCAATTTTTACTTTCCTGATTCAAAAGAACGATCATTTGACTGTATAAATGCCGTCTGCTAAATCTTTTAAGTTTAACCAGCACCACGTACAGTTATCATCATTTCTTTTAACAAATTGGTTGAAAACGCAAAGGTTAAGCTCCTACAGCGCCAAATGGCGAAACAATACAATAAACCCTACCTGATGATTGTTATCAACATTTTCTCCTTGGTTAATTGCATTCGCTTTTCTCATTTCGTTTTCTTGTGTGGAACGAGTGCTTTTGTTAAGAACCCGGCCTTTATTGTATCAGAGAACAATCATATTTAGAAAGCGATTCAATACATGATTTTCATAACTAATGTTTTCAGAAGTCACGAGAAGATGGATTCGTTTTTCCCTTTGCTGATTAGTTTAGTTTAAATCCTAAACCTTATGACCGTTACATGTATTGCATGGGATTATTAAAACCGTCTCGATTATAAGAGCAGTTTCTCCCTTTGTCAACTTATTAATTTCGATTCTAAATCCTGTATTGTTTGTACCCATTAGAATCGTCTCTATGTGGCTTTGAGATACTAGGATGTGTCAACGTATTTCTCTTAAACTACTACACAGTACATGTGATATGGGTCCCCACATGTGATATACCATGATGCTCTAAATTCTTTCAACCCATTTTTTAATTGTATCCCAAACCATTCTGCGCAGCGAATTTGGGTTGATTTGAACCTGCAAATTTCATCTAATTCGTATATTTTGCCTTTCGAAAACCACATGCTTGTCTCATAAGAACTGAGAAGTGCTACGAATCAGCCTGTCTGGGTTGGCCAGCCATGTCTCTACGCACACACCCGGGCTCCATACCGTTAACACCCCACCCCCACCCCCGTTTATGAATGACCCTCGGCGATAGAGTGAGCACAATGCTTAGCGCTAATCCTGTTTATCTCTTCATCTCTTAGACTGACTAAACCAAATACCATGGATTCTTGTGATTTTACAATACACGGCGTTGGGTAGATCACCATGAGAACTAAATTTTCGAATGGAAAAGATAAATACGATCCTTTTTTTAACCCATGACTTCATGTGATACCTCACATTGACAGATATGTTTCAGAAGACTTAATAATTTAATGTGACAAAACGATGAATTGATCACGGTTGATTATTAATTCTTTTGTCGCAATAGATTTCGGTAAAAAAAAGTAGCACGAACAAATACCGTTTGTTTAGAAACTAGCATATGACTATGCACTATTGACATGTACTCGTTTGAAGGCTCATGAAAGGAGCTATTATTGCTATATCAAACTATGTTATTTGGTAAACTTTTGGTCAGATGCTAGTATTTATTACCAAAAAACCATCAGCACAACTTAAATGTGAAAGCCAATAAGAAATAACCCAGATTAGCCAGTTTAATAATTCAGATTGCTTGTTTCTTCACATATAACCTGGTCATGTGATACACAAATCTTTTTACAGACAAATCAGAATTCGTTATTTTAGATATGTAAACTAACAGATTGTTGATAAACATGATTGACTTGGAGACAACTTTATTTCAAGCATAAAAAACATATGTTAAAGGAGTTTATAAAATAGGGTCTCGCGGCATTCTTAAATTAATTTTCATGACTTTTATGAACATAATAAAAGAACTCCATATATTCTTTCAGCAATTTATCTGGACTTATATTCGTGCATGTGCCTTTAATAAACTATGTTGTCGTCTGTTTTGTTCTGGTGTTTGGTTTAAACTATCTACACAGTTACACGAAGAAGATGCGTTCATTCGTTTCTTTTTGTTGTTTGCTGTTGCCTTCAACTTGGACCAGTCACAAGTACCCATTTGGGGAATTATGCTTTCAAAAGCACGACACGAACTGTGAACAACACATAACCATGCGATAGAAGATAACCAGTAAAGCTGTCGATAGAAGATAACCAGTAAAGCTGTCGATAGAAGATAACCAGTAAAGCTGTCGATAGAAGATAACCAGTAAAGCTGTCGATAGAAGATAACCAGTAAAGCTGTCGATAGAAGATAACCAGTAAAGCTGTGTATTGAAACTTACCCCGGAAGAATAATGATTGACAAAATAACAGGGTACATTAAGATACATGAACCATTTGACGAGGAAACAAATGGTGTATTCTTATAATATTTCAAGTTATAATTAAAGGTTTTATAATCTTACATAAACTGTTTCTCAAAATATCGTCTATTTTAGATGTATCACATGTATCACATTATATTTGCATTGAGGCGGTATGTTTACGTCATTGACACTGTTTGACAAAAATCGTCGTGTTGGCATGTTGTTTTTATACGTAACATGTGTATATATGATGAAAAGATTTCATGTTGACAGTTTTATACCGGGCGCCTAGATAGATATAACATTATGTATTATGTATTGAATAGTTTGATTAGATCTGGAAAGTGTTGGTAAACAGCCAATACGATATATATCACAGTTCTGATTATGTTTTATTTGGCAGCAAAAATCTGTTTGTGAGAATGATCTTAACAATAAATCGCTACTAATAATGTTTTCAATTATGTAAATAGTGTTTCATGGTTTCAACCCTTAAAATGCTGGAAAAGTTTCTTATTAAAGATGGCTGTGTCATCTGTTTTCTAAAACCTTACATATCTGCTTAATTTTGATGAGGAAAGATACTCTGAGTAGCAAACAGGGTAGATCACAGGCTAGCCGCCAATTTACTTGGCGACTGGCCTGGATCTAAAATGTTTGCATAAACACGAATTCGGTTCCAGCACGGTAAGGATTAAGCCTCGACGAAAGCTATAGTTGTACGTGTTGGTCATTAAATCCGTTTGCACATGCCAATTTTCCATGTCTGATAAAAATATTGTTATTTCAACCTTTTAACAATATGTAGTTACGACATGCGACTGTTGCAATTGTCTCGACCCATTACCTCATATAAACTAACGTTTGCGCATTTTAAAAATTCATTTTGCCAAAAGGCTGATTTGCTTATATTGAGCAATTAATCTTTTTATGACAATGATTCCTTTCCAATATGACAAATATAACGTACCTTTTTTTTTTGCTTTTTAATTATTGCACCTGCTATTGTTTTAATTGTGAACGCTACAAACTTTGCCTACACGGGCAAATTTCTTATTCTATGGCCTCAGTTGATTTGCAAGCAGCAAACTTGGTATATCAAGGTACCAGTTAAATAAGGTAACAGGACCTTTATGTGCGCAGGTTGACCCCAATTTGACGACGGGCCCCGAAACAATCCACCATTGTGTTCAACCATTGACCTTAATCTGGGTATGACTAACGGTTGGTTTATGTTCACATTGGTTTTGGCCTAATTTCCTCAATACAAAAGAGCATACAGACGTATGCAAACAACACACTATATTAATCATAACAGGGTGGAAAGGAAAATGGCAAAACTCAATCAGTTACATTCCAGCATCAAATCTTCTTTGATATATTTACCGTCAATCTTGTTTTAAGCAATCACCCTTATTCAGTGTATGGTAAGTTATTTAGGCTGAGATCATGTTAAAACAGGGCTCAAGTCATTCAGAAGTTTCCTTCTGGAGCTTTCTGAATGCTTGGTGTATGTATTTAGCCGTCAGTTGTCTCATACGCTACGGCCCTGCTTCCGTTTCATATTGTCAGTTAATACAAGATTGACAGTATAAGGTTTTATAAGGCCGTTTTTATATGAAAAAGTTATTTGTTGGCGGTACTTAGAACGGATAGCTATATATGTACATAGTATTTGCAATTCAAAAAAATGCTTTCTTAAATCATTAAGACACGTTCAGATAATAACGAATTGGTATTCGTCTTCAATGAGAAACTGATAACAACTGGTCTCCATGGCCTCTATGTGTATTGTTTCATGGGGTACTGCAATATACCGTATACATGTATATCCTTAAGGGGTGGTTTGAAGCATCCAATCCTGTCGAATAAGGCTTAAGACGCGAAGGAATATATATATAAATACTGTGCTAATTGAAATGTAATGACGTTTTGAAATAAACGAATCCATCAAGACCATTTGACCATAAGGCGGAAGGAAGCTTCTACTACTATTGGTACTCAAATGTGCTTTTAAAAAAACTAACACAACAAAGATACTTCGCTGGAGATCGCAAAATGCAGAAGGAAACCTATTAAAGAAAATTGGCAAATTGTAACAAAGAAAAGGAATGAGGATATAAGACGAATAGTTTGCTCCTAAAGTAACCAGCGCGTCCTCAATACACATCGTATCGTATCGTACCGGCCCGTAAACAATAAACAAAGATGAACAATGTATAATGATATCAGTATTCATCGCTCTCTTTCTGGGAGTTTTTTTTTTCACACGGTACACTACTAAATCTAGGTCGAGAATTCGGACATCACATTAACAAATATGTAATTGTTCCAAATGGGAAGCAGTCGCAGACAATAATAAGAATTTATCAGGATTAAACCCTTTACCAAACGCCAAATTTTCGACTGTCCCGAATTGATAGAGTTTGCAGACAACATTTTAAAACGTGATGAAATTGGGTTATAATCATCTGATAGGGAAGAAAACATTGTGCGAAAAGTAGAAATTGCTCGTTACGAGCAATTTCTCTCCTTTTCCCACAATGTTTTCCAGAGTCTTCTGCAACAAACTGGTCAAATGACGTTATTGTTTGGTAAAGAGTTAAGCTATATACATTTACTGTAGATATATATATATGCATCCACAATGCGTTTCAACCCATCGACAATGTTGCTTTGTTTAAAGGTTATAAAATCTCGAGTGTAATCTCAACCGCCTTAACTAAAAATTTAAATTTGTCTGCTCAGGAGTTAAATGCAAGTACTTCACAAGTTGGATCTAAGCTCCTGTTACTCTAAGAGAATAATATGCTTTAAAGTTCCAGTACAGTTGTTTGGTTTCCATGAATGACGATGGAAGTCTGTCGTGACGCGGTCAATCGCCGAAGTCTCCAAAGTGCCAGCTCCATGTTGATTGATGAACATAAAACGTTTCTATTAGAAACTAGCTCGATAAAAGAAGAATATATTTTGTCACAATGATTTCGAAATCCGTTGGATTGATTTTCAACGCATTTAGAGTAGAGGTCTGTATTCACGTATAAAAGGGTTGAGTACAACAATACTACACATTCCATAGATACAATCTGTATTATTATTTTCTTTGCGTATAAAAAGGACAATAAACGAGAGATTAAGACGGATTTCAGCCAATTTTCTTCAAGGTCCCGGGAGGGTTTTGTCATTTGATTGGATTACCGGTATTTACCGACATTTAACATTCCAACTCTATCGAGAACGGCCAATTGCCCTGACTAAATCTTTTGTTACGTCATGGTTAGACTCTTGGGAAACATCTTACTATGCGAAAAAAGAAATATTATCTCTAGGCAATTTTGTGTGCTGTACTTGGGGAAATAAACAAAAACATAATTTGAAAAGATATGTCAGATGGCCATAGGCCATTTCTGCTTTTTCTGTAACGCTTTGTTTTCCGTTTGTCAATGCATGTGATTAAAGGGGTTTGTCTTAATGCATTTCTTCATTCAGGTAATCTTCGATTTTAATCTTTCACATGGTATGACACTATGAACATATGTGGTAAGATGAATGG
>OX401416.1:8948752-9133752 GCA_947846245.1 Cerastoderma edule | reverse complement strand
ACGTTTACGTAATTGTATTTAAAAAAAAGTATAGCAAGCAGCTGTACTGTTGCATAAGTACTGGAGAATAGCCATTGGAAGTGAAATTACTTCTAATCTGAGTATTTAGAGCATGTGTATACAGAATACACATGTATTGCGATCAAACACTCGTGAATATCATCTAAAAAGTATATTTTTTTATTTTGACACGTCATAGGATGCGTCTCGGAGACACGATTCCATTGATGATTTTTTTTTTCAAAACATTGTAATGTATGAATGTTGTTTTGAATTTACATGATATATCATGATATAATCGACGATTCCAATGATGTGTAATATTGCAACATTGACTATCTCAATATTGTAATAAGAATGAATTATGTGCTGAATTTGTGCACATTCTTAGCATAATATTCTATGTAGATAAAGGGCTACCCTCGTTATTGAATGAGTACTTTCACTACAGCATATGGAATATTAATACTAATTGTTTTACAGACTGGTCCTCGGACTCACACGCCTATGGACCGAAAATACCTCGAATTGAAGAGCCCTATAGTATACCGTCATGCACCAGGTTGGATCACTTCCGGATTGTGGTACGATAAAGTAGTCCCGGCTAAAATGGTTTCAATATTTCACAGAAAAGTAATGCTTGGCTGCGGATTAAAACAAGCATTATAAAAAAGGTTCTATGGTTGATTTTGCAAAGATATTTCTTCGCTGTAAATGAGAAATATATGGCCATGCGACAGATTCTGACACGTATTCAGCGTGATTTGGTACAGCAGGCTTCTGGATACCATCTCTTTACATGGGTACTTCAGAAAACGCACCATGGTGCTAGAGAAATACAACCCCACATTCTACAGTGGGTGTATACAAGGACTTAACAAACATGAAAAAAGACCCAAACATGTCTAAACGTACAGTTTTGGAAGCAGATGACATTTAACAACAGGGCAAAGAATGAAGAATCAGACATGTATGTATTCATCCCAAACTGTACTCATCGGATTTATACGATGAAAACACTACATCTCAGCTGACGGGAATACCCGAGTAGGTACGATTGTATACATCCACACTGATTGTCTGTCTCGTGACAACGTCCTCATGATTGAGTCATTAAATTAGTCCCGTTTGCTACTTTATAGCAGAGACATTTATGTCACTGGTTTCAGATTACCTTGGTGTTACATATTTTCTTTATATTACGACGTTTGTTAATCTTCATGCTGTATATATGTTTGACAACAAACTGTCCAGGCTACAAACCAGCTAAATCCTTTGATTTTTAAAAAGAAAAGGTTAGATAAATGAGGAACCAGGTTAACGCGTTATGTCAAAGTCATGGGGGGATTAGCCCCCTCCTGGCCAGTTCCCGGCTGGACGTTAATCGTGATATATGTGACGGGCACTCGATGGCTGACGCCGTGTCAGTAGCGACATTGTGCGAGACTGGGCGAGATTTCGAGTGGGCTCGTGAATTGAAACCACATCCGTCAAACGGGGCGCTGACCATCTGTTAACGTTACTGATGAGTTGGAAATAATTCGCCACATAACCCATTGCTATAAACAATAAGGATATTTGATCAGTTTGTTGCAGACGACTCAGGAAAACATGGTAGGAAAAGGAGAAATTGATCTTAAGGGGCAATTTCTCATTATCCCACAATGTTTTCTGTCCTAACAGAAGATTATTTTTCAATTTCATCACATTTTGTTATGTAGTCTGCAAGCTCTTTCAAATTGGGACAGTTGAAAGTTTTGCGTTTGGTAAAGGGGTTAAAGTATTTTCGTAGTAATGTTTTAAGGGGCGGGTATGGAATAGAAGTATACATATCGCAAAAGTTGACTGTTGTAATAGAGTTTTATTTCATCTCGATTTAAAGTGGAAATCATTGTGACTAACCTAGACCATGTTCTAATTGAGCAATTTCTATTTTCCCAACATTAAGTCCTACAGCCTTCTTTCGAAGGTATGTTAAAGTGAACACACATATTTTGGCATTGCGTACCGCAATCATCATGCGGTTAATAATCTGACCGTTGAAATGAGACAACATATCTTATGTAATTAATGTTCATGTTTTTATTGTGATGTTGAGTGGAAAATGCTCTAACAGTAACGATTTTAAGGTATGAAACTAACCATTCCTTCTGGAATTAAACACGGACACTATCCCGACTCTGAGAAACAGCAATTTACAAGAACTGTCTCCTTTTGTCTAAATGGGTTTTTAAAGTATGTGCGATAGAATATAGACGGGGTTATACGTTTGTTATTTGGAAATAACAAAAAGGTAGTCAGGTGGGGTCAAAAAGAGGATATTTATTTGACAATACATTTGAAATACACAGGGAGAGTTCAGAAAGCGCTCTAAGTGAAACGATTGGACAGGTATAGTGTATGTTAAAAAACGTTTCCTTTTGTATGTAACAATATTCAAAACTATTCGTTTCATTATGAAAAGAGAATACTAAGAGTCTCATTGTGATAAAAGGAGAAATAGATCGTTATGCAAAGCGTTGTTTTTGTTTTCAGCGGTTTTCACAAGTTGCATTCTTTACCAATTGATGTAAACGGTTAACATGGACATCGAAAAGTAGCATTTGGAAAGTACAACACAATAAAGAAAGTATCGTTCGAAACCGCGCAGAAACAGGGCAGTTAAAATGACGTTTTCTCGCCATGCGCATATCTTCTATCATCATACACACACACAAGCATCCGTTATGTGTGTACCGTACCGAGTATCGCTGAAAAGTAAAACGTTAAACAAACAGGGCGTATTTGCACAACCGTATTACACAGATCATCTTGAACTAGAATACTTGTTTCACCACTCATCAAATCCGTTCATTAATTGATACAAATCGCTTTAAATGTCTATTTAGAAACTAATGTCCGACCGTTCTTTTCGTTGGCATGCTGGCCGTATTTGAGACCCGACAATAAAACTGAAGTATAATGGTCGTTTCAAACCCGGGTTACTATGTGGGGTTATCGAATATCTAATTACTATGGACGGTAAAGCTTTCCCACGAACAAAACACTCTGTATGTCCGCCCACTAAATGTGGATGGGGATATATCGCATATGATAGAATGGTCTTCTTCGTCTGTCCTATATACTGCTCCTTTCACTCAGTCTTTTTCATATCCATATAGCCATAGACCTTTGCATTCAACATGTTTCAATATCCATTAAAGTATCTTCTTAATTGAAAAGGTCTTTAAACTGTGCAGTGTTCAAAGAACTTAAAAATCAAAAATCACAATCAAAGGTATAGTATCTCTTGGTCTCCCCTAATTAAGCGAAGATTGCTCCCAAAAGCTACATGCTTAATCATTTCCCAATTAAGGGGAAATACAGTATGTGATTAATCTTTCATTAGTTCTGTATGAATTCAAATCCTATAAGTCTAAATGGTTTATTCGCATCGTTTATTCCCCCCCCCCCCCCCCCCCCCCCATATCTGCGTATTTGTACCGTACCAGTTCGGACCATATTATCGCCCAGGAAGTTTGCAAAGTTATCCGAAATACATTCAGACGCCTTTATAAACTTTACCAGTTCAAATCCGCCTGACATACTGCGAAAACTACCCACAAATACTACCTTTACGTTCTTCTTTTTTCTCCTGTTAAACATAATTCATATTGCTCAGATTCATGCACAGCCCAATGGTTAAATGAATAAGCCCTGAGGGATACATGAGTTTGATCCCCATTAGCGCCACTGGTTGTGTGGATGTGTCTATTGGCAAACTCTTCCGACAGCAAGTCTAGTATATATAATCTTTATTAATGTCTCATCCATATACATATACATTTCTATACATATAAAAGCATATACATAGCATAAAAACATTAAAATATATGCATATGGCCATTCAATTTTGAATTATAAGAGACAATTATTAACATAAAACATACATTACAAATAAATGATAATTACAACGTAAAATCAAGATTGAGTTACTAATACCTTTATAATTCACGGTTAAAACAAATTTTAGATTGAAAATAAGTCAGGAGTGCATATTTGCACTATTGCACATTATCAAAACTATATTTTAGGAATTTGAATGTCCCTTTCAATTAGAGAAAGAACGGATTAATAAGCAGCTCAATCTTGAAATAAATAAAAGTGCTGAAAGCACTGACAAAAGAATAAAGACATTATTTACAAAGATAAAAGGAGCGGCGTTTGAGAATATTAAAACAGGTCTTGGCACTAATCCTTATCAAATTTGGGTTGGAAAAATACAATACTCAGTTTATTAATTTCAGACTTTTCAAGAAACTCTGGGCATTCTTGTTTAGCTTTAATAAACAGTTCTTGTCTATAATCATTATACATATGACAGTTAAAAAGCACATGACACTCGTCTTCTATACTGCTACAAAAATGGCACTTTCTATCCTCAATGTTTAAATTTTCATATCGGCCAGTTTCCATACGTAATGGAGCTACGCCACAACGAAACTTACTAAAGGCAGACCGATGTTGAACTGGCATTATCAATTTACAATATTGTTCAGTTATAAAAATAGATTTAAACTGTGCGTAATTTCTTAATTTATTTTGACCCACATTTCGAATTCCAGTTATTCTTGTAACAGATGACTTCCATTCATTTACAAATATGTCAAATAATTTTGGCTTAACTTTATCAAATAATGTTTTTCTATTTATATGTTGATTGATAGTACTATAGCATAGACAGTCTAAAGCAATTAATTCTCTTTTAACTGAATAAAACCAATTTTTACAACTCACATTCGCTTTTGACTGAGACCAAAGTGCAACGCGTCTATTTGTTCTGAAATGGGGGGTGTCTGACAGCCGACACCAGAAATTACATATAGACTTCCATTGGCGTATTATAGGAGGATCCCAACCCATATCGCCTGCAATTGCAGCATTAGGTGTATATTTCCCTACTCCTAGAAAGAAACGTAAAGCTCTATTATGAATAGAATTTATACAAGAATAAGACTTTAAACCCCAAATTGGTGAGCCGTAATCAATAACCGGCCACACCATAGAGTCATATAAATTTTTAAAAACCTCATACGTAACTCCCCCTATTGATTTACATTTTGCAATCACCAGAGCGAGAGCACGACCGGCACTTTTAGCGACAGCTTTAGCAGTAGTATTATAATCAAGATGTTCATCTAAAACCAAACCGAGATAGATGTATCGATCAACAACTTCTAAAATGAAATCCCCACAACGAAATGTTGCATTAGCAGAGTTAAGTGCATTTGGCCTAAAGTGAACAATCTTACTCTTAATTGGATTAATTGCCATATAATTACTACTACACCAATTATTTAAATGATCTAATAAAAATTGTAAATCCTCTGGCTTTTCAGCTAATAAAACAATATCATCGGCATACATCAAAATACTAACAATATCTTCACCAGTGTGTATACCAATATAAAAAGACTTGAGGAACAATGCAAGGTCATTGAGATAAAGATTAAATAAAAGGGGAGATAACACACACCCTTGTCTCAGGCCGCATTTTACATCAAACCACTCCGTATGTAACCCATTAAGTCTCACACACGAAGATACCGTATTATATAAAGACTTAATCGCTAAGAAAAGTACGAAGAAGAGCCGTCATATACATTGTTGAATCAGTTCCTAACCCATACAAACCCGGTGTATGTGTTTGTCATTCCTTTGGTTCTTGTAGGACCTGTCTTTTTAATTGGTGAAGTAGACCATTATTTAAGCCATTACCAGACAGTAACGACATTTGACTACTTTGTTGCAGACGACTCTGGAAACCATTGTTGGAAAAGGAGAAATTGCTCAAAACGAGCAATTTCTCCTTTCCCACAATGTTTTTTCTGTCCTATTAGAAGATTAACTCTGTTCCTGTTCGGAACAAATGCAGCAGACGACAAAATTCGTTGTCACAAAGACGTACATCCATGACCCATGACAAACTACATATTGTGTGTATATATTATCTAGATAAACACATTTCTGATAAATATCATTAAAATCATTAAAATCATTCTGAAAGCTTGAATTCCGTTCAATCATGAGGTAATACACCTTCTATCATCATGTTGTCAAATGCCTTTTTCGTCAAAGATGTTAATGATTAGCCAGGGGTCCTGGTACCGTTTAACTAAACAGTTTACGCTTAAGATTTGCGTAAGTCTAAAACAATAATTCCAATTATTTCAATATTGGGCGGAGCAATATTGCAAAGTAACATCCTTGGAATCGTCTATCCGAGAAGCTTCCAATGACGTGTCACATTGCAATATTGAACTTTCATTGAAGATACATGTACTTTCCATGTTTATCAGTTATGACTTACGCAAATATTTTCCGTAAGTTGTTTAGTAAAACGTTACCCTGGTCTGTGCGTATAACCCGCCTAGTGTGGGGTATACGTACGTACTTGGATACCAGGCCGGTTTATGGTAGGCTACTTTTGGATCAGAACAAGAATACTGTGATTGACTTAAACAAAGACCATACATCGCCGTTTTAAACAATATGTTTACAAAATAGTAAAATGTCCTTTATGTAAGGGCGAATGGTACAACGAAGTACGAGAGGACGAGATTGTGTTTGGAGCACAGATGAGTCGGTCCAGCTGCCGCGAGCTCGTACTCGGGTTACAATTAATAAGTGGATGGAGTTACCGAACCTTACCCACACCCTCTTTACATAAAGCGCTAGGTGTGTAACGATAATGTCATACGCGACTTAAACAAGTTTTGCTGGAAAAGTAAAAAGACCCATCAAAATTTCTCATACGAGCTACAAATTTCCCTCATTTTGATAATATATGCATGCCATTAAAGATTTGTCCTACCTTTCAAATCTTGTCTGCGAAATGCTTTCAAATTTGGACTTTCAAAGGAAAACAATTTCAGAAAAACGCGTTAAACATTGTTGATTAAACGCTTTCACGATATACAGATGGTTTTTATGGCCCTTTCTCCCCAAGAAACCACTATTGACAAATCAGCAACGATTCAATTGGGGTTCTTTTTGTGTTTGTGATGTTGATAAAACTATCTTTACAAATGACTGGAAGAAATGGAAAAGATGTCTATAGAGCAGAAGGGATTTCCTTCTGGAGCGTTTTCTTTCTTTTTTCTTTCTTTAATCGGGCAGGAATTTATGTCTTATTTACTAGTTACCTGTTTAGACTCCAAAACATGAATGTATGATACTTTGTGTAATCACAGTATTAGGATGAAAATGAATACAAACAACCACGGTCAGACATACCAAATTTCAATTAAACACTTTTCAATTGACTAATGCTATGCAGGGCCTGAAATGTCTTATCTAATACGATAGCCGATAGGATGTCTTTGACAGGTTCCTGAGTAGCCGGCTAAGCCTATGATTTTTTTATCACTGACGACCAAGTGCGGAAATACGCATTGGTCAGGAACCTGTTTAACTATGTATGGTTCGTACGGATCTGTTCCTCGTAAACGTAAATCTAAAGAGGAAAAGAGAACCTCGAAAAACTAAGACGTAAACGGAGCATGAATCCTTCCTGTCATATAATTATCGTACTTTTCGACGCATGTCTATTTTCATTCACAGAAACAAAAGTCACTTATGAGATTCAGTGAAAATCGTGTAAACGTTGACGTAAAGTAACTATTGTTTGGGGAATACATGCCCCATGCATCACCTGACTTTACCCAGAGATGTGTTTCCTTCTCAGTCCAATCATTTGTGTGGAATACAAATAACGGCGATGAACTGTCATTATTTCAGAATCCTGACTTGTGACACTGTAAGAAAGCTAACTGGCTTTTCCTGGAGCCTGTAGACAACATCATGAACAAGTATCGGCCTCGAATCAAGAGTTGTATTCCCTATCAGTCCACTTATTAGCGGATGAACTGGATCGTATATAATTGGGCAAGACCGCTGGTGTTTGATCTGGCATGAACTTCATAAATATTAGCTTTAGACAAAATATTTAGATCTTTTGACATTTCATTAGTTTGAATACTTGACTTTTTAGAAGGAAATTATATTTATAAATTATCTATAATTGACAAAAAGAATTGATTTAATATCGATTTCCACAACGGTGTTTAGCGAAATGATTAAGCTAGCAAATGTGCTGTTGTCCAATTCTGCATAAATGCCAGGAATAATGTACTATTGTACCTGCTGTAAGAAAATACTAATCAAGCTGAATTAAAGGTCATACTCTTTTATTCTGGTTTCTGATTGGTCAATATAAGATCAGGTCGAACAATTAAAGGTACTCTGGAACTACTCGTATTATAACATTATAGATAAATATAGACCAATCATACACTGCTAATATGCAATGAAAACGATATTGAGGATGAATTCCATTTTTTATTTGTTTGTAAAAAATATGATGATTTAAGAAAAAAATATCTCAAAAAGTACTACTATTTACGCCCTTCTATGCAAAAATTAGTACAAATGTTTCAGTCAAAAAATGCAAAATTACTTTTAGACTTTGCAAAATTTATTAAATATGCTTTCGAAATTAGGAATGACTTTATTAATAGGACCTACTAAAATATGTTTGTATTCATTACAATTATAAACAATGATTCTTTCTTCAAAAAATTATTAATTATTGTCACGTATGATTGTTGATTTTTATTGATATGTACATGTATGTATATGACTAGAAGCTGTATACGCTTACGTCAATAAACTTTTCTTCTTCTTCTTCTATGTGTTTGATTAACTGTACCATAATCTAAGTATCATTAAAGTGGAGCCTGTTTGATAAATCGCGTTTCATACGGACGAAAATGTTTGTTGAACAGAAAAACGACGCATAGCTTTAAAATTAACATTTTGACCACGCCCCTACATCAATCGTATGTTATTTAAAGGCTGATGCATTTCTTTTCACAGAGAATCACCTGGCGTCCATCCCGCATCTTTCAATAGTCCCTTTCTTCTGCGAATGGTAATTTAGGCCATTGAAACTGAAGGTAATTAAAATCATCCCGAAAAAAGGAGAAACTGCTCATTACAATGAGCAGTTTCTCCTTTTGTCTGGATGATTTTAAGCTTTTCAATGTTTATTCATACACTTTTTTTTAAAAACCGAACTGAGATATATAGTATTGTTCCTTGGCGTTCTGTTATGTCGTTTGAAGGGTTTTGAGATTAATGACTCGAGTGAAAGCTGTAGAAGAACGCCACACATTTAGAACGCCGCTTTGAAACCCCCGAAGTAATCCCATTAGTAAAGGGTATAATTCCTATCGCGTGCCCCTGTTTAAATTAGGGATGCCCGCTTTTTATCCTGTTTCGAGACCCGCTTTTTATCTCCTTCAATGATAAAACGTTTTCAAACGTATTATTAAAATAAGGTACTTGTGGTCCTTTGATCCTTTTCGAAGCTGCGATGTGTACGCATGCGCTTTAATTAACCACGTGAGCGCCTACCGTTACCCACACCCCTTTATGGTAAAGTAACGCTTATGTGAACATCCCAACCCAATTAGAAAAAGATCGAAACTCATTGCTTTAGCGTCAAAGTAGATTGGATCAATTTGAGCAATATTTTTGTCGAGAAAACACTACTGTTCAGTATCTTTTCCATGAATTTTACATGGCTTCTACAGCATACTTCCGCTATACAATATGTTTTCATATTTGTTGGGCTATATTGTGTAGTGGTAGAGCGTTGGCCTTTTGTACCGGGTGTCCCTGGTTCGGTCCCTGTTAGGTACGGTGAAAATTGTCGGGACTAACCAACAAAACGATGGGAGTACTGGTTTAGTATCTAGGAGTCATTGAGAGTGATTTATACAAGCTTCAAGCTTCCATCACAATCGATACCTTTACAGGTAGGACTTGTAGGTGTTGCGTTCACGTCTAAGTTAACGTTTTTCTGAGGTCTTCGTTTCCTCTTTATATTTACGTTTACCGGGTAATCTGTTCGCGAACCTTTGTTAGAGAGGCCTCGGGAGATCAGCGAACAGAAGTACAGGGGTTAGGTACAGGGGTCAGCTTTTTATTTTGTAACTAGAGTAAGTATGCCTCGTCATAGAGGAGTAAGAGGTGCCAAAAACAAATAACGTTTTCTAGGTAAAATAGTGTCCAATATGTGAGTCAAATAATTGTATGACAATAACCAAATGCGAAAGAATCGGAAATAATGGTTTGAATCAGTGTGACGCAACATAAATTTCTCTTTGTCCGTTTGTTATTCCTTTATTCTTCTTCATGGTTCTAAACAAAGGAACTGCTTGCATTTTCTGCTTTTTTCAAAAACGATTTCTATTAGTCCCAGACTGTTTGCGAGATAGCTTATGTTTATCGAGACATAAGATTCTTGTCTATGTATTAAAGTGCCCCGTCTTACATACAGACTTCCATTGGCCGATTAAGACAAGCAGCATGTCTTTGGTTACTGAACACCGAATGGATGTTCAAAAAACAATTAAAGTTTATTTAACAAAGTCCTTTAACCCGTTACCAACCAAAAAAGACATTTGACCAGTTTGTTGCAGACGGTTCGTGAAAACATTGTGGGAAAAGGAGAAATTGCTCTTAACGAGCAATTTCTCCTTTTAAGTTTTCTCACAATGTTTACTACCCTATCAGAAGATTATATTCCAATTTCAATACATTTTGAAATACTTTGCAAACTTTTTCAATTTGGGAGAGCTGAACATTAGGCGTTTGGTAAAGGGTTAATATAAAGTTCTTGCTAATATCTAGTCAAGAGGAAATTACCCATGTGGATTCATACAGTTTTGCACAATCCGAAAATAAATTCAACTGTCCTATAGAGCAGATACGTATATTCACACGGTTGTTTGCCGAAGGGTTATTTTCGATAAATACAGTACCGTTATGTTTCACTCACTCCTCAAAGTGTTGCGTTAACCCTTAACATGACAATAAACCTATCTTGGTGAGTCTTTGTCAGAGATATTTTGGTTAAAACACCCTAAGATGTGAAATAGTCGACGATTACCTTAGCAATCGTCCCCTTAACGAGCAATGTTGTTTTTAGTCACAAGGCGGAGGTCAATGGAACATACCGTAACATGTTCTAATGTCGTAGAGTATGGGGTTCCGTGCAGTCCGTGAATTAAGGGCAAAGGCTAAATAAAGTAGCAGGGTCGAGTGATTAGGGGACAGGTGATGGGGCTCGGAAAATAGGGGACGCTGACCCCTTACTTCATATCACCTCATCTTATTGAATCAGGCACAGACATCTTTAGAAACCACTGTGATAAAAGGACGAATTGCTCAAAATGAACAATTTGTCCTTTTGTCACAAAGGTTTTAAACAATACCACAGAAATTCTATTTGTACGCGCGATTTTTGTTGTCTATTGTTTCTTTGAATTTGGACCCGTCATAACTTCCCATATGGGGACATGGGGTTAAACAGAAGCTGTTACAAAGTTAAGTATTTCAACCAATAATACAGACAGGGTCCTCTGATAGAACTTGAAGATTTTTGTTTTATGATAGGATGGAAATGATGTTAACATGTTAGTACTCACGATACTCAACACAAACACACGTGCTCTCTCATTTTAACCATAGAATTGGTGTTTAAAGCAGAAAATCCCAACTCAAATGTTTTTGGTTAAAGAGCATAATACTGTGTGGTAAAGCTATGGCTTCTTTAAAGGTCATATGTACAGGTTGGGTTTATTTCATAAAATTAAAATATGAAGTAAAACAATCACATTGAAATTATTTGCAACATTTTAGCATAACGCATTACGTCATAAATCACCGTCATAGCGCACCGATTAATAAAAGTTCGTATGACTTACTTCCCTTTGCTGTGACGTCACTCGTGATCCACTGAATGCGCCATGTAAAGGGCGTGAAGAGCGATCGCTGGTTAGAATTGGTGTTTTTCTTCAAATAAACGATCCCAAAGTCATTGTTTGGATTGACAGCGCATTTTCTTTATTGGATATGATTCATTTTATAAGAATATCAATTTGAAAAAAGATAAATTAATAACTTAACCCGTTAAATTTGCATGGATTTGTCATTGCGTAAACCTGTTCATATGAAAGGAACGGCTTGAAATTTGGACGACTTTCCTTGAAATAAATGATTCTTAAGTCATTGTTTGGATTGACAGTGAATTTTCTATTCTGGATATTTTTAATATTATAAGAATATCCATTTGAAAAAAATAAATTAGTGACTTAACGCATGAATTTTCAAGGATATGTCAATGCGTTCATATAAAAGGAACGGCTTGAAATTGGGACGATTTTCCTCGAAATAGCAATCCTTAAGTCAATGTTTGGATTGACAGTGCATTTTCTTTATCGAATATGTTTCATATTATAAAAATATTCTTCTGGAAAAAAGGGTAAGTGACGTAACGCGTAAATTTGAAAGGATTTGTAAATGTTTTCATATGTAAGAATCGGATTGAAATTTTGACGATATTTGTGAAAACAGCTATTTTTATTAATTTTTGTTGGAAAAAAAACCAAGAGTACTTTTTCGTCAATGATCGTGTATTAGCATTAAGGTTTTAATTGAGAAGTAAACAAAGACATAGATCTGAATAAACGAATTGTCTTAAAACCGTACATCGTATAACTATTGACTGTCAAATTCACCCTTCATTGTCTTATCAATACATGAAATGAAACGGAGAAGATCATAAATTGCGAACAAAAAAAACGTATTATAACCCAACTTACTTGTGATACGAAGGTTATCCTTTAACTCACATTTTCACCACACTTCAACTTACTTGTGATACGTAGGTTATCCTTTAACTCACATTTTCACCACACATCCAAATTTCAAAACTAAACACTGGCACATTCAAGAGTATTTGTTAAAATCTTCCGACAACTTTCCAGTAACTCCACCCTTAGTAAGAGGTCTATGATTTCGAAATTGATTCCGATGTCGTCTTTCTAGATCACCTGTTTTGACTTAAGAATTGTTCTTCATATTCACTTTACATTTTTGTTCGTTTTCTCTCGTGTAAGTAGCCTTGACATATTGAGCATTTAACTTTCGGACAGGTTTAATAATTAACAGCTAAAACAAAAAAATCGTCATAGTTTATTTTACTAACAACCTTAAACATATTTGAATTTATCTTTTATGATTTTGGAATTTGAATATCAATTTGACAAAACTTGATTTTGATGTTAAAACGTTTTTTTGTTGAAAACATAGAGTTAATACCGTTTTGGTGAATACTGATTATCATATACTTACTGAAGTGTCAAACTATTCTAATAGAAAAGACAACATGTTCACTTCTTTGAATATCATAACGACAAAGTATCAGACGTAAGTCACTTTGAGAGATAAATATGTCCTGACACCTTATCAATCCAAACATCCTGTGAGAGTTTGGTCTTAATTGGTTATATCTTAACAATGGATTTTTAGATAAATTTAATTGCCGCGCATTGAAAGTGTGAGATTTGCCGCTTGTTATTTCATGTCTGGAATAGCAGAGCGTGTCAGACCTGTTAATTAACAACAGAGATAATTAAGAGATTAACGCCAGAGGCTATCTTTCGCCTTAACAATCAAGGACTTGAGACTTGAAACATACTGTGCAAATGTGGCAGATTGGTGTTAATTTGCATCACGACCCTTAATCCTTGTAATGTCCGATGTATGTTGATTGACCCTTTGTATGTGAGGTAAACTGACAATAATCAATTAAATTGTAAACAAAGAGATTATGTTCAAATGTGTAAATTATATATTTAGTGATCTTATTAATAAATTATCAGTATAAATTTGTAATAATCATGTTTGAACACCTGCATTCCAGTGTGACATACGTCATTTAAACCAATATTACCAATGTCAAAAAAATGAGGTGTGTGGTTTAAATAATTCCGAAAAGCAGACGCTTAAGTTAAGATCGAACCCATTATCATTTGCGTTGATGAGTCCAGAGCCAGTTTGCGGATATCAAATATTCATTATTTTGAATTTTCATTCAAAGACAACGGCAGATAAAAGAAATTTGCTTGTTTTAATTGGTTTGTTATCATAACAATCAACGTACATTTTTCATTTTGTCTCATTTATGTACAATGGCAACGTTTCTACAATTATGTTAAAACATAAAACAAGTTTTGCAAATAAGAACAAGATGCATTTAAGCGTTTAAAACCCAAAGAAATGGCAAAACAATAACTTATGATGTTGGATGAAATTAACATATTCTTGCAACCCTTTGAATTCTTACGTAATATAATCGTAAAGCAGCCTAATTAAGTATTCCTGACTAAGTATGTAGCATGGTTAATCTGTTCCAAACAAAACTATCTTGGCGAGTAAGAGAGTCATTCAAGGAAATTAACTTTCAAAAAAGGTGTAATCAACGTGATTTATCATTTTCTTGAATTTATCTACATTTACACAGTGCAAATTCTATATAAATTTCTAGCAAGGCTATACGAGGCTCTAACACCCCAAACTAACAGTCAGGAATTGTTTTAATCACAAACATCAGTTCAGGGAAATATATCGGTTATTCATTAAGTAGAATGAATTTGAAGCGTCTTCACCTGTATAAATTACTTTGAATTGAGTCCGATCATTTAAAGATCAATAAAATCAATTCTCTGGAAACGCCTAACAGTGCGTAAACTTGCCGTCTTCGAAGTGAAAGTAACACAGCCTACTGTTCTTGCTTGGGGAATATATCTTTTGCTTATTTGTAAAGTAAACACGGTCCAGTTTACTTATCGAAACTTTTTGCAGGTTTTATGTTCGTCGGACAACGGGAGAAACTCGCATCCCTGCGACCAAAAGCAGAATAACACCAGAAGACCTGTCAAAATACCATATTCAATATCCAATTTATGTTACCCAAACACAATTCAACACTTAAAATGTCCGAAATTTGTGCAAAAACACCGTCGTTACTGAGAACTAGATTCTTCTTACTGTTAGTTCATATGACTTTGAAGCACAAATGACGTCACAACAAGGGAGATAAGTCATTCACAAAAATCGATAATGGTGAATAAAAGTAGTCAAAAACAACATTTTTCGCTTCTATATGAGAAAAAAATCATTACCTCCGTCATAACGAAACAATAGCCTAATACAAAAACCATAATTAAAGAAAATTTTGTTTATCGGGAAATTTGACCTTTAAAGGTCATATGTACAGGTTGGGTTTATTTCATAAAATTAAAATATGAAGTAAAAGAATCACATTGAAATTATTTGCAACATTTTAGCATAACGCATTACGTCATAAATCACCGTCATAGCGCACCGATTAATAAAAGTTCGTATGACTTACTTCCCTTTGCTGTGACGTCACTCGTGATCCACTGAATGCGCCATGTAAAGGGCGTGAAGAGCGATCGCTGGTTAGAATTGGTGTTTTTCTTCAAATAAACGATCCCAAAGTCATTGTTTGGATTGACAGCGCATTTTCTTTATTGGATATGATTCATTTTATAAGAATATCAATTTGAAAAAAGATAAATTAATAACTTAACCCGTGAATTTGCATGGATTTGTCATTGCGTAAACCTGTTCATATGAAAGGAACGGCTTGAAATTTGGACGACTTTCCTTGAAATAAATGATTCTTAAGTCATTGTTTGGATTGACAGTGAATTTTCTATTCTGGATATTTTTCATATTATAAGAATATCCATTTGAAAAAAATAAATTAGTGACTTAACGCATGAATTTTCAAGGATATGTCAATGCGTTCATATGAAAGGAACGGCTTGAAATTGGGACGATTTTCCTCGAAATAGCAATCCTTAAGTCAATGTTTGGATTGACAGTGCATTTTCTTTATCGAATATGTTTCATATTATAAAAATATTCTTCTGGAAAAAAGGGTAAGTGACGTAACGCGTAAATTTGAAAGGATTTGTAAATGTTTTCATATGTAAGAATCGGATTGAAATTTTGACGATATTTGTGAAAACAGCTATTTTTATTAATATTTGTTGGAAAAAAACCAAGAGTACTTTTTCGTCAATGATCGTGTATTAGCATTAAGGTTTTAATTGAGTAGTAAACAAAGACATAGATCTGAATAAACGAATTGTCTTAAAACCGTACATCGTATAACTATTCACCCTTCATTGTCTTATCAATACATGAAATGAAACGGGAGAAGATCATAAATTGCGAACAAAACAAACCGTATTATAACCCAACTTACTTGTGATACGAAGGTTATCCTTTAACTCACATTTTCACCACACTTCAACTTACTTGTGATACGTAGGTTATCCTTTAACTCACATTTTCACCACACATCCAAATTTCAAAACTAAACACTGGCACATTCAAGAGTATTTGTTAAAATCTTCCGACAACTTTCCAGTAACTCCACCCTTAGTAAGAGGTCTATGATTTCGAAATTGATTCCGATGTCGTCTTTCTAGATCACCTGTTTTGACTTAAGAATTGTTCTTCATATTCACTTTACATTTTTGTTCGTTTTCTCTCGTGTAAGTAGCCTTGACATATTGAGCATTTAACTTTCGGACAGGTTTAATAATTAACAGCTAAAACAAAAAAATCGTCATAGTTTATTTTACTAACAACCTTAAACATATTTGAATTTATCTTTTATGATTTTGGAATTTGAATATCAATTTGACAAAACTTGATTTTGATGTTAAAACGTTTTTTTGTTGAAAACATAGAGTTAATACCGTTTTGGTGAATACTGATTATCATATACTTATTGAAGTGTCAAACTATTCTAATAGAAAAGACAACATGTTCACTTCTTTGAATATCATAACGACAAAGTATCAGACGTAAGTCACTTTGAGAGATAAATATGTCCTGACACCTTATCAATCCAAACATCCTGTGAGAGTTTGGTCTTAATTGGTTATATCTTAACAATGGATTTTTTAGATAAATTTAATTGCCGCGCATTGAAAGTGTGAGATTTGCCGCTTGTTATTTCATGTCTGGAATAGCAGAGCGTGTCAGACCTGTTAATTAACAACAGAGATAATTAAGAGATTAACGCCAGAGGCTATCTTTCGCCTAAACAATAAAGGACTTGAGACTTGAAACATACTGTGCAAATGTGGCAGATTGGTGTTAATTTGCATCACGACCCTTAATCCTTGTAATGTCCGATGTTTGTTGATTGACCCTTTGTATGTGAGGTAAACTGACAATAATCAATTAAATTGTAAACAAAGAGATTATGTTCAAATGTGTAAATTATATATTTAGTGATCTTATTAATAAATTATCAATATAAATTTGTAATAATCATGTTTGAACACCTGCATTTCAGTGTGACATACGTCATTTAAACCAATATTACCAATGGCAAAAAAATGAGGTGTGTGGTTTAAATAATTCCGAAAAGCAGACGCTTAAGTTAAGATCGAACCCATTATCATTTGCGTTGATGAGTTCAGAGACAGTTTGCGGATATCAAATATTCATTATTTTGAATTTTCATTCAAAGACAACGGCAGATAAAAGAAATTTGCTTGTTTTAATCGGTTTGTTATCATAACAATCAACGTACATTTTTCATTTTGTCTCATTTATGTACAATGGCAACGTTTCTACAATTATGTTAAAACATAAAACAAGTTTTGCAAATAAGAACAAGATGCATTTAAGCGTTTAAAACCCAAAGACATGGCAAAACAATAACTTATGATGTTGGATGAAATTAACATATTCTTGCAACCCTTTGAATTCTTACGTAATATAATCGTAAAGCAGCCTAATTAAGTATTCCTGACTAAGTATGTAGCATGGTTAATCTGTTCCAAACAAAACTATCTTGGCGAGTAAGAGAGTCATTCAAGGAAATTAACTTTCAAAAAAGGTGTAATCAACGTGATTTATCCTTTTCTTGAATTTATCTACATTTACACAGTGCAAATTCTATATAAAGATCTAGCAAGCTATACGAGGCTCTAACACCCCAAACTAACAGTCAGGAATTGTTTTAATCACAAACATCAGTTCAGGGAAATATATCGGTTATTCATTAAGTAGAATGAATTTGAAGCGTCTTCACCTGTATAAATTACTTTGAATTGAGTCCGATCATTTAAAGATCAATAAAATCAATTCTCTGGAAACGCCTAACAGTGCGTAAACTTGCCGTCTTCGAAGTGAAAGTAACACAGCCTACTGTTCTTGTTTGGGGAATATATCTTTTGCTTATTTGTAAAGTAAACACGGTCCAGTTTACTTATCGAAACTTTTTGCAGCTTTTATGTTCGTCGGACAACGGGAGAAACTCGCATCCCTGCGACCAAAAGCAGAATAACACCAGAAGACCTGTCAAAATACCATATTCAATATCCAATTTACGTTTCCCAAAACACAAATGAACACTTAAAATGTCCGAAATTTGTGCAAAAACACCGTCGTTACTGAGAACTAGATTCTTCTAACTGATACTTCATATGACTTTGAAGCACAAATGACGTCACAACAAGGGAGATAAGTCATTCACAAAAATCGATAAAGGTGAATAAAAGTAGTCAAAAACAACATTTTTCGCTTCTGTATGAGAAAAAAATCATTACCTCCGTCATATCGAAACCATAACCTAATTCAAAAACCATAATTAAAGAAAATTTTGTTTATCGGGAAATATGACCTTTAAGTTGCAGAAATATTGCAAATTGCCAAATATCGTTTGCATTACTAAAAGGTTCGATTTGATCACAGATGTTGTTTTGCATTCTGATACAAACTATTCTTTACAACAATGAAAGGGGTTTTCTTTTCAGGTTCTTTCGCGACATTTGTCTGTCGCAATTTGCCACAGACGACATCGGGATGGAAGACAATACTGACTGAGCTGGTAGAGCAGACGTGAGACATGCGCAGTGCTCTTTTCTTACGCCTTACACGGAATATGTTCTATGAAATACGACACCTTTTTAAATTTCCAAAAATCTCGAACGTATGCAGACGACAATTCATTTTTCGATATAGATGTTATTTTTCCATATCTATATTGCAGCCTAGAAACTTTGAAGGGAGAAAAGGGAAATTGCTCCCTTTTTCCTTCAAAACTTTTACGAATGTCGCTCGTTCAATAATAAACCCATAAAAATGTGGACTCTATAGTAAAGGGTCAGTCGTCCATTACAAATTCATTCATTTCGCACCACCTGCCCTGCTCCTCAAGTGGCGTTATTTCGAACAAAGCTAACGGTAAACAGCAGCCGACAAATACGCGCGCAGGCTGCAGACGGTACTCAAAACACAAAATACAAGAATAACTTATAACCCATTACCAAACAATAACGATGTTTGACCACTTTGTCGCAGACGACTGTAGTAAACATTGAGGGGAAAAGGAGAAATTGTTTTTTACGAGCAATTTCTCCTATTCGCACAATGTTTTTTACCCTATCGGAAGATTATTTTTAATTTCATTACATTTTGAAGTGTTGTCTGCAAATTCTTACAATTTGGGACAGTCGAAATTGTGCATTTGGTAAAGGATTAAACCGCATACAGACGGTCACAGACGACTTTTTATGCGTCTTTCTGAAGACGGTATTTTAAAACGTGTGGATTAAAGACTACTCTGTCTGTAAAGTCATATACCCTTTCATCCTGCTTATGTGTTTATTTTCATATAAGTGTAATTTCACTAGAGCTAGACATTTGTAATTATGTGATAATGTCTGTGTTTAGACTCGTTTTCTCATAGTATCTTATAACAAAGATCGGTCGTTTATAACTACGCCTGAAATAAGGACAAACGATGCTTTTCTTTTGCGAACTAGATTAAAGACATACGACATTTGTCTGAATTTTGTTGTTAGTAGATAATTAGACTTTTCTCTTTTCCAAGAAAATATGATTAGTTCATTGATTAAGTAGTCATATGCATGTTGAATAAGAACGGAGTCTTTCTATCACCTTTATGTTTTGAGAGACATTGGTCTGGATAATATAAAAGTTAAACCCTTCCTTCGTTACCTAAAGTTATGAATTCAATGTATATGGACAGGGACCTCTATTACGAATGAACCTTTTGTTATATGTTAACCCGTATAATGCTAGGTACTTTTCTACAAGTATATTTTTGTGTTGTCTGATTTCCAAAACCTTAAATATCTGCTTAATTTCGATGAGGAAATATACTCAGAGTAGCAAACAGTTTGAATTACAGGCCAGCCGCCAATGTACTTGGCGGCTGCCCTGTGATATAATATACATACATGAGCATGACGCCGGTTCCAGCACTATAAGTGTTATGTGTTGTTCTTTCACACCCTCCACTATAATACATACACGCGAGCAACTTTCATATCAATCCTTTTGAGTATTTTTTATCGGCATTAAGAATTAAAACATTCCGTATAGAGAGAAATGTTACTTATTCCTGTATATCAAACAGTAAAAACCAAACATGTTACCCGGTGAAATACTATATAAATGTGATTATTGGGAAAGAGATCATCGATGATTCAAGTACCCTAATCCATTAGACAGACGGCACAAGTGCATATACCACTCCAGCAGGACCAGTCTAGTATCACTGACTTCATTTTAAACAATGACCCAACAATTACGAGTGTCTCCATTAAATCGTGTTAATGTGGATTATGATACCGACTTGGCCAAGAATTAAAACATGGTTTACGAGTTATAGGCAAGAAAAGGTGTCGCACATGGTACTTCATGAATATAATGTTTAAACCCCTAACTCTTAAAAGCAATTCTACCCAAATTAAACATGTCGGCAACAGAATGATTTAAAATAAACAATGAAATTAAGATTAATTGCTTCTTATGCGCAATTCACACACACACACACCCACACACACCTCTACACACACACACTGATTCATATCAAATATTAAAGCAAATGCATTTTATAATGCTATCCTTTGTCGTGTACTGTTGTTTTAAGTGTTGACCATTTACAACTTTTCATATCTGAAAACTGGTTTATTGGAGTAGTATATTGTCCACAGAGGCCACCCAATACGAGATATTCTGGCCCTAGTCAAATTAGTTTGGTTTGAATCTAAAAATGTTGAGATGTTTTCCATAAGGTACTATCCCTTGTTTAGACTGCGCATCAGAAACTATACAATTAATCAGTTCATCGACCAGACGCCTAAACATCCCCAAAATGAATATTCATGACGGTATTACGAAAGGTTTCGATCACAGAACTCAGAGTAACAAAATCACAAGGGTAAAACTTTTACTAATAGCCCCTTCTAAATAGGTTCCGTGTAGGACTATAGTATGTCCTTCACAAACATGTAGGATTGACTATAATCTTGAACTGAATCGTCGTATTGTTAAATAACCATCTAAACATCGGGGCGGGGTTTTGTCGACTTGTCAATTATGTTGACTACAATGACTCACCACTAAGCTTATGACAAATCATAGATCAAGATACCAGGGTACCGTTTTACTTAACAGTTTACGCTTAAGATTTGCGTATGTCTAAACCAACAATTCCTCTCATTTCAATAATGGGAGAAGCAATATTGCAAAGTAACACATCATTGGAATCGCCTCTCCGAGACGCTTCCAATGACGTGTTGCATTGCGGTATTGTACTTTCATTGAAGATACTATTCATGTGTATCAGTTATGACTTACACAGATATTTCCCTAAGTTGTTTAGTAAAACGGTACCCAAGTTCGGACTTTTAACCCACCATTAACTTTACATCGATTGTGAGTCGAGATTACGTCTGTAAATAGATCATTATCCATCCTTCTTCTTGGATATATGACAATTATTCGCACAACACTTGAACATGCAACTAAAATAAACCAACATTTAAATTGACATAAGTAAACATTTACTTCTGGGTCATTCGGATGACAGAGGATGTCAATGTTTAGTTAGATTTTGTAGGAAATGGAGATATGCTTGTCAGGTATGGACCCAATCGGAACTACTCGGGTATTTCCGTGAGCTGTGAAATACACCTCGGATATAAGTGTAGGGTTACAATTTTTCGGGTAAATCGGCATCCGCCAATGAACACCTTTTCTAAGCGTGCATGTTAAGTAGTTCAATGTGTATGGAAGTGTTGGACATCCTTTTTAATCACTTTTGATCAGTAACTCATACCAAATGGCGAACTTGTTGTTGTGACATGTATACTTGTTTCTTCAATCAAATTTAACGACTTTTTGGATTTTACAGTCAAAATCTATTTTTAGAAACGAAAGAAAGTGACGTCATTCTCGCGGGAAACAATATGGCGTCATCCCTATTATTTCAGAGGTGTTTTCTATTCGATAAACCCGATGTGTTCAGATTGGTATGGACCACTGTAAAATTATCAGGGGAGATCACTGTCTTTGAAGCAATACTTTGTCACTTTATTGGTTAGTTCCCTTTAAAAGCGATAGACAGATACGATGCCAAAATGAAATCCAGCATTTACATTATATTATCAGCAATCATGTTGCTGTCTAAAACATATTCTCGTTTGCAGATTTTTATCCCAATTGTCTAATTCGACAAAACTTTCTTGACATATACCAATATTTTGTTGGAATAGAATAGACAATATCGTGGTAACATGGGCTTTTTCCGTAACCTTTGCCGTTATGTGACTTTTAACCCGTATGTATAATAATTGGTCATTTTCTCAAAATATTTTTTGTCATCGTCTGCTTTCCAAACCTTAAATACCTGCTTAATTTTGATAAGGAAAGATACTCAGAGTATCAAATAGGTTAGATCACAGACCAGCCGCCAATTCACTTGGCGGCTGGCCTGGATCCAGCCTGTTTGCATTAGCATAATGTCGGTTCCAGCACTATAAGGGTTAAAAACCCTTCTTTGGGGAATAAGTGGCTTAGTGGTTAGGGTGCAAAAATTAAAATCACATGGCCCCTCTCTGCGTTGGTTCAAATCCCGATAATGAAATCTTATGACGGCATTTGTACTATCATGAGAGGAGTTTCCCGGCCAACATATATGGAATACCTTATGGGGTTCGGGGTAGCGTTTTACTAAACATTTCACGCCAAGATTTTGCGTAAGTTCAAAACAACATTTCCCATATTGCATTAGTGGGATAAGAAATATTGAAAATTTACACATCTTTCCAATACGCTCCCAATGATGTGTCACATTACAATAAATAACTTTTATCTATGATAATATCATTGTATATCAGGTTTTCTTTTCTTATGGAGATATTGTCCGTAGGCCCTTTAAAAAACGATGCCCTAGATTATTCCTTCATATCTATGAGCTAGGTATTACAATATACCTGTAATAACGTGAGCAGCTGAATCTTTGAAACCAATTTTCGACCATTAGCAAGAAATTAAGTCCTGATGCAATTTCTTCGTATATCCTTGAATGTTTTCTATTATGTGAATGGGAAGGCATCGACCAATGGTCGTAACGGGGAAATAACTCAACTGTACTTTTATCAGATTTCTAATTCTGGTATAAAACAATCGTAACCTTTTGAAAAAGCCAGTTAAACGTGGTTTTACATACAATAACCAGAAGACCCAACGATAGGACAGTGTTTCGCATGGATAAACTAGTTAATGTTTAATGTACATGTAACGAAAGTAGCGGGTCCACCTTGCTACCTGTTATTACTAGTCTTACTTCCAGAGTGCAGAATCGACAGTGATTTATTCAAGTTGTAAGAATTTTACTTCACAACATGGAATGAATAAGATTATATTTATGAATGGAAATGAAACCCCGATTTTGCTCTGTGTTATGTTTTTCTCAT
Source organism: Cerastoderma edule (assembly GCA_947846245.1). Classification (NCBI taxonomy): domain Eukaryota; kingdom Metazoa; phylum Mollusca; class Bivalvia; order Cardiida; family Cardiidae; genus Cerastoderma; species Cerastoderma edule. The sequence goes on along the minus strand of OX401416.1, from coordinate 9,110,017 downwards.
TACTAATCAAAATCATACTTTTATGAGAAAGCAGTCACCAGCTTGGCAAAAACCATGATAGGAAGGCCAGAGGTAAGAATGGATGATCTGACTGAAATGCTGCTGAAAGTGGCGTTAAAACCGCCATTTTACCTATCAACTAGCTATAATGTAGGTTATCAAACTTGACAAAAATAGTCTATATTTTAACAACAACGACACACTTTAGATATTTGACAAATTAATACATAGCAAATCGTAAATTCTGTAAAGTCACTTTGCCGAATTCCAAATATCGAATTTACTCAAAGTTTTATACATAGTCCTTCATGGTTCCATTGTTCGGGCGCTTAGAAAAAAATCTCGATGTATTTTGTTAAGGATTTCAAGCGTCTGAATTGTAGCGCCATCTACTGATCTATTTCCGGTATTTTTCTGTGAATTTCCACATAATTTTCTGGCCCCAAATCCCAGCAAAAATGGAAGTTTTTTGAATAATATGAATAGAAAAGATGTCATAGAGTCATTACAGGTGAGGTCCTTTAACACTTCGATGTGATGACAATTTGTTTGAAAACGAAACTAAACACATTTGTCACGATAAGGATGTAAGGGTTTCAATGTTTACAAAAATCTAAAATTAGATCATATCGAGTGTGGTGTAAAAGTGATGTCATTTAAGAATTCTGTAGTCGTAACTCTTCATTCATTTGATATTGATAAAGTACAAAGTGCTCTTTAGACGGATACATTGGTCCAGTTTAGAAACGTGTACGAAATGGTATATATTTATTGGACAGTTTATACTGACACTGTTTGATTTTAGTTTTTGTCAATTTACACATAGTTATGGATGATGTTTATTGTTTAGACTTATTTACTTCACGCTAATTGTGACAAAAGTTGTAACAACTAAAGTCGATCACTTTCCATTCTGATTCATGGTCAACACTGGCATGAAAAGGGTTTAATACAAGGTCACAAATTGAATTTCCAATTAAAGGCTCTCTTGGTCGGAGATATAGCAAAATCTATTGTTTTTCTTGCCCAGCTTGTCCTAAGGCCATAGACTGAAATTTTACTGAAATTTACTATATATACCAATGAAACGAAGAACATGTATTGCCTTTTTGGACTAGTAAATCAAACCGGTCATTTATTAATTGGTCTAGAAATCAATATCAGTGTTCAAGAAAGTATCCGTACATCTGTTAAAAAGGGATAGATTTTTGGCTTGTACAGATAGAAATTTGCGTTCAGACATACATGTACGGGTCAGTTTTTGTATGTATGGATTTCTTGCCAGAAACTTCTGGTTCTGAAAATTGTAAATTAGAAAAAAAAATAAGAAAGATATTGCTTCCGGTACCCATTGCTTCTAGCATATGTCGACATCAAAAATCAAGTCGAAGTTGTTAAAGTTCAGGTTTGATCCTGTCAATAACCCCTGAATCTAATATTTCGATAGGCTGGATACAAAGGAATCGGCTACACGCTCGCCTGACCAAACGAAACAAATCAAAGCATTGCCACCATGCCACAGAAAAAGATGCTGATGTTTTTTAACAAATGACAAATAGATGACAAATGAATGCCCAAGGGAGATCTTAAGAGATCTATTTGACCAGCTTTTGGAAAATACTATACAAAAAACAATCAGCCGAAGTCATAGAGAAGAGTTTGAAACAAGACATTTTTAAGATGTTCGACCATGTGGCACTTTAAACGCATATTATTTTCCCTGACAGTTTTATTTATGATAAGATTGAGCGATGTGTGAAATGATTGAAAATGTCTGCTGGTTGTTTATGATTAATTAATGAGCTTTTGTTTTAGTTCGATGAATTCACAAATCTGCACCCAATATTGTTTTCATTTTTTAATATACCAATTAAACTACCAATATTGTCTTATCATCTCTTTCAAACAGAAAAGACCCTGATAAGGATGTTTCTGTAGGAACTATCTTATCAGGATCTTCTTTGATTTGCCTCCCTACTGTTTGTAGGATTTGCTACTTTATTTAAATTTTAGCTATCTTTTAATCGCAGAGGCAAAATTAATGCAACATAATGTATTATTAAGTTGAAGTGAGTGAACATTTAGTAATAGTCTTTTATCATGTATCAGTTTGTAAGAATACACATCAATTTGACTTTGTCTATGAGTTGAAGGACTAAAGCAGCTATTTAAGTGGATTCTGCTGGCTGACAGACGGAACATCTGGTGTACTGACGGAAAAAAGTATTTTCTGATCAAATTTCATTTTGGTCTGTCCCATACTGATGGTAGTGAAAAATTATCTGGAGTCCTGAATATGAATGTTGGCTACAGTGGTGCATTGGTAGAGTTTCAACCTCTGAAATCATGGGTCCAGGGTTCAATCCCTGTTATAGCATTGAGGTGAAAAAACTGGGACCAGCCTACAAATTGACTCTAGTTCTGGTAAAGTATCCAGGATGTTGTCAGCGAGGTTGTAATTAACAAGCTTTTATTTTGATATGATACGTAAATGAATTTTTTTTTATATAAATCTTTCATAGGCAGATAAAAATTGGCTGCATACAAAAGGTTGGCTGCATACAACATTTTCACAGAAATATAGTTTATGACATGAAATATAAAAGAAAAAATGTTACATTGTTAATTCTTTTTCCTATGCTATAACACATGTACAATAAAGCACAATATCATATTATAAGAATTAGTCTCTGAGACAATTAACATGTATAATTCTAATTTACATTTCTAAAGGATTAATGATGTACTTGCTTCTATAAAAGAGTACAAGCTTTGGGCAAGCAATATCTTTGACATTTTCTGAATTTTCAAATTTACGAATAAAAATCATTAATAGTTTTCTGTTTTGAAGCTTTTTGGACTCATGAAAAATTTAAGTCCATCACACACTTAAACATTTCCTTGTTGCCAATGTGTAGGGCAAACTCCCTCAGTTAGTCAATACAGTTTGAGTTGGAGGCTTCACTCATAGACACAACATGAACAGTTCCATTTTCAAAATGTCAAAAGTATTCAACCATAGTTGATTATGTAATTCACGACTTGTAAATAAAGCAAATTGTAAATTTCATGCCCCAGAATTTGTTTTCTGATTTATATGATTGTTTATTTGAAGGATTTGATCGCCATGGAGATGTTAGAAGAGAGGAATCATGTGATGAACGGCTGGAGGCGTCGCCGTATGGCCCGTATACGGGATGTGATTGGACCTGTACCTAGAGATATGCCACAGGCTGTCCGATCTGAACGCATAACTGTAGATGGAGAACATCTAAGGTTTGTTAATTATCATAATGAAGCGTCTGTGCAATACTATATATATATATACCTTTCCCGGTAATCTACTAAATTTGTCATTTAGACAAAGATTGAAAGATGTTAAAATCAATTACAATGTGAAAGAACATCTTAATGGTCTACTCAAAACTCTTTGATTTATAAACTTGCTCTCTCAAGAGACTCAGTGGGTGCTCTCCACTTGGGTTCAGATCTGCAGCCAGATTTCGGTTCTTCCAGCTGTACTTAAATGGCAGTGGTTTAACTCTGGTTGACCAGGGCTTATGGACAGTTATAAATAATGATGATATCTGCATCACAATACAACTGAACAATTTTAGAATCAATGTGCATTGTAAATTCAAATAGAGTAACTCCAGTCGAATGGACAGACAGTTCTCTCATTATTATTTACATGTAATGGTGCTCTGTCTAGAATTGTGTTATCTTGGTGGTGGGAGGTGTAAACAAATGGTTATTCTCAGACAATTACATGATTCTTTTTTATTGAATTTTTATCTTTGCATAGATGTTTTTTTTTTAATATTCTTCATCAATTGTGACCAGTCAACAAATCGCCTTAAAATAAATAATAGTAAACTTATAATGATTTGAATTGTTTGCAACAATTGTTCATGCAACGCATGTGGGCATGGCTGTCAAAACCTCATACATATACTGTGAAAACATTTAACATCTAACAATTGTTGACTTGTGAATTTTGAGAATATGTTAAGTTATGATAAGATTCACTTCATATTTATTGTGCCTTTAAATACATTCAGTCAGTGAGAAAAACTTTGATGGAATATGATGAGTTGACTGACATACCTTGTGGCCCAAGTGGGTCTTTGGTTTTTTGACAGACTGTGGTTTTTAAATTTGACCCAAATGAAGGAGGTACAGGTTTTGTTTAACAATAAAACATTTGTTTGTTGTTTCAGTTTTATGCCCAATGAGATGAATAGAGTGGGTTTATATGTAGCAGCCAAGCCCCTCAGCCAAGAGAATTCTTATTTTGAGATAGAAGTTATAGATACAGGCCTTATAGCTGCCATTGGTAAGACTTTTTAGTATTGTTTTAATTTGGTTTTAACTGCAATCTTCCTATGTTAATGAAATAAACTTTTATTTCCCTTTTGGGGAATCAACTACTATTAGTGGATTCATTTCTGTCAAACAAAATTGTGTTGTGTAGCAAAATTGCTCAAAACAAACAATTTCTCCTTTTTTTTAATCATAACTTCTAATTAAAAACAATTGCATTTTAAAACTAAAATGTATAGAAGAATAAGAAATGGAAAATGGGGAATTTGTAATGGCCTTTATTTTTGTATATTTTTATGCACCTTATCGATTGCTATCTAACCAGAAAAATGGAAATACACATGTATTCACCATTTGTACAGGTATTGGACTAGTACCAATTAGATACCCGATGGATTCTCAGCCAGGATTGAGGGCATTTTCTGTGGGCTACCATGCAGACAATGGACAGTAAGATATCGCAATTTATACACTATTTCTAATGCACATGCTTAATCCATTACTAAATGATAACGACATTTAACCACTTTGTTGCAGATGACTCTGGAAAACATTGTGGGCAAATAGAGAAATTGCTCGTGACGAGCAATTTCTCCTTTTCCCACAATGTTTTCTACCCCATCAGAAGATTTTTTTTCAATATCATCCCATCTTGAAATGTCGTCTGCAAACTCTTTCAATTTGGGACAGTCGAAAAAATGTTGTTTGGTAAAGGGTTAATGATTTTACTGTGAAACTGGTAATGAACACCTAGTGGCTAAAAAATAGGTGCTAGTAAGGATTGAAGTCCCATTGTTGTCTAATTGTTTCACTAATCATCTTCTACAAGTGCATAATATGATGTCTGAAATGAAGACATGCTCAAACAAAGTCATCTATGCAATGAATTAATACGTCCTGTCATGTTTGATAATCTTACCATGATTTTCTAATTCTTTCAAATTGAAAGTGATGATTATAAACTGAAGAAGGAAAAAACTTTATCGCTTTTTGTAGAACTAATTGTTAAAAAGGAGAATATGAAAAGCTTCTGTTTAGAATGTATTGTAAGAAAGGGTTATATGATGTGTAATTGTTTATTCATACTGCCCCCTCACTTTCAGCCTATTTAAAGCAAGTGGGTTTGGTCGCCCGTTTGGACCTAAGTGTGGTATAGGGGATAAGATGGGTTGTGGTATCAAGTTCAGGGCCAGCGAGGATGAACGACCTCAACCAGATCAGGCAGTACAAGTCTTCTTTACCAAAAACGGACAGGAGGTCAGAATCTTTAATCCTATATAACATTTGGGTTTGTGTGACCTTCCCATCAATAATACTTAATGTAAATTAATAGATATAAGCACTGGGATTTTTGTGATACTGGGTAACATTGACTTAGAGTATTGCTGGATAGATGGATTAACCAATGGCTATTACATATCATAGATATAAAAAAACAATAGCTTAATTAATTCCCTGCTTTGACATTTTGACTGGTTAGAATTTGAAACAACATCTGAAGATGAGAATAAGAGTTAATGAAAATAATTCTTTGTTCTACAAAATTTCCTCTTGTTTCATTGTGAAATTTTCTATGTTTTGCTGCATTTGAATGTACCAGGTGTGCGTAAAAACTGGAACAAAGGATATCAATCTTTGTTTGAAAAAAACCTGTTAAAACATAAAAGGATATTCCAATATCTTACAACTACAAACTGATGTCATTAATTCAATTATAATTATCATCATAACACCACATGAAGTGTTTTTATTAAAGTAATCATTGAAATATCCAAAATGTAAAAAGAAATCAGTATTTATTAGATGAGTTGCACCAAAAAATGAGATAAAAAGAATATCTGTTTATTGCCTTGAGATAGTCTGTTTTTTATCATGGCAAGTAATTAGTTTGTCTGGGTTTAAGGATATTTCAATAATAATTGAGTTTTGTAAGGCTTTTAAGGTAATAATAGAGTGCCAGGCTTGGCATTTTGTCATGGCTGCTGTTTACAATTTGATTCTGGAGATTTGGTCTTAAACACTTAACAATAATGTAAAATTAAAGTAGCAAGAATATTGTTTAATTGACACAGTTGGGAACAATTACGGTCCCTTACCCACCGGGTGGTTTGTTTGCTGCTGTTGGCATGCATTCGGAGGGTGAAGAGGTGAGACTGTGTCTCGATGCTGAGTGGAATCACGAAGAGTTGATACACATGGCCGTGGATAACGGGGAGGAAGAGTGGTCTCGTCTTCACGATGTTAGATTAAACGGCACGGTTAGTCATGTTTTATATACAGTCATAAGGTATAGTGTGTTTGTGCATTTGCTTGCGAATATATTAGAGATATAAGAGAAAAGAGAAACATTGATCCTTGAACAAGTTAATATGGAATCGCAAACCAGCAAATAAATTTAACCCTTTAGCAAACACCAAATTTTTGACTGTCCCAAATTGAAAGAGTTTGCAGACGACGTTTCAAAATGTGATGAAATTGAAAAATAATCTTCCGATAGGGCAGAAAACATTATGGGAAAACGAGAAATTGCTTGTTAAGAGCAATTTATCCTTTACCACAATGTTTTTTAGAGCTGTCTGCAACAAACTGGTGGAATGTTGTTATTGTTTTGTAATGGGTTAAATGATGTTCTACTACTGGGATCCAGCTAAGATTTGTAAATGCCTGTGATCAGAACTTGCAGACTTTTATGAATGTGTGTATCTCATGTCCAGATAAGAGGGGTAATGGAGTCTTGTACTGATGGAATATATCCTATTTTAATCTAGGATGGATTGTCTTACAACAAGTGCATATAAGGTTAAGACTAGAACTAAGAAAGGATATATGCGTCTAATTTCAACTGGTTTATAGCAAAATCATTTTTGTAGCATTTTAATACTACATGTTAGTCAATTTAAAGAAGTATTAATTTGACTTGAATGTATTATCTTCCAAAGGCAAAGTAGAACAAGGGGAGATTGATGCTAAATCCTATAAAGAAGGTTTTTTTTTTTATAAAATGATTCCATTAAATTTACTGCATTATTTTGAAGGTGAAGATAACAGCATGAAAATCTAAACAAATGGATGAATTGTCTCTTTTTCTAGATGTTGATTTTTTTGATAATGGAAACAAATTATGCAATACAAGTTAAAACAAATTAAAGGTTTCTCTCTTTCTAAAATGTTGGTATATTAAAGTAAAGGAGAAAGCCTGTTATAGATGCTGAAAAAAGATTTTTTTTTTCTAGATGTTGAATTTTTTATTTGGTTGAAGGGAGAAGTATGCCAACATCAAATTGAATATTTTTCTCTTTTTTAGATGCTGGAATATTCGGGTAAAGGAAAAAGCATTCATGATGTGGGAATAGCTCAAGCCAAACTACCATTAGATACTGCAAATCATTATTTTGAAATAGAAATTGTAGATCCAGGGGAAAGCTGTTATATAGCAATAGGACTAGCTAGAAGAGTAAGTTGGTGTCATTTTTTCTATCTTCCTGTGAAATCATTTCTTTATATGGGAAATTTTGAATACAGCAGTAGACAACAAAATAATGTATTGAATTAAATATGGAACATTAGTATTGGCTGTAAACCAGTGTGACTAAAGGATAAATTAGAGCAAGTTATCTTTTTGTCACACTGGTTTTTAAAGTCTTTTGTGTCAAATTATGGTGTTATGAAGTGCAACAATTAAATAAGAATTAAATGAAATCTTATTTAAGTTAAATTCAAACTAATTTATTTTACATTGATTGTGAAACAAGATCTTACAACTTAGATTATTAAGCTTCATGGATACATAACCAGTACTCGCGCCAAATGTGGATTATTGAAAGGTCGCAAGGCATATCCCACCACTCACAAGATTTGAATCCACGCCCCTCGTATCCAGAGGCTGACGCTCTACCCCTGGACCAATATCCTCCACATGAAATCTGATAAAGATGTATGATGTTTTACAACTAAAAAATCTAAGTTGTCTATTCTCAAATCGTCTTTGTAGATGATACTAATGAAATAATGTCAAAACAAAAACATACCGGTACTCATGGATATTTAAAATTCTATCTTTGCTACAATGATATCAAATGATATTATTATTCATCAGGCTCTTTTCTTAGATAGAAGGTTCAATTCAATACTACAGTAAGTGTTTCACATTTGTAATATAGTAATGCATTGAACCCTTGAAATGTTATCTCCATTTTAATTGATTTTAACATCCGCTACTGAATAGTTAATAGCAAGAAAAAGGTTTCAATCATTGTCAAAATGAAGAATTTATTATGTTACGAGGAAACGTAAGTCATGGATGTCTTAGATTGATACCCAATTTCAAAAATATTCCCTTGATTCCCAAACTGTACTTGAAATCCTTGTGACAAAAGAAGACAAAATAAGATATTACTGATGATGCACAATATCTCCTCTTGTTGCAATGGTATCTGCCTAGTATATCAAAGAAGTTGCTTTTCATTCTTGTCCTATGGTATATTGTAAATTCTGATTTGGGTCTATCAAAGGCTTTCTTTAACCCATTACCAAACAATAACAACATTTGACCACTTTGTTGCTCATGACTCCAGAAAACATTGTTGGAAAAGGAGAAATTGCTCTTAACGAGCAATTGCTCCTTTTCCCACAATGTTTTCTGCTCTATCAGAAGATTATTTTTCAATTTCATTACATTTTGAAAAAACGTCTGCAAACTCTTTCAATTTGGGACAGTTGAAAATTTGGCATTTGGTAAAGGGTTAAACAGAAACAGATATTGTGTTAGGATGACTGTCTGTCTGGGTGTTTTCAAATTTTGTTGTTGAAATTTCGATACTTTTTTTCTTTTTCAGAATTATCCAAGAGACAGACATCCAGGCTGGAACAAAGGGTCAATAGCTTACCATGCAGGTTTGTATATATCCGAGGCATTTCATGAGTAGTTACTTATCCCTTAGAATGCTGGGTAGTTTCCTAAAAATAGCTGCTTGTGTTGTCTGCTTTTGTTGAGGAAAGATACTCAGGGTGGCAAACAGGTTAGACCACAGGCCAGCTGCCAATTTCCTTGGAAGCTTGCCTGGATCTAACTGGTTTGCACAATCAAGTCATTTCCAGCGCCATAAAGGTTAATATGAACAATAACCATTTCATCCATATTTTAGGTAAGGATGAATGCAACTTTCAACAGATATGGTAAAATTTGATAAATGATCACTTTGTTGCAGACGACTCTGGAGAACATAGTGGGAAAGGCGGAAATTGCATTTACCTTTTCCCACAACATTTTCTGCCCTATTGGAAGATTATTTTTCAATTGCATCACATTTTGAAATGTCATCTGCAAACTCTTTCAATTTGGGAGAGTCGAAACTATGTTGTTTGGTAAGGTTAATGGAGTCTCAAGGGTAGTCATGATAAAAGTGGGGGCCTTAATAAGAATGACATTTATGAAGTTTGGTTTCAATTATTAAACCAAATACTCATCCTTTAATTCATCCTTTTGTCTCAAAGGTTTCTACCCAATATCTCAAATGAAATGTATTTCATTCTTGCTATTTCTTATCTTCTGCTGTTAGCCAAAACACATATGTGGTTTAAAGGTAATAATTAGCATCCATTAAGTGTGAGCTTAGATAAGGCTATGGTTGACTTAGTCTGAACTGGAATGTCAAATGAAACAAAACCAATCCTTCCCATGAGAGTTGAATGTGTAAGCGGGCCGGATAGATCAGTCGGTAGAGCCTTCACACGGTTTTCAGAGATCCAAGTTTGGACTCCCGGTCTGCATGCATGTTTTTCTCACCTTGGTTACATTGACGCCCAAGGTAAATGTATCCAAGGTTAGAAAAACATGCAGCCAGACTGGGACCTGAACCTGGGAGCTCAGCAAATCGTGCAAAACCTCTACAAACTGAGCTATATAACCTGCTTACTCATTCAACCCTACCTTGTAAATTGAGTCCACTACCACACAAATTCTCAACATGTTACAGAAATGGCAAATTTCACCCATTGCACAGTTGTTTTGAATTGTTTATCCCATTACCAAACAATACCAACATTTTGTTGCAGATGACTCAGGAAAACAAAGTGGGAAAGGAGAAATTGCTCTTAATGAGCAATTTCTCCTTTTCCAACAAGTTTTTCTGATCTATCAGAAGATTATTCTTCAATTTAATCACATTTTGAAATGTTGTCTTCAAACTTTCAATTTGGGACAGTTGATAATTTTGCATTTGGTAAAGGGTTAAGGAATGTTGAAACTTTGTATCTCTGCAGATGATGGGAAGATATTCGTGGGAACTGGCGTTGGAGATCCATTCGGCCCAAAATGTACAAAAGGTAGAGTAAGATTTGTAGATATGTTCTTAATCTTAGCACAATTTTAACCAAGAATGCTTAGTAATTTTCTAAAAATAGATTTTTGCATCATCTGCTCTAAAAAAACTTAAGTATCTGCTTAATTTTGATGAGGAAAGATACTCAGAGAAGCAAATATGTAAGATCACAGGCTGGCTGCCAATTTACTGGATCTATCCTGTTTACAAAAGCATGAAGTCTGTCCCAGCACTATAAGGGTGTGTTCCCTTTGTAATTGTTTGCAATATTGAAATATTCTACTGCAAAGCCATTTAAAAGAATTACAGGTAATGACGTGCTCAACTTGTTTATACCATCCAAGAAGCCTAGTACTGGTGAATCCAAAGATAGCTGAATGGTAACTGAAAACTTTAAACTGCAGTAAAAACTAGAACTTGTGTATATTTATCTTGTGTATATTTATGCAGGTGATGTTATGGGCTGTGGAATCCTGTTTCCCTCGGATTACGATAGCGAGGTAGACAGTGATCTGTCGCCCGACGAGACAGAGGCACCACATTTTATCGAAGATGACGACACCTACCACTCGTCAGATTCGGAGGATGACGACTCGTGGCTGGGCGGGAAGGAGGACGAATCTGGGACAAAAGTGCAAGTAAGCAATACAAGATTTCTTACCCTTCTCATATTACAAATTTATGCTTTCTGATTTTCTTAGCTATGATTTAAGCTAATAAATCAAATATTGTCCCAAATTGAGAAGTTTGCACAGGAAGATTTTTTACTTCTAAAATTTGTTGTTTTGATATATTTTATATTGAAGCAAATCTTTGCCAACATATAAGCTATGTTTTGATGCATAACTTTAGTAAGGTGATTACATTAAAGTTTTAAATCATTGTAAAATAATTCTATTATACCATGCATTTGTTTTGATGTTTAAAAATGAGTCAATGTGACGATTTATTTTCAGATATTTTTTACCCGTAATGGTAAGGTGATTGGACCGAAACATGAGATACGAATACCTAAGGGCGGGTTTTATCCCACAGTCGGCATGCTGAGTAGCTGTGAGAAAGTGCGGGTTGATTTACGACCCTTAACCGGGTAGCAAACGCTCCAGATATAGATCTTTATAGAAATTAGAGATAGCCTGTTGGGGGAAGTTCTTTTTCTGGTAACATGTTTCATAATCAGTCTCCGGTTTTTATGCTACCAAATTGTTTCGCTGCTCTAAAATAAGGCCAAAGTAATTTCTTTGTATGTCATTTAGCTATTTGATTATCATTTAACTGTGTTTATTTGATAAAGATAATGAAACTTGGTAACTTTTGGAAAAACTTATTTAAAAAGAGCGGGTAGAAGCTATTTGATTTCCAATATAAATATCATTATCTAGTTAGATCTATTGAAGTGACTTGCAGTATTTCACAAATCAATGACAAGAAATTAGATTTCAAATATAACATGTTGGAACATTAGCTTTTCACCCATGGCTTTGAAATAATACATGCTAGCAGAAAAAGGGTATTTAAGCAGTTATGTATTTTGCCATTGTGGTTTGTTCAATTATTGAAGTGTATTTTCACGGTAGAGTTTATAAAGACTTAAGACCAAGAAAGAGAACTTTCCCTGACATGGCTACATGTACATAAGAATAGCACACCCTGTGATCAGATGTTGTACTTGTTGAATGGATACTCTAGAATTGCTGTATGACATTAGGAACCAAATTGGCCTCACCCTTTCCCTTATATAAACTTATTTCAATCCAACTGAAGCAGATGGTTGGTTTATCAAGCAACATGTGAAAAAGAGAATGTGTTTAACTCTTATAGGGCTGGGGTCACAAAATAAATTGGTGGCTGGCCTGTGATTTAACCTGTTTGCTACTCTGAGTACCCCGCAACAAAATTAAGTGAATATTTAAGGTTTTGGAAAGCAAACACCACAAAAATTTTTTTTTGGAAAATATATTGAGTGAAAGCTCCCACAGATCTGGCGGGTGTTTACGGTCTTGGTTCCTGATAAACCTTTAACTTGGTGGAAAATTGATACAAACAAACATGTATGTGAATACCAATTAAGTTAATGGTCAATGAGGATATTGAATGGATTGTTTTCAAAATTGGTAAGTTTGTAATTGACTTGAGCTGCCTGTATATTGTACATGTCAGATTTTAGGGTTACAAAGACTGAGGAGACCAACATGTTAATTTGTTTTAAGCTTGAATTGTAAATTGATATGGAAATAAGAAATGTTTAGAGCAATTATAGGTTTCCAATCACTAGTTTTCCGTCAATTGTTGCTTTGTATAAACTAAGATTTGTGTTAGACTTACAGAAATCACTATATGTGCTTTATTTGAACACTTTCCTCTGTCAAAGAATGCTAAATGTCTATAATAACTATTACACAATGTTTTTAGTGAAAGCACTGTAGTTCCTTTTCAAATTGAATAAACCTTACCTTTCAGGTAGCCTTTATTGTTACAAACAGTTTGTTAATGAAGAATTTGTGTACATAAAAATAAAATAAAAAACAAATATGGAATATGATGTATATTTGATTACACCGTTTAGATAACTGATTAACTCCAAAACTGTAGTCACAATATTCAGGCGATTGTTTTATGGTAAATTATCGCTTTCACTATATAGCCAATTCTATCTTTGTATTGTCATTATAAACATTTATTAAAAATGATTTTTCAAGGGTTGCTGCAACTGCATTTTTGGTGTGGAAAAAGTCAATGACTTCAAGTAAAGACTAATAACATGCAAATTCTTATGATTCAGTTAGCAGAATATCTATTCATTGATGTCTTTATCTGAATGGTGCAGAACTATTAACTCTGGACTTTATCAGTTGTGTAACAGTTAGCGTATTACTGGCTCTTTTTTTCATTGATTTTGGTTTCCTGACTTAACATAATTATGATTTTTTTCTTTCAATTAAATTGCCATCAAAGTGTGTTAAATGCATTCACATTAATTGCATTTGAGGTTTTTTTCTTTGCTATTAGTTTTGAGCCAAGCTTTGAAAGAATATTGTTTTTGATGTAAACAATTTATTTGCTGCTTATTTTTTTTTTTTTTTTAATTTAGAGGTAATTATTTGCCAATCAAATGCATTTTCTGCAAGTTGTTTCATCTGATGACAATCTTTGAGTTACAAATCAACATTCTTAACTGTTTTTGTGAGTTGTCCATTTGAAAGCATCATTTTGTGACAATGGTAAAAATGAAATGAAATTCAAATAGTGAAGTTACTGTGGCAAATAAATGAAATCATCTCTCAGACTCCGTTAAATTATAAGATTTATCTCCTTCATTTGTATGAAGAAAATAAATCATTCTAGTTTGACGATTACTTATTGCATTTCAAGGATATTTTTCCTTTGGGATAATGGTTTGTTTGTTGGCAGCTGTGAGTTACAACGGTTATAGAGTATAAGACATTGTCTATTGTTATATACGGTTGCTGGTTTTTATCCAATCATGTCGTATTGTAAATGTATCGAGTTATTTCTGAGCTGTTGATATGAATATAAATGGATCTTTTAATCAATTGTATGGGTGGATTGTTAGCTTGTTAAGGATCCTACGAGGCTCAGTGGTTAAGGGGAGAACTTGGGGGTCCCGAGTTTGAGCTCCACCGAGACCTCTGGTTTTGTGGGAGTGGTTAGGCAAGTCACTTCAGAGCCCTAGCCTAGTACTGGTGCATCCAGGAAAGCCGTTCCAAAACTGAAAAATGTTGGTACAGCACTGATGAAGAGGACCCATATGGGACCTGTGTCAGCAACTTACTATTACTATAATCAATCACTTACTAGTTGAATTTGTATTTTGTAAGACTGGTTGATTGGTTACTGGATACATATTGGCTACACACTTTCTCTCATTTCCCAATTTAACTGATAACTGGAGGGATAATTAATGGATTTCTTAATAAATTGTTGGGCAAGTTAATTTATTGTCAAGGGTTTATGGTTTCAAATATGTATACATTTATTGTTTCTTTATTTACCACTGGCAATCTCATTAATATTTTAATAGAATTTTACTTTGGTCATTATGTTTTCCCGTCTAATACTCAAAATGACTAAGCAATTCGAGGATTTAATGCAAGACTATAGTAAGTGCTTCATAAACATGAAGCCCTTACTATAGTCTTGCATTCAACCCTCAAATTGTTTTGTATAGATAATTATTACATTTGACCAAATGTTGGAAAATGCAAGTTATTGTGATATAATGAGGACATATGAATACAATGTGCCACGAGACACTCGAAGTTCCAGATTAGAGGGGAATTCCCTTTGCTTACTATCTTATTGCTTCTCTAAGCCCTATATTGTTGGTATTCATAAGATTGATCTTAATGACACAATTCTAATGAATACCAACAAAACAAGATTTTTTTTTCGTTGTTAAATGTTTGAAAATGTTTTTTAAAAGACACAAATCTGCCCCCCATATTCAGACTAATGGTGGTATGTTTAACATTGAAGCATCCATTTCACTGCTCATATTGACAGCTCTTTGTTGTTTATGCTACGGCTAGTAGTGTGTACCAGAGGCACTATTTTTATGAAGATGTTATGTATAAATCATGCTGTTGTTAATTACTTAATTTTCAACGCTGAAGACTATTGCTTTTGCATGTAAGCATAAAGTAATAAATATAAAACTTCTCTCCCAGGGTTTTGTGTTTTTATTTACCCTCTCCCTTGCCTAACGTAAATGCTGCATGACACCTCTAGTTTCTTGGGAGTGGCATTTGGCAAGTCACTCCAGAGCAGTAGCCTAGTACTGGTGGATCGAGGAAAGCCGTACCAGCTGTCGCAGACGAAGACCGAGCTGTCTGTTGAACTGATGCCTTCTCCTCAGTCTTTGTGGTCTTCTCTCGTGTCTGTCAGCATCTGCTCTGATGATGCCTGTGTTGACTTCACGCCTCCAGGTTGTGCGATCTTGGGCTTTTTCCTCCCATGATGCCACATCTATGTGTGTGGATTTGAGGTCCCTTTTGCAGCATCAGAGTACCTCATACAGGGGTGCCCTTCTCCAGTTGGCCATACAGGAGGTTCTTGGGAAGTCAATTGCTGTCCATCCGGCTTATGTGACCTAGCCATCACAGGTCTTTCTGGCCTTGGAGAGAACTTCTGCGGTTGTTATCTTGTCCCTCCAGGGTATGCCCAAGATCCGGCGAAGACATCGCATGTAGTATGCGTTGAGTCTGACTTCTTGTCTTGTGTACATTGTCCAAGTCTCGCTGCCATATAGAAGGGTGCTTATCACACAGGCCTGGTAAACTCTGAGCTTGGTATCTGTGGTGAGATTTCTGTTTCCCATACTCTGCTGGCAAGTTTTGACATCACACCTGTTGCTTTTCTGATACGGGAGCTGATTTCAGCATCCAAGGAAAGGTTCTCAGTAATGAGTGAGCCAAGGTATCTGAAGTTTTCAACATTCACCAGTTGTGAGCCATTGATCGAGATTGAAAGAGGAGTTTAATACCATGATTTCCGTCTTCTTAATGCTAATAGTGAGCGCAAATTCTTTACAGGCTTTAGAGAACTAGTCCATGAGTCGCTGGAGACCGTCGTTGGTGTGGCATGTAAGGGCAGCATGGTCAGCATCTCCCTAAGTAGGATACGTGTGACTTTAGATTTAGTGTGTAGGCGCTTCGCTTTAAATTGAAGAGCTTTCCATCGTGCCTTGTGTGGTTGTAGACACCATCAGTCTAGGAGTCGGAAGCATAGTACAGGAGAAGAAGATACCAAAGAGTGTGGGGGCAAGCACACATTCCTCCTAGACGCCGCTGCGGATAGTGAAAGGCACAGATATGTCGCCATCGAAACTGACAGTTCTCTTCATGTCAGTGTGGAATGATTTGATGAGGCTCAGCAGCTTTGGAGGGCATATGCACACTTATTTAGGGGAATTGCGGGAAATCTTTAAATCATGTTTTATGTAATTGCAAATTTAAAGAGATTAAAAACCCGTTTTCAACCAAGCCCTCTACAGTATTAGTTAAAGAATCTTACCAGTTCATGGCTTAACTACATTCTTCTATACTATAAAGTATATTTAGTGTTTAACCTACATTTTCATCCAATGAGAATGCGTCAATTTGAAATTTTTTGTTGGTTTATTTTCCATAAACTACTATTCGAGTGTTCAATCTGGGCTCTATGAGACTATAACTCTGGTATCACGCATGCGCATAAATGTGTAGTTTTAGGCTCCACCTCCAAATCAATGACACGTGTAAGCCTATCCTACGGTAGCGATGG
This sequence comes from Cerastoderma edule, assembly GCA_947846245.1. Taxonomy (NCBI): domain Eukaryota; kingdom Metazoa; phylum Mollusca; class Bivalvia; order Cardiida; family Cardiidae; genus Cerastoderma; species Cerastoderma edule. The sequence goes on along the minus strand of OX401416.1, from coordinate 9,093,092 downwards.
AAAGATTGCTGTGACGTCGCGGGGGAGAAATAAACACAGAAATAAATAAAAAGGAATTACAATTAACTGGGTTATAGGGTTAAATCCTTTATCCTAACATCGTTGTGAAAAAAAAGAATCTGAACTATATTAACCTTTTACCCCATTAGGAATAATGTGCCAGCGTCTAATAGAGCGCACTATGGAAATGTAGGTTAAACACTAAATTATTCAAAGGCTAGATAGTGAAATTTAAACGATAAAGAAACCCCGTCAGTCGCTATCGCTCCTTCCTTGGGGTTTCTATATCGTTTAAATTTCACTATCTAGCCTCTAACTTATATATAGATCACATAAATACCCATAGACAAGATTCTTTTGAATGTTGAATGAAATCACGCAGTCATGGTTTATTCATGTCTTACCACTCGACCATTGTTTTTGTGTGAGAAACCAGTCAAGGGATAAAATAGAATACCAAACAATAACGACAATTTCTCCTTTTCCCACAATGTTTTCTGCCCTATCGGAGGACTATATTTTCAATTTCATCACATTTCTGAAATGTCATCTGCAAACTCTTACAATTTGGGACAGTGAAAAATTTGGAGTTTGATAAAGGGTTATCACACTATATTTGCGATACTTTTCAACTTATACTGGTAGGGATCTTCAAATGGTTAATAGGTGGATCTTGATGGAAACTAGTCCAAAACAAAAGGTTACTCAATAACAACATTGAAAATAATTAAACTTAATCTATTTATTTGTAAAGTAAACAAATAACACTCAACATGGTTTTTAGATAATATCCAATGACAAAAATCATATATGATAAACTATAGATGCTATCAATTAACAGCAAAATGCACATAAAGAAGAAAACACCACTCTTTCAACATATAATAACCATTACATCTGGTACAATTCAACAAGATCTCTTGTTTGTATTGGCAAAAATTGTCTCAAAAATAAATGTGAACACACACCAACAAACTTGAGATAGAAGTTCCAACCTGGGTACCGTTTTACTAAACATTTACGCTAAATATTGCGTCGTTCAAAACAACATCCCCTCTTGTTGGAAATGTTTCTGGAATCTTCTGCAGAAAACCCCACTTACCCTTTCTCTAAAAGAGAAAACCTTGGATAACTCTCTTACAGATAACACATGGGGGCATAGTGACGTAACATCATAATGTTTATATTAAACTGTTTTTTCAATCCGGAAAAGGATTTATTAGAGTATAGACAAAAGAACAGTATATTAATAATCCGCTGTTTGTAACTGGTACACCTTTGGACCTTTCTTCAGTAGAAATCCCTGGTTATTGAGAGATGCGATAAATGCTCCAAAGTCAGGAATGTGCATTCCAAGGTCCTGAAATGTAACATCATATGAGTTACAGTCAGTTCTGTCATAGACAATCTCCATATTAGTACAATTCCGCATTTGGAGTGGTCTTATTTGAATGCAATAACAGACAGCAAATATTCAGCACTAGAAACACTAACTGCATCATGATAATGGGTAGAAACCATTTTGACCAAATTGCTGATAAGAGATTAAAGTAAGTCAGTAGGAAAAAAAAAGACTTAATAACTGCAAACTGAGAGGTAAACTCTGATTTATACTCAACACACTTATACAGAGAAAGTTTATTCAGATATCACCAGGGCGGTCATATTGAGACAGGCCTTTAATTCAAGATGATACGTAGAACAAGATCTAATGATTTTGCTTAAGTCTCCTGTCTTCACATATAAATTACTGTAACTTGTTAGCATCAGAAGATTGGAGAAATATAGTTAGAAAATTGATATTGTTAAAAATGAAAATAACTTTCTCTATCAAATTTATCAAAATAACCTGAGAGTATTAATTCAATTGTCATAAAGGTATGTCAGGTGATCAAACTACACAGCAACAGTGAGGTGAGAAGAAAATCGATAAAAAAAACAAAACTCTTTAATAATAACGTTTTGAAAGCATAGGGTCAAAAGAAAGAATTGTTCCTAAAAACACTTTCTCCAATTGTTATTTCAAGCCAGCTGTAGATACTTAAATTAAGTACATATCAAGGGTTCGATATGAATGAATTGGTTATAGGGTATACTATTCTCTCTACATATATTATATTAATTGTATTAAGTTTATCTAAGTCGTCACTCTCATACTGTATGTCTATCAAATTTTGCTTTTTATGCATATGTATAAGTTGTAAATGTACATGTCAATTTCATAGCATGCATGTAAATATATAATAGTAATAACTATGAGCCTATGTGCTTAATGTTGAAATAAAATTATCTTATGTTATGTTATATCTTAAATGATCCTTTTTTACTTCAAGCTCTAGTTCCTTAATAACTATCCTACCTTTGATATCTGCTGCATCTGAGCTATAGTAAATATGGAGTTGTAGGTCTGATCCGAAATTCTCTGTAAAGCAGCAACAAACTTTTTGGGTTGAGATCGGCCACTCATGCCTGATCCATGCTGGGATCTCTTGAAATCAATTCCTCCAAACTGATCCGAGTACGTGTCCACCATACTGTCAGGAAAAGATGCAAGGGATAAAGGATTATTGAGAAGTCCCCATACTGTCTTAACAACTTACCGAGAACAAAAGATATTTGCATTACTTAAAGGGACTCTCTCAGAGATTTGAGTAATAAAGGTTAAAATTATGATATTCACAGTCCTTGTCACTAAACCAAAGATCGCTTTCAATTTCTTTACTTATTAGTTGCAAAACACCCATGTTTTCGTTTAATAAATGTGAAAGTGAGCATTCACGCTTGTCTGTCCTTCTTTAGGAGAGCAGGTTTATAAATGAACTTGGGAATCCTTTCTTGTGCTTTTTTAAAGGAATTCCAACCCTGAAGTAACTTTCCTTAGGGCAAAAATCAGAAAAGTCAGAATAATAGAATTAATGATTAAACAGAACAAATGCACTTTAAAGTCAAGTTTCATATTCAAATAATCTTTCCTGGATAGGAGTTTTTATTTGCCAACTTCATTCATGTAGTTTTAATTTCAATGTGAAATTAAAAAAAATAAGGGGAGGTAATTAATATGAAATAAATAACACAATGTTAGAGGTGGAATAACTTTACAGACAACAAGACAGTGTGAGTATTTCTCATTAAATCCTTATCAAATTGAGCAAGATTCAATACATTAATGTTTTCGGCTGTTTGTTTTACTTCTTGTTGGACCCTATTTCGCCTGATAGAAAAAATGTGTCCATGGGAATTTGTGGTCAACATTTGCGAAGACCCAAATGACGATGGTCTCTAGAAATACGGACTTTTACTCTAAGTTAAGATCGTTGTTTACAAAATACACCCGTTTTCACCGTCTGCAATATCTGCGATTCTGTTGTTATTTATCTTTTCTGTACAGTTATGAGCAGGGTTGGGAAGCTATCAATAATCTAGTTCTATGTAACTTAAGAAATGTTTGTTGTCATTTTTACAGAAGAAGACAATTTATTTTAAAAAGATAAAATCTCAATCTCTGAGAGAGTCTCTTTAAACATACGGTCACATAACAATGTAATGGACAAAAGGTTGATAGAAAGTTTCCAGACATTACTAAATGAAACAAAAAGGCAAAAGAATTGAAAAGATTTTTAAAAGTTGATATTGTCAAAAATCCTTCTTCACCCTCCTATTGAGCATGACTATAGAAAGATCATCACATAGGGCACATGATGGACTCTCACTGTTTTCTTGTATGGAATTTTGTCAAGGATTCAATTTGAGTAAAACTAAATGCTTTTCCGCTTCTTAACAATAAGGTGAAAATTCATCATTTTGTCTTCCAACACATTTATTGTTGAAAAGAACAATTTAACTCTTTGAGAGAAGTTTTACCTGTATTTCATGATCTCAATGACGTCTTCTGCATCATCCTTTGTCGCCTCTTCCCTAAGTTCTAGTTTAGCCCTGGCCTCTGTTAGTCGTATCAGGGACTCAAGTTGACGAGTGGTGATGGGTGTACTATCCTGTGTCTGGTGCTGTCTCCGTAACTCCAGGTAAAACTTCTGAATTGTTATGGCAGCCTCTGAACCAATTTTGGGGTGAACATACTTTCTTGCATAGCCTATATACTGTGGAAATAAATTCATATAAGTCGTTCCGTTATTTTTTCTCAATCAATTCTGAAAAAGCATGAACTTCTGAAGATTAACATATTGTTAGGTCAAGAACTATTTTGAAAATCTGTTGAATAGCATTTAAACATTTATGTCAAAACACCTGATTCAGCAGGACACCTTTTTGATTAACAGAAGAGTTACTTGTCCTGCAAAGGGAACTAGATTATATAAGATTTTATGATCTTAAAAGTAAACAGAACTTAGTCATGCTGACAGAAAAAAACACAAAATGTGCTGCAACCAACTTAGTTATCAGTAGTTGACTGAATGACTATTTATATTCCTATCATTTTCTTATAATTTTTTATATAGGTACAAGAACCCTTTACATAACATCTAGTTTATCCATGTTCCAGTTGGTTTTGTTACTACTGTCATGTGCAGCCGGCTGTTAAAGGCAGTCACATGACCAACAGTCTTGAGATCTTCCTTTAGTCTTTCAACTATGGGAACTCCTGAAGTCCCAAATATTAGATGGCATTGGTTTTCTGTTGTTGTAAGATGTAAATAAATGCAGATTTAAAATCACATCTTCAATGGAATTTTGATAACAACATTTGATCAAATGAAGAACAAATTCTAATTTAGAAGTAAATAATATATATTTTGTCTTTTCACACAATTTAGATAATATTTTGTATTTGATGCTTAACACTGCCATAAATGATGCTTCCATGATAGATACAATTGGGCCGCGTCACGCGAAAAGGGGCACTCGGACAAATAAAAAAAGCGCTGACTCAGCTCTATCTTAGCACTATTATTCCAGCATCTAGTCACGAAAGTTGTCATTTGTATTTATTTAAAGGTATAACTGGATGTCCTCTAAGATGGCAAACAGTGTAGCCCCAGACCAGCCGCCACGTCAGTGACGTGGCGGCTGGTCTGGGGCTACACTGTTTGCTTGATCTGAGTGCCCCTTTTCGCGTGACGTGGCCAAAATTAAAATCAATGGTTTGGCACTAACTTCTTATGGAAACAATGAACTTGGTAAAACCTACCTTTCGCAGAAGTTGTGGCGGTATGGGATCGAACCCCTGGCCTCTGGGTACCTTCAACCTCTCACTGAGAGGCTTATCAGCTTCCATCAGCAACACAGACTCATTCATACTGGAGGTCTTAACACAAATATAGTATCAATAAACGTTATTCATTTGATATGATTATTCAATCATTTACACAACATGCTCAAAACAAGTTTTAAACAAACTGCCATGAAAAAGAAAGATCAGTTGAAAGGCAGCTATGCTATACTATTCAATTATTTTTTGGAGGATTAACACCAATTTCACTTGAATCTCAACACTCCCTTTATCATAATCATTTAACCTTTTCAATTGCACTTTGAACTAAGTTTTCCAGTTGACATGCCATCAGAGTGTTACAAGAGTACTACGCAAGTAAGTCATCACTAACATCCTTTCTTTTTGGTTGTTGATATGACCTGTCATAGGTCTCAAACCCATAACCTTTCCTCACATAAGATGTACACTATTTCTTGGTCACCACTGTCATTATCTCCAATTGCAAGATTTGAAAAAAGGAGATATTTTAAACATTGAAAGGGACAAAATCATCATTAACATATTTGAGCCAAAATGAGGCATGCATAAATCTGCAACAAAACCGTTCTGTTTACTTGGATCTGTGTCTATCGACTTAACCCTTAGAATGCGGGGTAATTTTCTAAAATTAGATTTTTGTGTTGTCTGCTTTCCAAACCTTAAATATCTGCTTAATTTTGATGAGGAAAGATACTCAGAGTAGCAAACAGGTTAGAACACAGGCCAGCCATCAATTTACTTGGTTGCTGGCCTGGATCAAACCTGTTTGCATAAGCATGAAGTCGGTTCCAGCACTATAAGGGTTAAAAGGGAAAAACTCATCACCTAGAGCCCAAAATGTGGCATGCATAAACCAGTAAGAAAACCATTCTGTTTACTTGGATCAGTGAGATCATCTTAAATTATTTCAGAAAACTAAATTACAATCCACTTCCTTTCTTAGAGACATAGATACCTTGGAGATGCATACAATCAATTGCAGTTTTTGACTTAAAGTACTTTGGTCAGATGTTTGGATTAACAATAACATTACTTACAGAAGATGCTCCGGAATGCTGTCCTGATAATCTATCAAAAATAAAAGAAAAGGTAAATATATTCCTAAAGATACAGTAACCTCTTTATTCCTTTCTTACTTTACTGCACATTAGAAATTGTTGTGACAAAAGATAAAATTTCTCCTATTGAGCAATCTATTCTTATGTCAGAATGGATTTTAACTAAGATGACACTACGTCTAACTTAATTTTGATTTTCCATTCTTAGGTTCAATTACTTGAGCAATACCTTTTTTTCAAAAAAAAAAAAAAGAGATAGCATCTTTCAATTTTTAGTATTTTTGCGTGTCTGGCTGTGTGAACATGACTTCAGTAATATTAACTCTAAGAATGCTGGGTAATTTACAAAAAAAACAACAGTTTTTTGTGACATCTGCTTTTCAAAACCTTAAATACATGCTTATTTTTGCTTAGGAAAGATACTCAGAGTAGCAAACAGGTTAGATCACAGGCCGGCCACCAATTTACTTGGTGGCGGGCCTGGATCTTACATGTTTTCATAAGCATGAAGTCGGTTCAAGCACTTTTAAGGGTTAAGCGTTTTGGGTTTCACCAGTACGAGGTTAGGGCAATAGTTTGTGAATGAATAATGTATAAAAAGTATCAATTTCTTTGCCCTTATGAACAGTAACTGCTGCAACATGATAAACACTTGCTTGTTAAAAAATCATTTGTTATTTTGGCACAGTGATTTCGTACTTCATTTGCTTCAGGTTCATTAAAGTGAGAGTAAAACAAGACAGTAATGCATCAAATTGTTGTCTACAACCTCCTTCAATATATATTAAGGATTTTCAGTTTGGTGAATAAATTAAAATGCAAAATCGACATCTTCCTTTACAATGAGTCTCTTTAACCACCAACAATAGTTCACAGTAGAAACAACTGCAACCAAGGGGAAAATTGCTTGTGATGAGCAATTTTTCCTTTTGGCACACTTATTCCTACAAATTGTCATGAATAAGATGTTATTTCACATGCTTCTTCCTTGTGGTTTGCCGGTTGTATGAGTAAATGGGTTCATCCACTTCCAGATACGGGTTCTTGCAATGCTCCATATTGAAAGCAACAATAGACAACAACAAAATAAAATGGACAAAATTGCCTTATCATCTTTATATTGGGTAAATATCATTGTGACAAAAGGATAAACTAGTTTTCACTTATCTATAACTAGTTTTCACTTATCTATTTTGCATCCAATGTGAGGACAATCCTTATGAATTAAACTAATTAACTCTCAATTTTACTTTCTGTAACATTACCAATAGGCCCACTCACATCAAATGTGAATGAGTGAAATGTCGCACATTACCAATAGGCCCATTCACATCAAATGTGAATGAGTGAAATGTCGCACATTACCAATAGGCCCACTCACATCAAATGTGAATGAGTGAAATGTCGCACATTACCAATAGGCCCACTCACATCAAATGTGAATGCGTGAAATGTCGCACATTACCAATAGGCCCACTCACGTCAAATGTGAATGAGTGAAATGTCGCACATTACCAATAGGCCCACTCACGTCAAATGTGAATGAGTGAAATGTCGCACATTACCAATAGGTTCACTCACGTCAAATGTGAATGAGTGAAATGTCGCACATTACCAATAGGCCCACTCACGTCAAATGTGAATGAGTGAAATGTCGCAAAGTGGACCCTGCTTCTTACAGAATTTGAACTCGCAACACTTGTGTCCACTTGAGGCCCACACTCTACCCCTAGACCACTGTCCTGGTAAGGAGCAATCCATACTTTTGTCACAGTGGTTCGTTAACCCTTCACCACAACAATAATGACATTTGACCAGTTTGTTGCCGACAACTCTAGAAAACATTGTGGGAAAAGGAGAAATTGCTCTTAATGGGCAATTTCTCCTTTTCCCGCAATGTTTTCTGCATTATCAGTGGATTATTTTAGAATTTCATCATTTTGAAATGTCATCTGCGAACTCTTTCAATTTGGGACAGTCAAAACTTTTGCGTTTGGTAAAGGGTTAATACATCTCTAGTAGATATGCCAACATGTGGTCCGACAACGTTTAAGTGTAATGTATAGAAGTGTACCTGTGATGTTTGGAGTGTAGCGCCTGTAATGTATAGAAGTGTACCTGTGATGTTTGGAGTGTAGCGCCTGTAATGTATAGAAGTGTACCTGTGATGTTTGGAGTGTAGCGCCTGTAATATATAGAAGTGTACCTGTGATGTTTGGAGTGTAGCGCCTGTAATATGTAGAAGTGTACCTGTGATGTTTGGAGTGTAGCGCCTGTAATATATAGAAGTGTACCTGTGATGTTTGAAGTGTAGCGCCTGTAATATATAGAAGTGTACCTGTGATGTTTGGAGTGTAGCGCCTGTAATATGTAGAAAAGTACCTGTGATGTTTGGAGTGTAGCGCTTATGTATATAGTGTACCTGTGATGTTTGAGTGTAGTGCCTGTAATATGTAAGTTTACCTGTGATGTGTTTGGAGTGTAGCGCCTGTAATATATAGAAGTGTACCTGTGATGTTTGGAGTGTAGCGCCTGTAATATATAGAAGTTTACCTGTGATGTTTGGAGTGTAGCGCCTGTAATATATAGAAGTTTACCTGTGATGTTTGGAGTGTAGTGCCTGTAATATATAGAAGTTTACCTGTGATGTTTGGAGTGTAGCGCCTGTAATATGTAGAAAAGTACCTGTGATGTTTGGAGTGTAGTGCCTGTAATATATAGAAGTTTACCTGTGATGTTTGGAGTGTAGCGCCTGTAATATGTAGAAAAGTACCTGTGATGTTTGGAGTGTAGCGCCTGTAATATGTAGAAGTTTACCTGTGATGTTTGGAGTGTAGTGCCTGTAATATATAGAAGTTTACCTGTGATGTTTGGAGTGTAGCGCCTGTAATATATAGAAGTTTACCTGTGATGTTTGGAGTGTAGCGCCTGTAATATATAGAAGTTTACCTGTGATGTTTGGAGTGTAGTGCCTGTAATATATAGAAGTTTACCTGTGATGTTTGGAGTGTAGCGCCTGTAATGTATAGAAGTGTACCTGTGATGTTTGGAGTGTAGCGCCTGTAATGTATAGAAGTGTACCTGTGATGTTTGGAGTGTAGCGCCTGTAATATGTAGAAAAGTACCTGTGATGTTTGGAGTGTAGCGCCTGTAATATATAGAAGTTTACCTGTGATGTTTGGAGTGTAGTGCCTGTAATATATAGAAGTTTACCTGTGATGTTTGGAGTGTAGTGCCTGTAATATATAGAAGTTTACCTGTGATGTTTGGAGTGTAGCGCCTGTAATGTATAGAAGTGTACCTGTGATGTTTGGAGTGTAGCGCCTGTAATGTATAGAAGTGTACCTGTGATGTTTGGAGTGTAGCGCCTGTAATATGTAGAAAAGTACCTGTGATGTTTGGAGTGTAGCGCCTGTAATATATAGAAGTTTACCTGTGATGTTTGGAGTGTAGTGCCTGTAATATATAGAAGTTTACCTGTGATGTTTGGAGTGTAGCGCCTGTAATATATAGAAAGTACCTGTGATGTTTGGAGTGTAGTGCCTGTAATATATAGAAGTTTACCTGTGATGTTTGGAGTGTAGTGCCTGTAATATATAGAAGTTTACCTGTGATGTTTGGAGTGTAGCGCCTGTAATGTATAGAAGTGTACCTGTGATGTTTGGAGTGTAGCGCCTGTAATATGTAGAAAAGTACCTGTGATGTTTGGAGTGTAGCGCCTGTAATATATAGAAGTTTACCTGTGATGTTTGGAGTGTAGTGCCTGTAATATATAGAAGTTTACCTGTGATGTTTGGAGTGTAGTGCCTGTAATATATAGAAGTTTACCTGTGATGTTTGGAGTGTAGCGCCTGTAATATGTAGAAAAGTACCTGTGATGTTTGGAGTGTAGTGCCTGTAATATATAGAAGTTTACCTGTGATGTTTGGAGTGTAGTGCCTGTAATATATAGAAGTTTACCTGTGATGTTTGGAGTGTAGCGCCATCACATGTTCTGACAGCATACTGTCCATCTCCTGGAATAAACAATCATAAAACAAAGTTCCCTTTAATCCATATAATGCTGGAACCTACTTCAAATAAAATACTTCCCATTAATGGGAATGAAGACTATGGGGGATTGTAAATCTATAAAATGTTTTCTTTTTAAACTTTTTATTTGCGACAATTTACAATACAATTCTACTATCAGAAACCACGTTCTATCTAAAAAAAATAGATTCCTTCCTAAGAAATAGAATACATTCCAAGTTCCAACCGAACATTTGTTATTTTTTTTGTGGGACATTAACAGAGTATGTCTACCCCAAAGAACATTTGTTTTTGTCAAATTGCAACATTATCTGATGGTAATATTACTCTTCAGAACATTAATGGTTATAGAAATAGTAATAATTTAAGTAAGTGGGTTAGGGGTTAGCAGGTGAACTGGAAGGCATTAATCAGTAGTAAAAAGGGGGGGGGGCATTTATTCACTAGAAGGTAGTTAAGCTGAATTGTTATGTCTAAATAGAATTTTCAATTGTTGAAATGAACCAGCAATCATAATTCTAAAGCCAAATCAATGACCTTTCAAAATGAATGTTATCGCATCATGCCATTTAGATGAACTTTGGGTAATTACATTATGTCAGGCAATATTGGGATTTCTTTCAGGAATTTGCATCAGTAAATTAATTTCTTGAAGATAAAATGCATTGCTAGAGGAAAATAAGGGTTTTCGATGAGAGTAGATATAGACAAGCTATGTCTGTTCTTAGTGAGAAAATGGAAAAGAAATGTATTGCAAAAGGATAAATTATTCTATTGCCTTAAGATGTAAGCTTACATGTATCCATCAACATGTAAAACTCTTCTTTTATTACACTAAGATTTTTTTTCAGAGGATTATTAAAATCAATAGATTATCAGATATATTCAGTTGATTGAACATGATCAGTTTTTTTTTGTTACAAAGGATAATTTATATCCATACCTCATCTGGTTTATCAAGCAGAATAAAGACAAGGTCAAATCTCGACAAGAGCGCAGATCCCATCCTGAAAGTACAAGCATTGTTGTCTTTTAGCTCATTGATAACAAAGGAGTGTTTTATAAAAACTGGGAAAACTTGTTAACCTAGCAAAGACCATCTATGAAGACTATGATACAGAGCCTAGCTATGTCATAAACTACCATATCATTCACATTTTTTATAAATAAATTTCCACAAGCCTGTCCAATATCAAATAATATTTAATTGAAGAAATGTACTTTATTGTGTTTTAATATATTTTGATAATGTAAATGTATTTATGTAGCAACATCATGTTAATGTTATGCCAATAAATTGTTTGAACTGGAGCTTGATAGAACATTGATAAAAAAAGATTAAAAAACAAGGACAACAAGTCATAAGTATGAAACTCTCCACCAAAACACATATTAATTGACGTCTGTTGAAAATTAAAAAGATCATGATGAGTTGGTAAAATGTTTTAAAGCTTGCATTGAAAAATTACAGACCTTTTTTACATATACTTCTATTTATGATTATGCTTTATTTGTTTGTCTTATTGAAATTTTCGAATGCATCATCAGGGCAGGAAAAGCTCGGTAGAAACTTCAGCATTCTGTTAGTCAGCCATGAGACTACATCTAATGAAAATTAAGGTAGTCAGCCAGGAGACTACATCTAATGAAAATTAAGGTAGTCAGCCAGGAGACTACATCTAATGAAAATTCAGGTAGTCAGCCAGGAGACTACATCTAATGAAAATTAAGGTAGTCAGCCAGGAGACTACATCTAATGAAAATTAAGGTAGTCAGCCAGGAGACTACATCTAATGAAAATTCAGGTAGTCAGCCAGGAGACTACATCTAATGAAAATTAAGGTAGTCAGCCATGAGACTACATCTAATGAAAATTAAGGTAGTCAGCCAGGAGACTACATCTAATGAAAATTCAGGTAGTCAGCCAGGAGACTACATCTAATGAAAATTAAGGTCAACCACTACTATAATTATAAGCAACCGAGAGAGACGCTTTGTGATTTATCATGCCCATGGTTTTACCCTCTTCTAACCTGTATACATTTGTTTGAACACACCTTCATGAGTTTCATAGAGAGAAAATGCTTTAAACCAGCAATATCTCCTAAGGTCACAGTGTTTTCTTTTCAGCATCAGAAAAGAAATTTTATAACCAATTCTATGTTAAAACTGTTGTTTATTTCAAATTGGACAATTCACAAAATTCCATATAAGGTTACAGGATAAAACAAGTACTGTCAGTTAATGAAAACATAACACATTACAGTATAAATTCCTTACTTGAGATTTTCTGCGACAGTTTTAGCCTTGTTATAGTGACCACCAACAGGATTGGCTGCTGCTAGAATAGACGTTCTGGCTGGTAGACTACAGGATAAATACAACAAACATAATTATGATATCATTGACCACCAACAGGATTGGCTGCGGCGAGAATAGACGTTCTGGCTGGTAGACTACAGCATAAAAACAACAAACATAAATATGATATCATTGACCACCAACAGGATTGGCTGCGGCGAGAATAGACGTTCTGGCTGGTAGACTACAGCATAAAAACAACAAACATAAATATGATATCATTGACCACCAACAGGATTGGCTGCGGCGAGAATAGACGTTCTGGCTGGTAGACTACAGGATAAATACAACAAACATCAATATGATATCATTGACCACCAACAAGATTGGCTGCGGCGAGAATAGACGTTCTGGCTGGTAGACTACAGGATAAATACAACAAACATAATTATATCATTGACCACCTACAGGATTGGCTGCAGCTAGAATAGACGTTCTGGCAAGTAGACTACAGGATAAATACAACAAACATCAATATGATATCATTGACCACCAACAGGATTGGCTGCGGCGAGAATAGACGTTCTGGCTGGTAGACTACAGGATAAATACAACAAACATCAATATGATATCATTGACCACCAACAAGATTGGCTGCGGCGAGAATAGACGTTCTGGCTGGTAGACTACAGGATAAATACAACAAACATAATTATATCATTGACCACCAACAGGATTGGCTGTAGCAAGAATAGACGTTCTGGCTGGTAGGCTACAGGATAAATACAACAAACATAAATATGATATCATAGACCACCAACAGGATTGGCTGCAGCTAGAATAGACGTTCTGGCTGGTAGACTACAGGATAAATACAACAAACATAATTATATCATTGACCACCAACAGGATTGGCTGCAGCAAGAATAGACGTTCTGGCTGGTAGACTACAGGATAAATACAACAAACATAAATATGATATCATTGACCACCAACAGGATTGGCTGCAGCTAGAATAGACATTCTGGCTGGTAGACTACAGGATAAATACAACAAACATAAATATGATATCATTGACCACCAACAGGATTGGCTGCAGCGAGAATAGACGTTCTGGCTGGTAGACTACAGGATAAATACAACAAACATCAATATATCATTGACCACCTACAGGATTGGCTGCGGCTAGAATAGACGTTCTGGCTGGTAGACTAAAGCATAAATACAACAAACATAAATATGATATCATTGACCACCAACAGGATTGGCTGCAGCTAGAATAGACGTTCTGGCTGGTAGACTACAGCATAAATACAACAAACATAAATATGATATCATTGACCAACAACAGGATTGGCTGCAGCTAGAATAGACGTTCTGGCTGGTAGACTACAGCATAAATACAACAAACACAAATATGATATCATTGACCCGTTATTCAAGTTTAGCTCACCTTGACAAATCTGCTGCAGAAGTCTCATATAAACCATTGTGACAAAGGGATAAATTGCTCCTTATGAGCAATTTATCCCTTTGTCACAATTGTTTTTATCCAATACATTTTAAAAAACGTATACAGTGAACCCTCGTTTATCCGGACCCCGATTATCCGGATGTCTCGCAATCCGAACGAAATTGTAAGGGAACGGAATTATGGGACCAGTTTGTTGTAGACGACTTTTGAAAACATTGTGGGTAAAGGAGAAATTGCTTGTGACGAGCAATTTATCCTTTTCCCACAATGTTTTCTGCCATATCAGAAGATTATCTTTGAATTTCATCACGTTTTGATATGTCTTCTGCAAACTCTTTCAATTTGGGACGGTCGACAATTTGGCGTTTGCTAAAGGGTTATAACTATACACCGCTCATACAGACCGTTTATGTCTTAATGTGAATAAGAACATGCTCTGCTTCATTAGTCCGGATTATTCGGTAAACCGGACATTTTGTTGGGAACGGACGTGTTCGGATAAACGAGGGTTTACTGTATTTTCTATTCAAGTTTTGTTATCACCTGTTACTTTCAATTTGGATCAGTTACAATATCCTGTTTCGTATGTTTAAAGCTGTATCAACAATTCTTCATTTATGTTACTGATTTCCTTGATGGACAAGCACTAGCCTAAGGCTCTGAAGAGTCTTGCGAAAGGACACTCCCACAAAACCAGAGGTGTCATGGAGGCTCAAACCTGGGGCCCCCAAGTTTTAAGTCTGCCACCTTAACCACTGTGCCATGCAGGACCCTACAATATCCTTATCCTATTTAGAGGAATTCAATTAGCCATAATTGAAAAAGGTAAAGTAATTTAATGTTAGAGATTGTTTCCCTCCATGGCACTCTGGAATAACAGTGATTATGACTCGACATCCAGTACCCAATACTTCTGAGCCTGTAGTGGATCCAGCAAAGACTTAATATAACTGAAAAATTGTTGATTGGGCATTGAACCCCATACAAACAATATAACACCAATTTTAAGCAATTTCTCCTTTTCCCACAATGTTTTCTGCCCAATCAGAAGATTACTTTTCAGTTTTATCACATTTTGAAATGTCGTCTGCAACTCTTTCAATTTGAGACAGTTGAAAATCTGGTGTTTGTTAAAGGGTTAATTGAATCTTTCTTTAGTCTCAGAAAAAAAGTACATTATTGCCCATTTGTTCTGATGAGACAGTCATTTCATCAAACCACTCAGAAACTTTAAACATGGAACAGTCAAAGCCTTTTAAATGATAACTGACAGAAAGATTAATTAATATATACACAATTTCAAGTCAAATGAGTTATTTTTTCAATTTATACTTTTAACCAAACATTTAAGATTAAGGATTAACAAATCACCTAATAGGGGAATGATTGCTCTTCTGGAGCAATTGCTTATTTTGTCACATCATCAAGATGTCAAGTCTCTTTTACCATGCAAACAATTTAGAAGAAAAGTGGTTTGATAAAATAGATAGAATAAAACAAAATGCATATTTAGATATTTTTTAGAAGCTATGTCTACTGACCTGCAAACAATACCAGCCTTGGCAATACTTATACTTTGCTGCTCCTTGAATAGAAAAATCATCCTTTTACTAACCTTAATACTTAATATCTATTGAAGACTAGTTCTGTAATCAATGTAGGAAAAATGAGAAAATGCTTAATTGTCTAATTTCTTTTCATTATTTCTCATACCAATGGAAAATCTTCAAACTCTTTTAATTAAAGTTAGAGAGAATCAACATTTCTTTAGCAAAGAATGATTTCAACCCACATATGTGCAATGCCGTCACTGGTCAAAATTCAAATCACAATCTCATTACAATATTCTCTTTGTTTATTTGTATGGTGTTTAATGCTATATCTACAATTTTATAGTTATGTAACAGCTTATAAAACTCTGTAGGAACAGTTTAAAGAAAAGAGATCACTGCTTGTAACAAAGAACCAATCCTTTTGTCACATCATTTTTAGTAGTATTCTGCTGTAGGTACAAAGAAGGTACAAAGAAGGTATTCATTATAAAGGCAGAACTAGTTGATGGTTAACAACGTACATGTATACAAACCATTGTAAATGAACATAAAATTGCTTTGAAGTATGGATTATAACATTAGCATCAAAGTCACATGGCTTCTGAACCAGTTGATGGTTAACAAAGTATATATTTATATGTATGCTAACCATTGTAATTGAAGCAATTTCATAGTTGCTAACAACAAAGTCACATGACTCCAGAACCAAAGGATGGTTAACAAGGTACATGTTTATGAATAGAAAATATTTGTAAGTGAAGATGAAATTGATCAGAAGTCAGGAATAGTCATACGACTTCAGAACCAGTTGATAGTTTACTAAGTACATGTATATACATATACCAACCATAGCTTCCAGCAGTGCCTGATGCTGACTTGTCATCTTATCAAACTCATCAATACAACAACAACCCTGATCAGCCAGAACGAGGGCTCCAGCTTCTAGGGCATAGTCCCCACTACCACTGTCCTTTGATAGAGTCACCTGAAAATGTAACATTAAGGTAGAATACCCATAATCCTCCATTTTGAAATTCATTCTTTCATCAGATTACTGCAGTTATTCTCAGTATACATTGGTTGGGGCTAGAACTATTCTGTGTAAAGCAATAACAGTAGAACTTCTTTGTCTCAAAATTGAAGGGACCCCTCAAAAAAGTTGGACACAAAGAGACCTCAACACATAGATGTTTTGGAGTTTGAGGATTAGGTATGAAGATTACTGAGAACGAAAAACCAGAAGTATGACATGCCGTATATGATTCAGTAGCTACGATGGTTTATCGAATAAGATCGTTCTTTTTTTGTTTCATCTGTCTTTCTCAACCATGTGGAAGGAGTGTTTAGAGCACTGATGGCTTCGTATTTTTGTTCTATTGTATAATTAGAGAATTTTCTTTAAACTGTTTTATAACTCTTGGGAGTTAAGCCAGGTATTCCCGGGTTGGTTACCAGACAAATTTAAATTCTTACAGCAAGTGGTCGTGTTACTGGTAGTCATTTTATTTCTAACAGCCCTTTTATTGTAAATGGTTGGTTCAATTGACACATGTAGCTTGCGACAAACATACCCACGAAAATACCCGTGAAAATTGGTAATTGACCAAACAAACAGACCATAAAGGTGTGAAAACAATATGACAGCTTCCGATACATTCATAAGGTAATCAGTCATCTGTCTTTGAATACCCTAATTAAACCTTTTCGACACATAGGGTGTGAAAATGCAGGTAAATGGAAAGTGGGGACTGGTAAAAATGGTTTGACACAAAGAATTATTCGACAATGGGAATTCGACACTGAGAAGCTGCTTTGTATGAAAATAAAGAACAAATGCTTCGGGACCGTGTAATTTCTTCGACACAGAGAAGACTTCGACAGCGGGAAATTTGACACGAAGAAGTTTTACTGTAGTTTTGGCCTCATCTGATGTTAACCAAGAACAACCAAAGTAATCCAATGTACGAATGAATTTCAAAATGGCCAATCATGGGTACTCTACCTTAATGCTTTTCTTTTTGACTCACTTTGATTTGTTGTTACAGAGATCCTTGGAAACCACTGTGAGAAAAGGAGTGGTTTCCTTTCCTCACAGTGATTTCTACCCAATATCATGATTCTTTTAAATGGTGTTGAACATCATTTCAACATTTTTTCAATTATCATATCATAAAAAATGTGTTCTCTTATCTCAAATTTGTTAGCTTAATGTTGTATCAACAATTGTTCAGTTATATAAAGGCTATCATAATTCACCAGTGCTAGGCTGGGGCTCTGATGTGTCTTGCAATAAGACACTCCCACAAAACCAGAGGTACCAGTTGGACTTAGACCTGGAACCATTGATTTCCAAGACAGTCATCTTAATAAAGCAGAACCCCTTAACTGTCTTTGTTGGTGGTTGCTTTTAATTTGGACTAGTCTAAAAACTATATATAGGTTAACAGATTGAATAGGTATGCTGTGTATTAAAAAAATATTTTATAAGGTTAAGTCCTAAGCAAGAAAAATGCTTCTTTGTTTTGCTTCATTGGACTTAGACATCGCCTCATAAATTATTAAGTTATACAGTCGAGCCTCGTCAGTCCGAACGTCATTAATTCATATAATTCGCCATCCGAACAGAATTTGTAGGGAACGGTCCTTACCTTCATTAATTCCACTATTTATTCCGGAAAATCCAAGTTCCGGCTACGGACAATAAGAGTTGGGAACCAAGCCAAACTTCTTATAGTATATGCGCACGACTAATCCGGAAACCAGCATAATGATTTTTTTGCGGTTACCTACGTTTATTGACAATACGGTAATCCAACATTCACACCTTTGGCAAATTCGCATGTATGCTTGATCATAAAATGTCACCAAGTGCAGTGTAATGAAAGGTGTCGATTGTTTGTAAATCGATCATTTAGTCAGTTAACTGGTCTAACCTAATTGTAATTATCGTCACATGCAGAAAGTCGAGTTTGTAAAAGGTGTTAACTCGCTGCATTGACAGCGATCAGGAGACAATGTCTGGCAATCATTTTCAACTATTACGGTTTTTTTTACTTCATAGTAATTATTATGAAAAACAGTGTATAGGTAAACATTTCACTGGAAACTCGCCAATTGTTTATTCCGGATTATTCGTTAATACAATATTACTCCTGGGAACGAATGTTGGATAAACAAGGCTCTACTGTATATGGATTCATGGCACATCATAAACAAATGATTAGACCCCAATCGTATCTACTCGGCAATCCCCGTAACAAGTCGGTAGATATACCTCGTAGGCAGTACATGAATACACCAGAAATCATGGGGTAATTCGCCTTATTTCCGGCGGATAACGCAAAATGCACACAGGCACTAAATACGTATTTGAATACACACAAATTGGTTATATATCACAATTGAATGGGCTTTTTACCCTTTTCATTAAAGATGATCATATCAACACATCTTTGTTTCATATTTTGTTAATCGGCTCTTTTCGGCAATCCCCGGCTTGTTACGGGGATTGCCGAGTAGATACGATTGGCCCTTCCTTGCTGACCTACTTTCAAAAATGGCTCCCCATTACCTCCGAGGTTATTTTAAGAAATGGCCGAGGTGTTCCGAATGGATTAGACCCCTTATTTAGCTGCCAATAAGAGCATAATCTGAGTAGAAATATCAGCATTCTGTAAGTCAGTCAGGAGACTACCTCTCATGAAAATCAAAATGTGGTTTCCACTGGGATTTGAACCCATGTGGAGAAGGACCTAGTGATTCAAAGTTCTGTACTCTAACCACTCGGCCTCGGAGGCCCTCTTATATTGGTAAACTGTGTCAAGCTACAGTAAAACCTGCATGCATGAGCACCTTAAAATATACATAAGCCAACTTTCTTCTTGTCTTTGTTAGTGGAAACAGACAACATTTGACCAATTTTCAATGTGAGCAAATAAGTAGTGAGTAATCTTACTGTAAGTCCTGATGTGGTTGTTGTATTTCCACAAACATATACACTTCTAGGAGCAATATTAGCCGTGGCTTGTAACATCTATAAAAGAAATATCTAGCTATAGTCTTCTTAAACAAAGCAAAAAAAAAATATTTTCACAAACATCTTAATCAAAACTGCTCATAACTTAAATAGAAAGTTATTGAATTAACCGAAAACATAAAATATACTGAAGCTGTAAAAAGGACGTGTATCATGTTTTATCTTCCTCAGACAATGTTATCAAAATGATTTCAGACTAACCTGAGACTTGCCAAGGCCTGGATCTCCCACTACCAACAAGTGTGGATCTCCTCTAACTGGGATTCTGTTCTACAATAATTAATTAGTCATTAATAATTAACCCTTTACCAAATGCCACATTTTTTTACTGTCCCTAATTGAAAGAGTTTGCAGACTACATTTCAAAATGTGATGAAAGTGAAAAGTAATCTTCTGATATGACTGAAAACATTGTGGGAAAAGGAGAAATTGCTAGCTAATAGCAATTTCTCCATTTCCCACAATGTTTCCAGAGTTGTATGCAACAAACTGGTCAAATGTCATTGGTGCTTGGTAATGGGTTGACAAATACGCTTGGTAATGGGTTAACAAATACACAGTGCAGAAATCACCTCAAAAGAAATTTTAGTTCTGTTTAGCAATGAAAAAGTGAAAAACCTCCCTAAAAACAAATAGACATTGCATTCAATAGCTTATATGATTGAGTTTTTGTTTTTGTTGACCTGTAAAATGATCAAACCATTAAGGTTTGACATGAATGTTCCCTATTTCACCCATATAAAGTGGAAGCATAGATTGGCCAAAACAGGCAAATCTAAAACTGGGAACAAGTCATGCAATTTAAATGTATCTTTTAATGCAATTGAAGTCTGATTTTAAATATTTTATGACATACAACATGATAAAGGTAAAATGTCTGGTTGAAATATTCTGCATTGCTTGAAGTTATTCAAATGCTTTTGATCTACGGTACACAATAAATAAATTCCAAGCTGAAAACTTTCAATACAATTTAATTCCTTAACTTGCTAAATAAATAGTGGGTCTTATCAAAAAGAAATCTCATTTATCTAGAAATAAAAAGGTGAGTATATACCTTGTCATGCGAGAATTTTTGAGTCCCTCCAAACAGACCAAGAACTAGACCTGCCTTGACCAGTTCATGGCCATATATCGATGGACAAAGAGAACTGGAATAGAGAAAGATGAAAATCTATTATATCTAAAAATTACTAAAATATGGTGAAAAGAACATAGAAAGAAGGGATATTGACATACAAAGGAATTCAAAATTTTATCAGATTCAAAAATTAAAAAAAAAAAATAATAACTCAAAACTCGTATCTTCTAATAAGATTTTTTTTTAATAACTCAAATAGCCAAAGAACTTTCATTCCATGAAATACCATCTACATGTAAAAGTGATAGAAATATAACAGTTATTTAACCATTTTACAATTAAAAAAGAACAAGTTGCTCTTACCTGTTCCTTCAATATAAAGAAAATACATTTCTTTAATGAAAAAGAAATATATATGCTACCAATTGTTTCTCAATAACACAACTGTCAAGTACATACTCTTTTGATTTAAAAATAGTTCTGACTTGATTAGGAGTTGATGCTCTCGCCCTGAACTGGCTTATATCATGAGCAAATTGTTCTCTTGTTATTGTGATTCAATAATCAATAATCAAATAAGCAATACAAACATTTCTAAATGTATTCATTGGACTATCCTAATTGATCGTTGTCTGTATCTGCTCTCACCCATTTTGATGACTGCAGGATGAAAATAATAAATTATTGTGTACCAAATAAACCTTTAAAACAGTTTACTATACCTGTATGTCAAATGTGCTGTATCTTTACAAAACGGGTACAAACAGGGTTGAGATCCGTATCAAAAATCTTCTTCAATGTAACTTTATAGATCTTAGTTTTGATATAATCCTTAAAAAGTATTTCATTTCAATAAGAATCTCAATATGTGTCACTTTACATGCTGTGTGCTTAAATTTATACTTAGAAAAGGCCTATACTAACATTATCTTATCCATCTCGGGGTCTTGAATGGCCTTGAAGATGAGGAAAGAAGTAAAACACATGTTCCTCTCTTTGCAGGTTCGAACCTTAGTAAAGATGGTCAGTTGTTATTTTCATGAGAGGCAGTCTGACCAACTGATATGTGGAATCCCCATGGTTATCCCCATCCCTTTTGAGCGTCAAGTTTGTGTTTTTTAACCCTCATAGTGCTGGAACTGACTTTGTGATTATGCAAACAGCCTAGATCCAGGCCAGCTACTCCGAGATCCTTTCCTCAACATAATAAGGCAGTTATCTAAGGTTTTGAAAAGCAGACAACACAAAAATATATTTTTAGAAAATCACCAAGCATTCTACGGGTTAACCATCCCTTATAAGCAAAGATTTGATACATAACCGAAGTCCTATTTGTGTAATAAGAAAGCAAAATCTTACCCGACTAGAAGTCTAAAGAGCTGATCTTCAGCCTGGATCATTTCTATTCCATAAAGCTCCTTCATTGTGAAGTCCATTGCAAGGCCTCCATCTGTGGTTGTCTTTTTACCCTTTGTGTTATTTACAGAATTGGCATATATGTACAGCAAAAACATACATTTATCTTTATTTTTGCCTTTGCCTGAAATTACAGTATCATTGTCAATAGTTGGCACATATGTACAGCAAAAACATACATTTATCTTTATTTTTGCCTTTGCCTGAAATTACAGTATGATTGTCAATAATTGGCATATATTATGTACAGCAAAAACATACATTTATCTTTATTTTTGCCTTTGCCTGAAATTACAGTATGATTGTCAATAATTTGCATATATGTACAGCAAAAACATACATTTATCTTTATTTTTGCCTTTGCCTGAAATTACAGTATCATTGTCAATAATTGGCATATATGTACAGCAAAAACATACATTTATCTTTATTTTTGCCTTTGCCTGAAATTACAGTATCATTGGAAATAATTTGCACATATGCAAGCAAAAAACATACATTTATCTTTATTTTTGCATTTGCCTGAAATTACAGTATCATTGGAAATAACTTGCATATATGTACAGCAAAGACATACATTTATCTTTATTTTTGCCTTTGCCTGAAATTACAGTATCATTGGAAATAATTTGCATAAAGGGTAATTAATATCTAACATACTGAATATAAGGGTTAGAATATTCTGACCTTTGTAGCAAACATGAATGTAAAATGTATAGATGTAGCAAAATAAATTGGGAAACTAAAATCAAAGATGATATTCTACCATTCCCTTTTTGCTGCGACAAGTCCATCTTGTAAAGATCAACAGATGACTTTTACATGTATTCATTAGAAAAACTATGGTTGTCTTTTTGTTTAAGGAAAGTCTTCTTTCATATCTAATTCATAAACAGTTCCTCCATACATTTAGTATGAAGAGCAAAACAAAATTAAATTTGTTTTATGAGTAGTAAAGGACTTACTATAGCCTTACTCCAAACTGTCATTTAGTTTTATGCACCTTATGGCAAAAGTCTTCAAAAGATGATGTAAAAAAGTAATTTAAATTTTCCCTCTAATGATACCCATAATTTAGCTTATTGGAGTATTAGGTTTTGTCAATTCTAATTCAATTTTATATCAAAACTCTAAACTTAACTCCAAAAAAGGGCTGGTCCACTAAAAAAGAGCTGTTTTTTTTTTTTAGTCTGGACCAATTGATAGTAAGCAGAAACGGGTAGAAACAGTGATAGAAAAGCAATTCTAGTATCCTCAAATCTTTGACACAATCATTTCTAAGTTTTTATATCGCAACAGCTGCATGGTTGGTAGTAAATAAACATGAAGTAATCAAAGTAGATAAAGTAATCTTTGTTTTAAAAGCACCTACCCCAACAACATAAACAAAACATTTCCTACCTTCATCAATGCTGTTTACTTTCACAATACCAGAAACAGTGACTATATCGCCCGGCACACAACTATCAGCTGTAACAAAACACAAATAAAAATACAGGTAAGGCACTTATAGACACATGTTAAAAGTAATTATATAATTTAACAACATGCCAACAATTACAGCTAACCAGGTTTCACCACTACCAAAAGGCACTTCCATGAGACCAGGGG
This sequence comes from Cerastoderma edule, assembly GCA_947846245.1. Taxonomy (NCBI): domain Eukaryota; kingdom Metazoa; phylum Mollusca; class Bivalvia; order Cardiida; family Cardiidae; genus Cerastoderma; species Cerastoderma edule. The sequence continues at coordinate 9,069,321 of OX401416.1, read as the reverse complement.
GTCCCTAATTTGAGCCCTCGGGGTATCTCTAGTCTGGTGGAAGTGTCTGAATTCTAGACTGTCACCTTAACCACTTGGCTATGAAGGGCCCTGCATGTAAAAACTATTAACATCTATGGCTCTTCAAAAATGTAAAAACAAGGATTACCATCATTTAAGCAAATCTCAGAAAACTCACACAGAAAAGAGAGTAACTGACATCAAACATGACATTTGTTCTTCATCATTTACTACATTGTTTCATTTCAAATTACTTTTTATCGCTAAAGCATTTCCCTTAGAATGCTGGGTAATTTTCTAATGTATCATGGTTTTTTAAAAACCTTAAATGTCTGCTTAATATAGATACTCAGAGTATCAAACAAGTTAGATCACAGGCCAGCTGCCAATTTACTAGGCAGCTGGCCTTAATCCAACCTGTTTGCATAAGCATGAAGTCGGTTCCAGCACTATGAGGGTTATATAAACAAACCAAATAAAACAAAGAAGGATTTCTATACATAAAAATTACTATGAGCATTTCAAACTTTGGTCCAAATGTTTTTCACCTATTACGATAAAGAAATATTCATTTCTATCATTATCTCTTTTGGTCTTATCTTGATTAAATTTTGGCTCTGTTAGTTTACTTGGCGGCTGGCCTGGATCTAACCTGTTTGCATAAGCATAAAGTCAGTTCCAGCACTATAAGGGTTAATGAGGCATAGCTTGTTTGTTTGTTAAAGAATCAAGTACACACCAAGATCCCTTGTCAGTTCACAGTCTATTGTACGAGGTATCCGTCCAGCTTCTTTTTGATCATCTCCCATTATCTCTTGAATTCTATAAAACATTTTAAAAAAGAAAGCCCTTACATAACTGAAATATTGTTAACATGGTATTAAACCAAATAAATTAAATAAATAAAGAGGTTTAACAAAGGGAGAATTTAACGTTATTTTTGACAAATCAGCAGTTTTGCCATAGGACTTATAATTGTTGTGAGAGAAAGTTTACTAATCTGAAAACTAAATGAACAGTATTCTAGCTGTGCTTGGCTTTCCAATTAAACAAAACTAAAACCCACTAAAGGCCTTATTGAACATCTTATACAAATCTTATCTGTTTAATGAACACTTTTATCAAAAGTGTGAAGTCAGTTCATTTGATTTGGTTAAACACTTTTCAACAATCTGTCATTTACATCTTGGTAATCATTTGTTGCTGTTTCTTGTAGTATCTACTAGTATAACTCTATGCATTGTCAAAGAATAATTCACAATGGACCAAACATTTGAGAATGGGAATCGGACCCATGATGCTCATTTTCAACTCTAAAGAGCTAACATCTTCATTACAATGAGTGTTGAGTCAAGTTTAAATGTATATACAGCAGGCATGTTTATCGTCTCACCTTATAGTCTGCCAGTCTATGGTCTCTGTTAAGTTAGAGCTTCTCTGAGGATGGAAAATCTTCGCTCTACAATCTCCAGACGGACACTAAAATAATTACACAAACACACCTTTATACATGCAACTGCTCAATCACAGAGTCTTTAATCAAAAATAGGTGTAATCCATGAATAAAACATTTAAGTAAATCATTTACTTGAGTTATAATATCAAAAGGCAGTTATAGTATGCTAATTCTCTTATAAATCACCTACTTAGGTATGGGTATAATTGTAGTCAGAGGTTTGTTGCAATTAATAAAAGACTCAAGATTTTATTTTGATTTCCTTCAATCAAATCTTTTTCGATAACATAAGGTTTTTGTTTTGTTTCAGAATTTCTATTCAAAGAGTTACTTATCTAGTACTTTAGGTTGTGCCAGAAATACCCAGCATATATATTGCATCAAATATTTTAGTTTCAGTCACTTAAATAATACAAATGGTACTCTTTTATGTATGACCTTGTAATCAAGAATATTATTTGTAAATACGTGTTTGACTTACACTTGTTGGCATTAAGTACTTTCCATCTGGTAAATTTACTTTCTGTGAAAAAGAAATATACACTAGTAAATATTGATATTATTCCTTACATCTATTGGCCCTAAATAGAGCCATGGACAGGTGATATTCGAACAATGCAAATCAATGTAAATCAAATCAACACTTTTATTGAATGGAAAAATTACTTATTACGATAAAGCTCTATTTTGACATGATCCTTTCAAGAAGTACAAAAAGCCAGGATTCTGTGGTTAAGAAAGGAGAGAAAAAAGGAAAGCATGGGAAAACCCCCGATTTTTCATCTCTAAATCTGATGATGTTGCTACCTCTTTTAACCCTTTCCCAAACAATAACGACATTTGACGATTTTGTTGCAGACAACTTTAGAAAACATTGTGGGAAAAGGAGAAATTGCTCATAACGATTAATTTTTCCTTTTCCCACAAGGTTTTCTGCTCTTTCAGAAGAATATTGTTCAATTTCATCACATCTTGAAATGTCATCTGCAAACTCTTTCAATTTGGGACAGTCAAAAAATTTGTTGTTTGGGAAAGGTTAATCTCATATCTACAAATATGTCAAAAATAGGCATCAATACTTCCTCCTATCTGTAAACCAGTTACCTGTATATGACCACAGTTGTTACATTCAAACGCCAACACCGTACACAGAGGTTTGATATTACTGACTCTGACCACAGTCCCCTTTACTGATACAAACTTTCCTGGAAATAAGATAAAAACATTATTATTAATTTCCCTGGAAACGACAACAAATAAGGTTTTAAGACTTTAAGGAGTTTTTCTTGTGATCAATATAATTATTTAAAAAGTTACTTATGCACTAGAAATAAACCTTTTCAGTGTTGCAAAAAGAAGAATTCTTAATAACAAAACCTCATCCCAACTTAAAAATTGCCAGTGTTTTACACTGAAATATTTATTGTGCATTTGTTTGGTTCATTACAGTAGGAAAATGAGAATTTACTAATGATGTGATCATATTCAAGTGATCATGACTGATTTAGCATAAATCATAATGAAAGATGATGTGTTAATAGTGAAGAAATAGACAAGTCATAACAGCAGCACATTGCCAAAAAAAAAATAATAGAACAACACATTATGAAAACATTGTTTGCAAAGCATATCCATACCATAACTATTGGCCTTTAAGTTTTTCAGTGGGATACAAGTAGTGTAGTTGAGAACTCGAGCATGAATGATTGGAACATAGTAATCCTCTGGCGACACCTCCGTCTTGTTCTCTTCGGCCGCCTCTTTCGCCTCTCTCAGTCTTTTCTGACTTATATGCTGCAAAGAGAAATGATTGACCATATAAACATTATTGCCATGATTTTGTTTAACATGGTTGAAAGTTTAAGAATTTCAGAAACCTGAAATCTCTAGTTCAATATCCTGAAAAGGCATGCTTGCTATATCGTTATATAGGGACAAAATGTCTCCAAATCCTGAAAATTAGGAACAATCCAGATCTCTTTCTCCCATGGTTAAACCGTAATGTATGTAAAAGTTTGCCTCAAAAAGCTTGTCTGAACATCCTCGATTATTAGACTAATCAATGGGCAACATGGCAGTTGTACTCATATAATAAACATACAATAGGTATCAAATATAACAAAGGGGAGTTGAAACCCCATTATCTTCAAAACGAACTATCACCAAATGGTATCTAAAACACATGGATCAAGAGCAAAACTAATGTACAGCAAAACTCTTGTGCTTATCAATTAAGAGGTTTTTTTACCAAAGGATTGAACATAAAATTTTTGAAATCTTAAATCCATTAAATACACTTCATAAACTGGTTTAGGTCAAATCACTTAAAATTCTTTTCAATTGTTGAAATATTTTTGACCAACAAGCAACAAAAGATTTCAAGGCTTTCCTTTGTTGATGTTTTAACCGTTAGAATGCTGGGTACTTTTTTTAAAAAGAAATTGTGTCAACTGCTTTCCAAAACTTTAAATATCTGCTCAATTTTGTAGAGGATAGATACTCAAAGTAGCAAACAGGTTAGATCAAAGGCCACCTGCCAATTTACTTGGCGGCTGGCCTGAATCTAACCTGTTTGCATAAGCATGAAGTCGGTTCCAGTGCTATAAGCGTTAAGTGTTTTGCACCATATGCATTGAAACAACTTTTCCAACAGTAACAAGGGATTTCCCACCTGATGCATTGCTAATCCTATACAGGAGAGAACTTTCTGTGGCATGTCCCGTAACTCTGACTCAAACTCTGGTAAACTTCTACACAATGCTGGAATGGAAAAGGAAGTGTTATACTCTTTACAAATCTAAAACATTTGCAGTTATGGCTGTCAATCAATTATAAAATGACTATGGGGTATTTGAAGAACTTGTTGAAGAGATCAGATAGATCATGTTTACAACAACCAACAAAAGCAGTATGGGCACTTTTTAACAAGAAACTATGCTAAGGCCTTTACAGTCACATAAAACCTTTTTGAACTATAATAATGAATTTAATTGACAAAGTTATTGACCTGATGAAGCAGGGCATAGCAACAGAGGTTTCAGTACAATACTATAGTAATTACTTCAGGTTTCTGAAGCACTACCTATATTATTGTACTGAACCATTCTCCTTTGCAGTGATCTCCCTTTTCATTTTGGTTAGGAGCTCTCTGCTATCACAGAAAACATCCTTCCAGATCTGGAAGGATTGCATTTTTTTTCATTATAAATTTTGAATCGAAATCTGAATACAAGATTTTTTCAATTTTAGAAGTTGGACTTATTTGGCCCAATCATTACAAAAAAGCAATGGCAAAATATATTTATATGTAAAAAACTGACAGATGTAGCTAAAATTGTAATCAAACCAGTTTGTAACCTTATTTTTTTTCTTGTTGGTTTGCAAGAAGGTGTCGTAACAGCTAACCCAGGAAAGATTTATTCGATACAATGAAGCAATAAGTTACATAGGGTCATGCTCTCGAAGTAATGGACATCAACAGTGTGTTTTCGTTATAAAAAAGATTGTCTCTGGGTAGAGTCTATATTGCACATTTTGAAAGCAAATTACATAGTCATGACTGACAAGACCGACAAAATTGTCAAAGTAATGCATGAATTTGAATCACCATTCATTTTCAACGCATGGCATGTTGAATTTAATCGTAAAGAACCCATTTCTTTGGCGTCTGCGCTATATTGTTAGGGTCACGTCACATGATTTCTATGATGGCAGTGGTACGGTACTGCAGTGTAGTATTCCTGTGCAGATGGTAACAATCCATAGGTTCCCAAGGCTTGGAGCGAAGAGCTATGCCTTTAGCACACATGTTGGTCTCATCCTTCCCAAAGGATAAATAAAGTGCATGTCAATCATGAAATTGATGGTTAAGTTTATGGTGATTATAATTAATCCTTAGAATGCTGGGAAATTTTCTAAAAATAGATTTTTTGTGTTTTCTGCTTTCCAAAACCTTAAATATCTGCTTAATTTTGATGAGGAATAACACTCAGAGTAGCAAACAGGTTACATCACAGGCCAGCCGCCAATTTACTTGGCAGCTGGCCTGTAATTTAACCTGTTTGCATAAGCATGAAGTTGTTTCCATTACTATAAGGATTAGGATGATGGTCATTGATGATTAACAGAAGGAGAACATTTGTCTTACTTTCATCTCCTGAGATTTCCTTATAATCAACAGTAAAACTCCCTTTTGTCTCCATATCATCCTGAAAAAATAAAAAATGTTGGAGAACAAACAAGTGCAAAAACTCATTGAGAATCTTTTACCTTGACAGAACATAGGTATTCAGAACTATAGTGTTGTAGCAAAATTAAGAAATATTTGAAGAACAACATCTCTTTATTTCATTATGACTCACTCATTTCATTTTTACACTAATTAATCATAAAAACAACTGCGCATAAATCAATGGCTTATTTTACAAGCACTTTTTTTTTCATAAGTCATAATAGTTCCACGCATTTTTGTAAAAGCAGAATTTTAATTGTGACAAGCAACTTTTCCTTATGCTTTTTGAAAGTAGTCTGCTAGAAGTGGCGTTGGGTAGTAATGTGATAATTGGAAAGGACCTTTGCCATACTTATCAAATACTCTTTTTTTTAAGTAGACTTTGATTATTATGAGTCTCATGACAAACTGGATGTTGACGGTTCTTTACAGCTTGATCAGCATTTAAGGGGAGTTAAGCTTCTTTCTTCCTCCATAGTTTATAAGCAAAGCATCAATTGTAACTGACATACCATTGACTTAACCCTTTATCAAACACCAAATCTTCAACAGTCAATAATTGAAAGAGTTTGCGGACAACATTTCAAATTGTGATGAAATTGAAAAACAATCTCCTGATACGGCAGAAAACATTGTAGGAAAAGGAGAAATTGCATGTAGGAGAAATTGCTTGTTAAGAGCAACTTCTGCTTTTTTCACAATATTTCCCAGAGTCCTCTGCAACAGACTGGTCAAATGTCGTTATTGTTTGGTAATGGGTTAAGTTAATGTTTGAGCCTATCAAACATGCCAGATTAATATGTGTGACTTACCATGTCAAATGTCTGAAGCCAGCTGAGGAAATACTTTTCAAAAGCATGTAACATATGAACAGTGGATGAGTGATCTTTGTACACTGAAATACAAACAATATTATGTTATTTTTATCAATACTAACCAGAATTACAGTAAATGTAAAAACTAAATTACAAAATGTATAATTGTTACAACATTTAAGAAAAAATTAAGTGGAGTAGACGCTATAACTATTCAAGAAATTATTATCTAAGATGCAAAATTTTCATAATTGTTTAAAACATATCTCTAAAGATCATATATAAACTTGTATAAACAAAGCTGCAGCATAAAATCTAAGAAACTACAATGTATTATGATTGTACCAAGCACTTTCCTTTTTAAACAATCTTTACAAAGAAAATATTTCTTTTAACACAACTTTATAATTCTTATTTGCTCAGAAATAATATCAACCACAAGAATGGCTGGAGAAAAGTTTAGGAAACAATTTTCAATTGTTTTTCTTAACGCTTATAGTGCTGGAGCCAACTTATGCAAACAGGTCAGATCCAGGCCAGGCACCAAATAAATTGGGGGCTGGCCTATGATCTAACCTGTGTGCGACTCTGAGTATCTCTCCTCAACAAAATTAAGCCGATATCAAAGGTTTTTGAAAGCAGACAACACAAAGATTAATTTTCAGAAAATACCGAGCATTCTAAGGGTTAATGAATCCCCCACCTTCATCTGGGAAGTATAATGGCCAGCCCTGATACGGAGATAAAATGTCTATCTTTGCCTGGACCATGTTGTTGTTGTTGGACCTTCGAGGCTGACTGGATGTGGGGTCTGGCATCATTCCTCCCCCAGGGCGACGCCCTAAATGGAAATTAACACAATAATCAGAACCTGGGTTGAACAATGACAGGATAGGCTTTAATTTAATGTCAAACAAAATATCCTAAATGGAAATTAACAGATTATTCAGAACCTGGGTTGAATAATGACAGGATAAGCTATAATTTCATGTCAAACAAAATATCCTAATTGGAAATTAACCAATTATTCAGAACCTGGGTTGAACATTGACAAGAAAGGCTTTAATTTAATGTCAAACAAAATATCCTAAATAGTAATTAACACGTATTCAGAACCTGGTTTGAAATAATGACAGCACAGCTTTCAAACCCAGTTCAATGTCGTAAAAATAAAGATATAGAACATTTTTATAGCAGAGTTTGCAAATATTTTAAATGTTTTTTTCCATAAACAACCATCTAAACTTTGAATAAGAGGTGAATCTTTTAGATACCATCATCACATGGGTCAGAAACATTCAACTGTCCTTGTCAAGTGATGTTAGCAAGTTGCATGTGAAAACATTTCTGTGTTTATTCATAAACCGGCTTTCCCTTTAACCCATTACCAAACAATAACGACATTTGACCAGTATGATGTAGACGACTCTGGAAAATATAGTGGAAAGGAGCAATTCCTCCTTTTCACACAATGTTTTCTGTCCTATCAGAAGATTATTTTTCAAATTCATCACATTTAGAACTGTCGCCTGCAACCTCTTCCAATATGGGACCGTTGAAAATTTGGCGTATGGTTAAACTGCAGGTCAATTTGGCATGCTCTTTTTAGCCCTTCAGGTGTTACATAATCATACATTGTTTACCTCTGTTTCCTTGGTTACCCCTGTTTCCATAGTTACTCTGACCGCGACCTCTCCAGTTTCCACGACCTCTCCATCCTCCTCGACCCCGACCACCACGCCAATTATTCTGACTCATTCCTACAGTGCCCTAAACATGGATATTTAATATATTCTTTTCATTCATGTAATTATAAATATTTTTTGCATATTCAACGGGTTATCCTATTTTTTTTATAATTTAATGCTTGGAAGTGTTGACACTTTGAAGTTTGAAGAACATTTATTGCACAGTTTTCACAGTACACAATGAAACTTAACCATGTTTTTAATGATTGCATCTCGGTAAATGCAACAGAAAAAAATGTTTAAAGGTCATATGTACAGGTTGGGTTTATTTCATAAAATTAAAATATGAAGTAAAAGAATCACATTGAAATTATTTGCAACATTTTAGCATAACGCATTACGTCATAAATCACCGTCATAGCGCACCGATTAATAAAAGTTCGTATGACTTACTTCCCTTTGCTGTGACGTCACTCGTGATCCACTGAATGCGCCATGTAAAGGGCGTGAAGAGCGATCGCTGGTTAGAATTGATGTTTTTCTTCAAATAAACGATCCCAAAGTCATTGTTTGGATTGACAGCGCATTTTCTTTATTGAATATGATTCATTTTATAAGAATATCAATTTGAAAAAAGATTAATTAAAAACTTAACCCGTGAATTTGCATGGATTTGTCATTGCGTAAACCTGTTTATATGAAAGGAACGGCTTGAATTTTGGACGATTTTCCTTGAAATAAATGATTATTAAGTCATTGTTTGGATTGACAGTGAATTTTCTATACTGGATATTTTTCATATTATAAGAATATCCATTTGAAAAAAATAAATTAGTGACTTAACGCATGAATTTACAAGGATATGTCAATGCGTTCATATGAAAGGAACGGCTTGAAATTGGGACGATTTTCCTCGAAATAGCAATCCTTAAGTCAATGTTTGGATTGACAGTGCATTTTCTTTATTGAATATGTTTCATATTATAAGAATATTCTTCTGAAAAAAAGGGTAAGTGACGTAACGCGTAAATTTAAAAGGATTTGTAAATGTTTTCATATGTAAGAATCGGCTTGAAATTTTGACGATATTTGTGAAAACAGCTATTTTTATTTATATTTGTTGAAAAAAAAAAAGAGTTCTTTTTCGCCAATGATCGTGTATTAGCATTAAGGTTTTAATTGAGTAGTAAACAAAGACATAGATCTGAATAAACGAATTGTCTTAAAACCGTACATCGTATAACTATTGACTGTCAAATTCACCCTTCATTGTCTTATCAATACATGAAATGAAACGGGAGAAGATCATAAATTGCGAACAAACAAACCGTATTATAACCCAACTTACTTGTGATACGAAGGTTATCCTTTAACTCACATTTTCACCACACATCAACTTACTTGTGATACGTAGGTTATCCTTTAACTCACATTTTCACCACACATCCAAATTTCAAAACTAAACACTGGCACATTCAAGAGTATTTGTTAAAATCTTCCGACAACTTTCCAATAACTCCACCCCCAGTAAGAGGTCTATGATTTCGAAATTGATTCTGATGTCGTCTTTCTAGATCAACTTTTTTGACTTAAGAATTGTTCTTCATATTCACTTTACATTTATGTTTGTTTTCTCTCGTGTAAGTAGCCTTGACATATTGAGCATTTAACTTTCGGACAGGTTTAATAATTAACAGCTAAAACAAAAAAAATCGTCATATTTTATTTTACTTACAACCTTAAATAAACATATTTGAATTTATTTTTTATGATTTTGGAATTTAAATATCAATTTGACAAAACTTGATTTTGATGTTAAAACGTTTTTTTGTTGAAAACATAGAGTTAATACTGTTTTGGTGAATACTCATTATCATATACTTATTGAAGTGTCAAACTATTCTAATAGAAAAGACAACATGTTCGCTTCTTTGAATATCATAACGACAAAGTATCAGACGTATGTCACTTTGAGAGATAAATATGTCCTGACACCTTATCAATCCAAACATCCTGTGAGAGTTTGGTCTTAATTGGTTATATCTTAACAATGGATTTTTTAGATAAATTTATTTGCCGCGCATTGAAAGTGTGAGATTTGCCGCTTGTTATTTCATGTCTGGAATAGCAGAACGTGTCAGACCTGTTAATTAACAACAGAGATATTTAAGAGATTAACGCCTGAGGCTATCTTTCGCCTAAACAATAAAGGACTTGAGACTTGAAACATACTGTGCAAATGTGGCAGATTGGTGTTAATTTGCATCACGACCCTTAATCCTTGTAATGTCCGATGTTTGTTGATTGACCCTTTGTATGTGAGGTAAATTGGCAATAATCAATTAAATTGTAAACAAAGAGATTATGTTCAAATGTGTAAATTATATATTTAGTGATCTTATTAATAAATTATCAATATAAATTTGTAATAATCATGTTTGAACACCTGCATTTCAGTGTGACATCCGTCATTTAAACCAATATTACCAATGGCAAAAAAATGAGGTGTGTGATTTAAATATTTCCGAAAAGCAGACGCTTAAGTTAAGATCGAACCCATTATCATTTGCGTTGATGAGTTCAGAGACAGTTTGCGGATATCAAATATTCATTATTTTGAATTTGCATTCAAAGACAACGGCAGATAAAAGAAACTTGCTTGTTTTAATCGGTTTGTTATCATAGCAATCAACGTACATTTTTCAATTAATCTCATTTATGTACAATGGCAACGTTTCTACGATTATGTTAAAACATAAAACAAGTTTTGCAAATAAGAACAAGATGCATTTAAGTGTTTAAAACCCAAAGACATGGCAATACAATAACTTATGATGTTGGATGAAATTAACATATTCTTGCAACCCTTTGAATTCTTACGTAATATAATCGTAAAGCAGCCTAATTAAGTATTCTTGACTAAGTATGTAGCATGGTTAATCTGTTTCAAACAAAACTAGCTTGGGGAGTAAGAGAGTCATTCAAGGAAATCAACTTTCAAAAAAGGTGTAATCAACGTGATTTATCCTTTTCTTGGATTTATCTATCTAGATTTACACAGTGCAAATTCTATATAAAGTTCTAGCAAGACTACACGAGGCTCTAACACCCCAAACTAACAGTCAGGAATTGTTTTAATCACAAACATCAGTTCTGGGAAATATAACGGTTACTCAATAAGTAGAATGAATTTGAAGCGTCTTCACCTGTATAAATTACTTTGAATTGAGTCCGATCATTTAAAGCAATCTGAACACATCGGGTTTATCCAATAGGAAACACTTACGGAAATACCCGAGTAGTTCCGATTGCATTTAAAGATCAATAAAATCAATTCTCTGGAAACGCCTAACAGTGCGTAAACTTGCCGTCTTCGAAGTGAAAGTAACACAGCCTACTGTTCTTGTTTGGGGAATATATCTTTTGCTTATTTGTAAAGTAAACACGGTCCAGTTTACTTATCGAAATTTTTTGCAGCTTTTATGTTCGTCGGACAACGGGAGAAACTCGCATCCCTGCGACCAAAAGCAGAATAACACCAGAAAACCTGTCAAAATACCATATTCAATATCCAATTTACGTTTCCCAAAACACAATTCAACACTTAAAATGTCCGAAATTTGTGCAAAAACACCATCGTTACTGAGAACTAGATTCTTCTAACTGATACTTCATATGACTTTGAAGCACAAATGACGTCACAACAAGGGAGATAAGTCATTCACAAAAATCGATAAAGGTGAATAAAAGTAGTCAAAAACAACATTTTTCGCTTCTGTATGAGAAAAAAATCATTACCTCCGTCATAACGAAACCATAACCTATTTCAAAAACCATAATTAAAGAAAATTTTGTTTATCGGGAAATATGACCTTTAAGTTTTGATGAACAAGAAGTTTGCTCGAGATGAACACAATGTCTTCATATTCCAGATAACTGGTCTTGAAGGCTATTGCTATTTTGACTGACACCTTTGTAGCGAACCACAATCAATGTTGAAAAAAAGTTTTGTTGACAGATCAGTATTGAGACTCTGATGCGTTTGAGACTAGATGCATATGTTCTTTTAACAAAATGATTTACCAAAATGAATCATGAAGGATCATGACTTGCACGTTTTCGTACCCAATCATATAAAAATATCAAGAACATATCGCAGAGGACGACCAATACTGTGCGATGAAAAACTACCACAGTGATATCTGCTGAATATTTCATAACACTAATTAAATGCATTATGATTAGTGGATTAAAAATATTTGACTAGTAGCGAAAAATATTGAGACGAAAATGATCGGGGTGATCAAAATCGGTTTTCGTGAGCTTGAACGCCCTTATGAGGATTAACTTAACCAGTAAACTAAGAATGAAGATGAACCTTTTATATACTAGATACACCTGCCTCGCAAAGACAGGTACGACATCTTGGATGGTTTGAGTGAATTCATCGTTTGACTTTTGGCGCTAAATACTGCGATTCGGTGCAACGGTCGTCTTCACCAAGATACCGCACTAGACGGAAAAGACCGAATCGGTACCAAACTTGAACCGGATTACATCGGATATGTGTTAACTCGGATGATCCAAGCTGTAACTGTGGTACATGAATGAAATATCTACGTATGGATCATTCGGAATCGAAAATAACTGCTTCTTATATGTATTTGTATTCAACCCACTTAAAATATGTTTCATTCGAATCTCGGTTGCTGTCTTTGATTGAAACATTCACATCAGATAAGATTAGGACTAGATAAGGATTGCTTTCTTGGACTCCATGCTAGAGTTATGGGATAAAATTGTCGACAAATTTAGTAATTGCAGGTGCAGACACTCTTACTTACTTCGATATCTTCACAGTACGGAAATAATTGAAGATCTGTTTATGTTTGTATACACAAATATCCGTTTAAACAGTGCAAGGAAGTTAACAAAGGATACCACGATGTACCGTGTTGTGAATCACCTAGTTGAAGTCCAAACAACACACGTCAAACCAATCCCTTATGTGCAATGGCTATGGACTCAGATACGCGGTGCCCTTCACGAGAACCTTGTGGCATCAAATATCATTCTTCCCAGATACCAACCGCTGGAACAGCCTTCCCCGGTCAGTCGTCAGCTGCCCTAACCCCGACGGCATCAAGGTGATTGTGCTAACAGCAACCCTCCTATATAAATATACCGGACACCTTTAACCCTTTAACAAACGCCTAATTTTCTGCTGTCCCAAATTGAAAGAGTTTGCAGACGACATTGCAACATGGATAAATTGGGAGAAAATCTTCTGGTAGGGCAGGAAACGTTGTGAGAAAAGGAAAAAAATGGTCGTCTCGAACATTTTCTCTTTTTCCCACACTGTTTTCGAGAGACTTCTGCAACAAAGTGTTTAAATGTAGTTATTGTTTGGTAATAGGTAAATTGCCCTACAGCACATAGCGTCAGTAAGAGCATTACACATGAATAGAAGGTGTCTGTACTGAAAGAAGAAGATTATCGTGCTATACATTTAGGCTACCAACGGTTATGCCGCGAGGTGTGGGCCTGGTTTCAACTTTAAAGCTTCAGTGCAGCTTCATGTATTTAAATGTGTAATTTTACGGGATACCAATAGATCTCTGAAACTCATGAGACCACTCAGTCATAGCAGTGTTTTTTTCTTCCTTTGACCTGGAATGCGTTCTGAGAGTTACTCTTCTGCAATGATGGCCATCGGCAAACAGTCTGGAGATTCGGTTCCACCATATCCTAACATTCTTGCGCAATAAGCGGATGGAAGCGAAAATCTGAAATCAGATGAGATGGACACGACCCAAGCGTTCGACTACTCTGCAAAACGGTGCTAGCCTACACCGAGGCACTTGAGGGAGACGAGAGAGCACGGAAAGAAATGGAAAACAGGCACAAGCTGAGCACTTTGCGAGACAAGATGGGCTTCTCGTGTGGAAGCAAGAATTTGTTTGTCGGCCATTTACTGTCGGAAATGGATCTCCGCAAAACTACAGGTACAACCTCTGCAGAAAAGAAGAAGTCGATGCCATTTATAAAGCGTATTCCGCGAACCTTACAGAAAGTCGCATTTCATTCCATAGGGAGGTTAGCGTTGGCAAAAAAGATAAATACTAGTAAAAGCTCTGCTAAAAACTGAATTAAAATACAAGATGAATCAACAATATTTTTGTGAATAAATGATGCTTTAGAAAACTACAATCTCTCTTAAGTATTGTGTGTATTATTGGAAGCCGTCTATGTCCAATAGAACAGTTTATTAGGTTTTGGCTTATCATTGATATTCGAATGATATTACAGTCATTTGATGAAATTATGATCATCAATCGCCAGAATAAAATGTGTGAGTAAAAAATATATTTTTTCACCGCAAATCTGGTCAAATTTGCGATTAAAACAAATAAATCGAAAGACATGAAAATCAAATACTGTCGCATGCATAAGGACGTCATAATAGCGTATTTTGAGGGTCCTGTGTGACCAAGTTCCATTCCTAGAACTCGTGGTTCAAAGGTTTGGGCCCAACCGGTACTACCTTTAATCTAGTAGTATATAGTGTCCCGTGACGAGACACTTCAGAGCATAAGCCTAGTACCTGTGAATCATGAAAGGACATAGCCATAATTCAATTGAAAATTTGTTGAGACGGCGTCAAACCCCTTAAACGGTTTTTTGGGGAAAACGTTCTCCCGCAGAGGTCTGGTACCACTGTCCAATGCACAGGTACCAGGAACAAAAACAAACAAAACATGTACATTGTTCTATATATAGTACAGTCTAACTTGTGTTAAGCAACCACCCTTTTAAGCAGCCAACCTGCCTTTAACAACCATTACAGAAAGTCATGTTGTTATATTTATAGTGTACATTAATTTGTATTAAGCAGCCAACCTGTCTTAAACAGCCAATTTACTCTGTCCCAGAGGCTGGCCTCTTAAAACAAGTTAAACTGTACATTATACAATTTGTTTGCTTTTGGTACCTGTGGTCCAATCCTGTACACCAGAGTATTGTTCTACTTAGCGATTTAAGCAAACATATTTGCGTAAGCTAAAACTGATAAACAGGGATTGGATCTTAAGTAAAGGAAAGTGCAATATTTCAATGTGATACGACATTGGAAGCCTCTCGGAGAGACGATTCCAATGACGTGTTATTTTGCAGTATTGCTTAGCCTTATATTGAAATAAGAGGGAATGTTGTTTTGAACATACGCACTATTTTAACAAAAAATGTTTAGTAAAACGGTAGCCAGTCGTCGATTATACAAGATTTTTTGTGGTTTGACGATCAGAAATGTCTGATAAGGGGTATATTCCGGAAAGCATGTTATTTTTCATATCAAAACTTTAAGATATTGTGTGCTAATACAGTGTATCAACAGAGGGATTCACCAAATGGCATATCAAGCCAAATGAAAAGGATAAATGCGAAACTAGGTCCACTTTCTTTCTCTCCCCGTTTTTGTGGGTTTAATCTTGTTGTTTAAAAAAATATTTTATTTTGCTACCGTATGTCATTGAACATTCAGTTCATTTCTGGATACCCTAATGCAACCCCGAGTAAAAAAAACAATATGTATAATTATTGTACAATGTTATACAGAGACTAGTGCATTTGTTTTGTTACTGGTACCTGTGAATGTAAAGCCATCCAATAAATAACCGATCCTTTCTGTTAAGTTAAAATAAGACGCTTCCCATTCATTTAGACCATTAGAGATACGAGAGATTGGCTAGTAACTAGATGTCGCTCACATTCCTCGTGAATTTCATGCTAATTTCATGTCAAGTGCTTATTTCTTTTTCTAGCGCATGCTCAGGCCAACCACATGGCGATTTAGAACCGGAGATTTTGGTAAGCTTTTTTCGTTTAATAATTCAACAATGGGTGCTAGAAAAATGTTCGTTTACTGTTTCATTAGACTTGCGGACGATTTACACGGAGTGTTTTCCGTTTATTGATGACCGAGACTCGGAGGGACGACGGTTTTTTTCTTCCATTCTTCGTTTCTCTTCGAGACCGGTAACCAAGATTTAATGGCATCCTTTCCCATGCTTGAATTATCTAGAGCCCACGGTCCCGCCGTGCGACAACAACGTACAGGGAAACACAGGCTTAAACACCTGTTAGAAACCATTCGTTATGCCTATTATACATGTGTTAGTGGGTTGGCTTTAAATCTGGCTTTCAATGAATATTTATAAATCGTACACGTGCGCAGGCAATTAATCGTGCAAAGAAAGTATTGATGAGTTGATATTTTCATATGTCAACGTACACTTGTAAAGTTCGTTGAACGTTTATGCAAATTAGGAACCTAATGCATTGTTTGAGAGAACATAGTTTTTCACTGATCGGATGTGTTTGTCTCTTTGAGAGGTTCATTTGCTCGGTTTGTTACATTGGTTGCAGCGGTGGGATTAAGACTCCTCCTTCTATCGGAGTTGCCTTCCCCATGTGTTTCCCAAGGGCCAAGACTCGGGACGAGTCTTCTCGGAAGTGGGAGTTATGTAACGTTCGTTGAACGTTTATGCAAATTAGGAACCTAATGCATTGTTTGAGAGAACATGCAGATATATATATATATATATATAGACAACACAACCGCTCAGTGTACGACAGTGTTTTTCACTAATCGGATGTGTTTGTCTCTTTGAGAGGTTCATCATTTGCTCGGTTTGTTACACACTTAAAAAAAATTGAATGGCGGGAGTTTGGTAAGCTATTGTTTTTGTTGTTGTTGTTTTCGTCAGGCTACTGAAACCATTTAACTCCGAAAAGCTTATAAATGTGAAGATAAGTGCTTTTTGAATGGCTTCATTCTTTTCATTTGGTGCCTGGTTGTGGGTGTGGGTGGGGGTAAGCTAATATATCTTGCTTTGTTAGGGAATTATGGATTAAATCTTTACAAACTTATGATTTCTTATGATTCAAATTTTAAATTACAGATAGGTTGTCCATCACCACACTTCTTTGAAACAAAACCTCTCGACCACCACCCAAGGCAGAATTGAAACCCAATATGATGCCTATCTCATCCAAATGATGCTAAAGGAAGCAAGACAGGTCATTCTAGTTTGAGGGGAGTTGTGAGTTTTCATTTTACAATTGTACTGAAACATTGAAAAGTAACTTATTTTTCAATATCATGGAATTTCATGTCAAAATTGTTTCCTGTGATTTATTTTGTTATCAAAGTTTCATTTTATTTCTAAGCTTAACATCAAACTTCCAACATGAAAGTTTGCTTTCAATTTGGTCCAGTAACAAATCCAATTTTTCTTATTTTCAATAATACCTGTTCAGTCTTAATTCTTGGCAGATGCTTTGCTTTGAAAGGTTTCAGTACTTTTGAATTTTTTACCAAATGCCCATGGGACCCTATGTTTTTTTTCTGCTGACAGCTTTTGAAATGATCATTTAAAAAAGTGTTTATGTATGATCAATTTCTCTTTGCCAATGATAGTGTTTATTGTAAAACACAAGAATGTATTTTGTTAAGATTTCTTTTGTCCTCTACATACCCTTCAATTGTGGATAACAAAGATATAATTGGTTGAGAGTTAATTGATTCTTTATGACCTGTAGCAACTGTTGAAAACATATTTTACAGATATCTTTGACCATAGCTTTTTTCATCAATTTTAGCTGGTGGATAATCTTTTTTTCAAAACTGTATGCAATGCTTAAAACGCTTTCTGATAAACAGAAAATAGTTAATTTTGATACCAAGATATATAACGTTTTTAGCTAGAATTAATGCAACATTAATTAACAAATAAATTTTATAATTCTCGCTGAGGAAAAATTAAGAAATCTCAGCCAATTCCAGAATTTCAAAACTGAAATCTTACCTATAGGTGGTTGGATTTGTAAGGGTTAGTTTTTTAGATTTTCGATTACCTGTCTGAAAATGTAGGAAAATGACAAAAACCTCCCCTAAAATTGCTAAATGATGGTTTGCACAACTGATTTTGTCGACGGCCCCATGGTTGTGCAGCAGAGCGTTGACCAGTAGTAAGACATGGATGATGTGTACATTGAAGATTTGTGGTGCTTTACATAATCTGTAACATTAGAGCAGTTAGACTGCGCCGTATGATCAATTAATTTTAAACACTATCCAAATCAAAGCCTAGTGAATATGTACAACTATATTTGTTGTTGAAATTGGAGTAGAAATGTACTTTCGGTTTCTGGCAATTTCAGATTTGTCAGAGCCATTCTGTCTGTCAAACATCTTATGAATAGATTGTGGGTTCTTTGCCCTCCTTTGACTCATAAATGATTGTTTTCAATGCCTCTTTGCGCAAATTTACTCTTTATGCTTTTCAAGTGTCCTTATTCAATGAACTTGTACCGGTAGTGAGTATTGTACTGGTAAGAAACACTGAAATGCCACCCTTTTCATTTTGATAAGATCCAAATAATTAGCATATCTTGAAAAGATAGCCATTTTTACTGCAACTGAAATATAACCAATCAAACATATAGTCTCATATTTGGCATCAATATAGGTTAGGTTAACTTGGCTTTGATCTTTTCGCAGCCCATATTTCCTCGACATGGTTTTCATTTTCTGGTGTTTCCACTGGCGTATTTGAACTCAAGGCTACTTCACTATCGCATGCTAGGGTCCTGTGTGGTCCAGTGGTTAAGTTGGCAGACTAAGAATTTGGGGTTCCCGTGTTCAAGCCCTACTAACACCTCTGGTTACATGCGAGTAACCTTTGGCAGGTCACTTCAGAGCCCTAATTCATTGCATAACTGAAAAAAATGTTGATACAGCGTGAAACACAATACAAACATTGTCACCTGCTGTATCTGTACTGGCCTTGAAACCAAACTCTCTCATAGTTTTAAGTTTAAACATATTTTAGTCATTGAAATTTACACAATATACATAAGTATCGAGTTATACAATACATATAAATTGGATAAGAATGAAAGCAAAAGCTTTTATTGTACCCAGTGGATATGTGTCGTTGGGTGTATTTATGATGAAAAAGGAAAATGCAATAAAGGAAAATAACAAAAGTTAAACATTAATTGAAAAAGATAAGAAAAAATGATGGAAGAAGTTTTGTGTTGGAATGTCGGAATGTCGGAATGTAAGAAGTTATGTGTTGGAATGTCGGAATGTTGGTGTGGACTGTTTAAGGAGCAGTATGAAATTTAAACCATGTTACAATTTGAAATTTCAGCTCTAAAACAAGTAAGTAAGCAAACATGATTTGAAAAAATGTGAAAACAGCCTAGCCTTTGACTACCAAAATGACAAATTTTTATTCAGGGAAAGTTATAATTCAAATTTGAATTGTTAGTAGTATATTAAATATTTTACTATTTAGGATGTAAGAATTTTCAGTGACAAATATAGTTTAATTTTCAATACAACCTTAGTTACTTTACTTTAGATCTATTTTATTGCCATAACAATTTACAAAAGATAAACATACATTCAATCAAGCAAACGAGTAATATTGCTTCTGGGGCGGACGTTCTACGACCAAAGGAATGAAGTATTGTTTTGATTGAAATACTACAAGAAGCTTTTGATATCCTTAATGAAGGTATGTACTGTAAGGAAGATTTTACAGTTGTCTTCATAATTAAGGTCTACAATGCCAAACAACAATTTAGTTGTATTCAATGGATGATATGTAATATTAATGTTAACTCGCTGCATTGACAGCGATCAGGAGACAATGTCTGACAATCATTTTCAACTATTACGTTTTTTTTACTTCATAGTAATTATTATGAAAAACAGTGGAAACTTGCCGATTGTGTATTCCAGATTATTCGTTAATACGAACATTTCTCCTGGGAACAAAAGTGTCCTCATAAACGCGGCTCGACTGTTTACCGTTTTCTTTGCTAGACTGACGGATTTCAGTCAGAACTGCCCACAGCCAAAACGGCCCGGAATTAGTTAAAACTTCCAAATAATCTGTTTAATTTTCCCAACATATCAGAAAAACAAAAAAGCAAAGGTTGGTTTAGTTTAAATAAATGTAATATGAAAAATAGTACTTAAATGTACAAAATGAATTCATTTAAGAGTTAGACCAATCACTCTTGACACTTTAGATAATCTAGATAGATATACCACAAAATAATTACGGAGTATAGCGTTTATCTTTGTCTCCTCCTCTGGTAGGGATTGTTGGCTTGTATAAGGCACTGCATCTCTTTAACAGGCCGGTTGTCACAAGTGTCCTGCAATGTACCTGAAATAAAGTAATGGTTTATATAGTCAGTTTCAAAATATGTAGCCTTAAGTAATATAATTATGATTATATCGATATATGTTTCTTTCTTTTGTTTGAAAACAAAATGTTATCAACGATTACTAACATGTTATAGTATTTTTAGAATAATAATCAATTTAAACTGACAGTATTAGTTAATTTAATTTTTAGTTTCATTATATCTCTATCAAAACTGACAAATTCTGACTTAATCATCCCACACCCCAAATAGTCTGGCCTATAGCGCCCTCATCGACTTCCTCTGCAGTTATTGAACATACTGCTCACTGACAAACTGGGTTGTATTGTCTACAACAGAAGCCTCTTCTTTGAGTGTCCTCAGCAACACGTAAAACGGGGACCAGCACCAGTTTTTTTTTAGTTCAACCGCCTGTGCCAACCTACAAATATAAATGAAATCTATTTTCATACCTTTTCATTGTTGTCTGTTGTGGGTTTTAGTTAGGACTTATCACTATATTACAAATGGAGCAAAATGTTAAAATTATTCTTGATACCAGTCATTTAAGAATGGAGAACTGAATTCAATTCGCCAGTAACAAACAAGACTAACTTGAATAAATGTTTTGGATTTCAATTATAAAGCCTCTTACCATCTGCATTGTTGGTTTTCCTGCTGTAAATCCGTAGACAGATCATGATTCTACTGGCCACACCGTTAAATGTATCAATGTGGCTGCCATGTAAATCAGTGAGGGTCTCAAATGGGTTGCCGTGTTGAATTCTTCCATCATCGTGAATGTTGGTATGATATGTTCTTTGGAAAGTAGGGATAGCGACAGCAACCGCCTGATAAAGGAATACTAGTACGTCCCCGTTTCCTGTAGCCACTCCGTTGTGAGACCCAAACCCTAAATAAGAGAAAGCGGACAAATTAATTAAATGTTCTGTGCAATGATGCCGACGTCTGTTATGTTCACTTACGGAGGTAAAAAAAGATGTGTAATAATGAGAATGTAGGCATACCTGTATATGCCTAAAAACGGCCTGACCACAGTGAAAAGTACAGCCCTTGAGGAATACAACCGGGATCACCAATCGACATGCTTTCCAAAGCGCGGATTCGAAGTCTTATCATAATCTGGTGATAATTCTTGTGGTTTCCTGAAATTTCAATGAAATCAATTTTACAAATCAATATTAAACAGTTTCGTTATTTTTTTCATTATATCCTTGTTATTAGGATATTAGTCAAATTATTTCCTCACATCTGAATTACTGTTCATTTTTTCTGCCAAGTATAAACATATGTAACCATTTATACAATTGGCCAGGTGTTTTGTACATTTAAAAAAAAAAATTTCAATGTGACTGGTTATACATGTTTAAATTGGGAACTTTGTATACTAATAAATTGTAGATTGTGTTACTTACTAAATTGCCTAAAGCATGAAACTAAAGAGTTGGTCTTTTATTCACTCACCTAAATCAACATGCATGCACACTTAAAACAATTCAATACAGCGTTCATTTAAAGTGTTTAAATGACTAACAATCTAAGAATAATCATAGTGTCTCACAAGTAAAGCAAATGCAGTGGCATAGCAATTTCTTTTTTATCTATATCTTACATTCAAGGTGTAAGTCCAATATCCCTTTTCCGAATCCAGGAATAAACCCCCGCCGGAATAAACCCCCACCTTAAAAAACGGCACAGCGGAATACACCCCCACTCCCTAATCTTGAGCGCCATTTAGATAGCCAATAAACCGACACTCTACACGCCTGATCTTACCCGAACTGTCAACTTGCGAATGATTGGCATGATCTTTTCTGTGCCCAGAATAATACTGCTGCTATTGCACAAAATTCGGTCTTTCATTCTCCTTGGGTAGGCAGTCTATGGCACGTACGGCCACCGAGACGCAACTCCCATCATCTACGCCAGGCATGCCGATGGTTTATTGACGGCACCTTTAAGATAGTCCAAACTCCATTCTACCAACTCGCCTCCACACACGCCTTTGTGAAGGGCGGTGACGACGTGAAACAAGTTCCACAGATGTACATTCTGATGTCTGGACGATCGAAGGACGACTTTGTCACGGTATGTAACAATCTGAACACATCGGGTTTATCAAATGAAAACAACTCTGAAATAATAGGGATGACGCCATATTGGTTCACAGCGGAATGGCGTCACTTCACTTTCGTGTTTAAAAATAGATCTTAAATGTGAAATCTAAAAAGTCGTTAAATTTGATTGAGGAAACAACTTTACATGTCACAACCACAATTTTGCCATTTGGTATGAGTTACTGAAAAAAAGATTATTTAAAAGGATGTCCAACCCTTCCATACACATTGAACTACTTAACTTGCACGCTTAGGAAATGTGTTAATTGCCGGATGCCGATTTACCCGAAAAATTGTAACCCTACACTTATATCCGAGGTGTATTTCACAGCTCACGGAAATACCCGAGTAGTTCCGATTGGGTATGTAATACTCAAGTAGAATTATTATTTCACTGTGAATATTAATATATATATAACTTTATTGCCCCCATTTATTGAAGATGTACACATATTTGAATGTATAAGGATCAAATGATTCATAAAAGAAAAGTTTACAAGTACACAAATAAACGGCTAAACATATACATATTTATACAATTCTCGTCCCGGGAAGACAGATCCTCGAGGCATTATAGAAACATTATGCCTATTGAGGCGGAGAGTTCCCCAGGGGCGAGGCCTATATGCCTCTTCCATAATTATTCCCTAAAGGAGCCAATTCTGAGACTTTCGTAAGCTTCGTCGAAAACGAAATAGAAGCAATAACATAGGGATTGAACATGGAATGCATACATATACTGTTCTATTATTTCGTCATTCGTTCGCACTCATCTTATGCATATACATCTTTTAAAAACTCTGCACATATAATCAGAAATGAGGGGTAAGTATTGATATCAAGGATTGGCATTAAACTACTACCAAGCATACATCCAATAAGTTCGAGCCTTGATAACCGAGATAGCATTATAACAATATTATCACTCAAAGACTTCAGTTTTGTATAAAGGGTGTTCCAAAGTATATCTCTATCATTGTTTGTACAGTCAAGTAAAAGATGTTCGACTTCCCAATGGTAAGCTCGTTGACATCGTATGCAGACTTCCGGTTGTGTCGATGGTTGATTACACCAAACGTTCGCAAGGAACTTCATCAGCGCTAGTGATCGAGAATTTTCCCTGGCTACCTTCCAAATGTTTGCTTCACTGAGGTGGGTGTGATACACTCTAAATGTCGAAAAGTCACACGAAGCGTCCATTCTTTCGAGCCATTCACGTTCTTCTCTCTCGAAAACAGCCACATGACACATTCTCTTCCATGACACTGTATTAGGGAAGAACCCAGACCTTTTGAACTCTGACAGGTGTGTTGTTAGGTTGTGTTTCGAAAGGATGCTTACAATGTCTGGAATGAAACCATGTTGTTCTCTGTCGCAAATGTCGTATTGGAATAGCCGCAGAAGAAACAGTCTGTCGCAGAGGAATTTTGAAGATGACCGACACAATATACCGAAAAACGCCAGTTTCTGAACGTTGATATAGGTTTGTAGTGGGGTTAATCCAGCAAGGCCTAAAACCATGTCTGATCGAGTACGATATGGGAGACCTTGTGCTCGTTTTAGACAGAAGTGCTGAGCTACTTTTAGCTTCCGTTGGTTTGTATCGGAGATGTTATTCCATAGTTCACAGCCAAATAACGCCCGTGGAAGTACACACGACCTGTACAACTTAATAGCAGTACTGGGGTTTGGACCCACTCTCTCACTCACCAAGTTAGTAATGGAAAGGTAAGTGCCTCTAATTGTCTGTTGTATCCTGTTTGTGTCGTGCGGATGCTTTCCGGATGTGGACTGGACGATACCGAGGTGTTTGTACGATTCTGTTTCTTCGAATCTTGAAGTGCCATACAGAGCAGGTGATATTCGTTCTTGACCTTTGGTTCTTACGACCAAGGATTGATGCTGCACATTTGGTCGGATTGTACATGTAGCGCCATCTGCACGCATATCCGTGACTTATCTTTAATAGTTCATTTAAACTGCTTCTAGACAACGAAAGAAGAACTATGTCATCGGCATGTGTTGGAGCGGTGACGTTGATGTCGTTTATGTTAAGTCCATATGGTGATGCCTGAAGTGTATCTAGGAGTGCGTTGATGAAGACCGTGTAGTAAAATGGTGCACATATCGAGCCTTATCGGGTACCCTGTTCAATTCTGAAGCTAGACGAGATGTGACCGTTTTGAAGAACACGACTGCAGCAGTTTTCGAACGAGTTGTTTATAAGGCGGAGCATTTTCCCGCATATTCCTAAATTGAACAGTTTGTGTATTAGGCCACGAATCCACACGAGATCGAATGCCGATTTTGTGTCTAGGTAACACACATGTAGGGCACTTCCACGTTCGACACAATAGCCTCTAGCTTCTTGCAAAATAAATGAAACCATTTTACAGCTTTTGTTCTTTTGAAAACCATATTGAAGGTCATTTAATTCAGATGTAAATGTGTTATCATCTAGTCGTTTCATCACAAGCTTTTCAAAAAGCTTTGAAATAACAGGAAGTAACGAGATGGCCCGATAACTGTTTGGATCACAAAACGACTTTCCATTACCTTTATGCATTGTGATAATCACTCCAGATTTGAATTGAGTTGCCAATATTTCTTTTTGAAAAATGGCATTGAACAAATTCGTTAAGCACATGGTCAGCTCTGGGCCTCCATACTTAAGGTGTTCGTATGTTAGATTATCAATGGACCCACTTTTGTTGTTTGGTAGCGTGCTGATCAGCGACTGTAGCTCTGTGATTTCCGTTTCATGACAAAACGCTTCATCCATCGACGTGTCCGTGTTCGACAGGTATGAGTCCACGTCACGATCAATAACACGTCTGAATTCACTGTCGAAATCTGTACGTTCCGTGAATTTGTACAGGTTACTGAAATAAGAGGACCATCCATCAATAATACCGTCAATACCAGTTTCTCGTTTTCCATTAAAGATTAAACTCACAGCCTTGTTTTCTATTCCAGTTTTTCCAGAACATACACTGATCAACTTCGCACATTTCGTCCATATTTCTAAGCTCGCTTTCTTCGTGTTCATGGGCCGCGGCCCGTAGAGAACGTCTAAGTTCGCGTTTAAGATTCTTGTATCTTACGTATTCAACGGTAGCTTTTGACTTCCCCGTCCATTTCCAAGCTAAATGAGCAGTTTAAAGTTCTTTGTGGACGTTCTTTAACGCAGTAGACCAGTATGGTTTCAAAAATGGTTTATAGGTACGTTTTAACAAACAGCGGTTTACTGCCTTCGATATACACGACACCATGATCTCATACGCGTTATCGACGTCCGTGTAGTCTATGGTGGCAGCTTTTAACAAGTCTGAGAGCATAGTTTCATAACCACTGATATTTCGAAGGTTGTTCCATTTATATAGCAGTCTTTTAAATGTATCACTCTCTACATTGTCTTGTGTTGATTTATCCACCTTAAGATGGAGGAGCATTGGAAGATGACGTGATACATTCAATCTCGGATACACTTACAAGGTTAAAAGTAGAACAGAGACCCGAAACATAAACGTCACGTGGACGTGTGCCATTCGATAATCTCGCGTTAAAGTCCCCCATGATAACAATATTGTTGTTGGTTGAATGTGTTGAGCACAAGTCGTATAATTGGTCGACAACACTCCTAAATACTTCGAAGCTGTGGTTTACAGAAGGTAGGTAAACCTGCACTATAGCAACTGATATGTTAGGCAGACACAGTCTTATAGCTGCTATTCTGTCACATCCTGTCTCTATGATCTCGACACACTTGTCTAGGCTGCGAAGCCACATGAGAGCAACGCCGCCTTTTCCATTAAGACGACCATTAAAGGAAGCTGGGTTCGAGCACGTAA
Organism: Cerastoderma edule; assembly: GCA_947846245.1. NCBI lineage: Eukaryota > Metazoa > Mollusca > Bivalvia > Cardiida > Cardiidae > Cerastoderma > Cerastoderma edule. Next base: position 9,042,917 of record OX401416.1, on the reverse strand, counting down.
CTACATGTGCATTGTAGTTGTTATCAATTTTTTCTAGCATGTCTGCGTTATGTTGAAGAAGCCAATGTTCAGAAATGCCACATATAGATACACGTTTTGTATTTAGTTCGTCTATCAGGTACGGTATAGCAGGCATAATGCCTGTCGCGTTTTATGAAAATAGTCTTAGATCCATAGTTAGAGTTATTTGTGGCGATATCTTTAAACATATTGAGATCTCTTGATCCATGGGCGACACCAAATACCTTCGGGCCAATTTCTAGACAGTCGAGAGATTCTCATGGTATTTAGTAATCTGTATGTATAATATTGTAAAAGAAATGTTTTAATTAATTGCAGGTGATCAATTGTATAAGACAGTATTTGGGCGATCCCCTAGTAGAATGGATAATGGTGGATTTTGAAGCAGGTATGCACAATCCCATCTCTCTTATCTCTCATTCTCTGCCGCTCTAACTTCCCTTATATACCATCTCTGTCTCTCTCTGTCTCTCTCTGTGTCTCTCTCTGTGTCTCTGTGTCTCTCTCCCTCTCTTTCCCCCCCTCTCTCTCTCTCTCTCTCTCTCTCTCTCTCTCTCTCTCTCTCTCTCGCTCTCTCTCTCTCTCCTCTCTCTATCTCTATCTCTCTCTCTATTTCTCTCCCTCTTTCTCTCTCTCTCTCTCTCCCTCTCTCTCTCTCTCTCTCTCTCTCTCTCTCTCTCTCTCTCTCTCTCCACCTCTCTCTCTCTGTCTCCACCTCTCTGTCTGTCTGTCTGTCTCTCTCTCTCTCTCTCTCTCTCTCTCTCTCTCTCTCTCTCTCTCTCTCTCTCTCTCTCTCTCTCTCTCTCTCTCTCTCTCTCTCTCTCTCTCTCTCCTCCTCTCTCTCTCTCTCTCTCTCTCTCTCTCTCTCTCTCTCTCTCTCTCTCTCTCTCCTCTCTCTCTCTCTCTCTCTCTCTCTCTCTCTCTCTCTCTCTCTCTCCCTCCCTCCCTCCCTCCCTCTCTAATCTGTCTGTCTGTCTGTCTGTCTGTCTGTCTGTCTGTCTGTCTGTCTGTCTGTCTGTCTGTCTGTCTGTCGTCCCTCCCTCCCTCCCTCCCTCCCTCCCTCCCTCCCTCCCTCCCCTCCCTCCTCCCCTCCCTCCCACTCCCTCCCTCCCTCCTCCCTCCCTCACTCCCTCCTCCCTCCCCTCCTGCCACTCCCTCCTCCCTCCCTCCTCCTCCCTCCTCCCTCCCTCCCCTCCCTCCCTCCTCCCCTCCCTCCCTCCCCCTCCCTCCCTCCCTCCCTCCCTTTCTTCTTATTTTATTCTTTAACACTTTTTTTCTCTTTTTTCTATATCTCATTGTATTTATATATAATCTATCTATTTTATCAATTATTTTTGGCGGGGGGGGGGGGTTGGGAGGGGAAGTATTGCTTTTGACATGCCATACATTATGCTTTGCCCTACAGTATGATGTTTGTCTGATCTAGGATTACTTGATACAAAATCTGAGAATCGACCTTTATATATCCAAGATGACTTCATATGTTTGCCCCTTACCAATGGTTGCTTGTTTATGTGGCAAACTAGTCAGTGGCTTGGAATCAATAGTGTGCAGTACTGGTTGGGAAATACCAGGCGCATGTTTAGTGCGCAGGTCGCTATGGTATGGATAAAATGTTATAAAAAACGATGTAAAGTTCTAACCCAACAGCAGCCACTAAATATGCGTAGTTTAGTTTCCAGAATGCGTAAAATCGTGCGGTAAATGTCGACACACAAGTCAAGCATTTATAATTAGACTAACAAGGAGACTGAACTTTGCTACCGAAAGTTGTACCTTCGACTCCTGCTTAAAGGAAACATCATCGCTTACAACTTGTGTCGGCTTGGAGCAACCTGTACAATTTGCGTTTCCTCACCTTGAACGATTCCGTCTGCTTTTCAGGATGGTTCTTCAAAAAAGGAAGATATCAGTTTTCAAATTTATAGTACAGAAGAAGTGATATGTTGAACCTTTTACCAAATAACAAATTTTCGATTGTCCCAAATTGAAAGAGTTTGCAGACGACTTTTCAAAATGTGATGTAATCGTAAAAATAATCTTCTGATAGGGCAGTAAACATTGTGGGAAAAGGAGAAATTGCTCGTTAAGGGGAATTTCTCCTTTCCCCACAATGTTTTCCAGACTCGTCTGCACCTAACTAGACAAATGTCCTTGTTGTTGTTTGGTATTGGTTTAAGTCGAATAACTCTGAAATTCACAGACTAACGAAGAAAAGTGTTTAGACGGTCAGAGTCTCCCTTCATTTAGCCCTTCTTTGTTCTATACAAAAACAGTCATTTTGGCATGTTCACAGTACCTTCCATGAAAAGATTCAGAGTTAATCCTTGTTGTTTCATTATTCCACACTCTGTTCCCAATCAGAATTCAATAATCTGATATGCCGAAGATCAGCTACTTTTTTCACTTCCGGCCATTACTTTTTACCTACCTCTTAAATCGCCTACAAAAATGGGTGGGTCAGCGAAGGACGTCTCCCTCAGCGCTTCGCCTTCCGCGAGAAGTAGTTCTGGAAAATACAACAAACCAAGGGTTTAAAACATGGCCAACACACACAAAATATCAAAAACAGTCAAAAACACCCCTTCTTATGTCCATAAAGCATAAAATCAACACTCAAAGTATCATTCTAAATTTTCAAGAACTACTTTTTACTGTACAACGACCTCCGGAAGTAATTCTTCAGTGTACTCTGACCAAAATAAAAATCAAAATCTCAATATATTGCTCCGATAAATTTTTCTTAAGTTTCTAAGCCAATTTCAAGTAAAACGGAACCAATCGCAAGCATTTCTATCAATATTTCACAGATCTATGCATGTCGAAACAAAGTACCTAGATTTGTTAAAATGGGGCTCGGACCTTTCAAAATCAATGCGAAAAGAAGGTCTCATTAGATCTACTCTCATTCATTAAAAAATCTATGAATTCTCACCAAACCAGAATTTTCAGCTTGGAAACATATTGTTCTATCTAACAATGATCTTTTTGTCTCTTACAGACTGACATGGGAGTAATAGGGTAGTGAATTTATCAAAAAAAGGCGCCTTTTTTCCATATTTTTTCAACATTTCATATGTTATTTTCAAATAAAAACATAATATTTATAATGTTTTGTCATTAATTTGCATTACATATAATACATAAATCATATTTGAGACTGAAAAAAAACCCAATTGGTCCAAGGGTGAAAGAATTGAGAGGGAATGGTGTTGACTTTTGACACCTTTCACCCCCATATCCCACATCCTCTACCTGCCACCCTGAGCTGATACACTAGTTAATGTCATGCCCAGTCTTACTGGCTTCTCCTGAATTCTTGTCAAATACACTGTAGGACTATATAACAAGATCATGGCCAGAACAAAGCCATTCAAATTTAAGATTTCTATCTGCTACTATGGCCAAAGGAAAATTAAAAAGACGAGCCGCAGGAAGCCTTTACGAGCAGGGAAAGGCATCTGTTCCTACCCGAAAGAGACGTGTTGAAGATGATAACCAGCCCGGAACAAGCTCAGCTATTAACGATCAGACCGAACAAATATCTGTAGTTAAGCAGAAGCCAGTACTTCGATCCGAGACAAGAAAATTACAGACCAAAAACCATGAATTCCTTGGAAACCGCATTATTGATTTAAGCCTGCTTTCAACAATAATGAATGAAGTCCTCCGCTGTCACCAGAACTTCCCTGACCACTGTGAGAACATCAACCTAGTGCTGCAGAGCGAGAGAAAAGTTGGCTTAGGCTCAGACCATCAGTTTGCTTGCCAATCATGTTGCTTTGTATCACCAACCTGCAAAACCTACAGATCCTGTGACGGAAAAGGGCGTGGGGCGGCTATTAATATGTTGCTGGCCTCGGCTATACAAGACACATCTATCGGTCCACACAAGGCAAACATCATGCTGAGTTCACTAGATATACCACCACCTGCTAAAAGCCATCTCCACAAACTCACCAGTGTGGCAGCAACAAAGACTATTTCGTTAAATGAAGAAGACATGGTCAATAAAAGAAAATGGGTTGTACAACAAAACCGACTTACCAGGGCAAATGATCCACGCCAACTTGACGTTTCCTTCGACTGCAGATACAACGTTAACAGAATGGTATCTTCTTTTAAGCCAGGCCAGGCAGCATCCCAGGCATACAGGGTTGCAATAGAAAACCACAGCAGCTACAAGTATATAGTGTATAGTATACAAGTAAACAATAGTTTGGAAAAAAGCGATTCAAACAAAAGTTTCATCGATAACTGGCAGACCATTGTCACCGAAGGCAACCAATTATCTAGTAAAGATTTCGAAAGACGACATAAAAAAGAAAATCAGAGAGAAGTCTGCACAATTCAAAACTAAACGAAAAGAAAGAAGAGCAAATCTTGAGTACCAGTACACAAGAGCTAGGGCCGGGTTAGGTATAGGAAGTCGATAAGAGCATGAGTATGCGAAAGGTCAGCTGGATTTAAACAAAAACTAATAATACATACTTTATCTGTATTCAATTGATTAAAAAAAATGACCCCTAAACAACATCAACAACAACAACAACAACAACAACAACCGTCGGGTTAAAGGCAAAACCCCTGATGATGGCCTGCTGCCGGCCGAAACGGTATTTACAAAAAAAAAAATCATGAAGAAAAAAGTCATCAAAATCATTATCATCATCACCTCATACCCCCCCCCCCATCCCTCCCCTGCCCTATCTGAATACATATAACAAACCGACCGACTGCCCAACAAGCCCCAAGCGTGAAATCAATCATATTGAAATCAAATATCACATACTTACGAGGCAATTTCAAAGATCCACAAGGCATCCTGCAGTCCGTTTCCCTTCTTGGTCGAAATGGCCGTTGCACTTTCCAACCCGAAAACATGTCCTCCGCAGGCAATTATTATGGCTGGTTTCAAATACAAGGTGATCCGTGTTGACGCAGAGCTTATTGTTGCAAAGATGTGATGCGTGGTACCAAGCTGAAATCGAAAAATTCTTTAGTTTAGCCATCAAGGCAACTCGGTGTGCTGTTCGAGTCTTGTGCTCAGCCGTGGGACTAGCCACCGGATCCTTATATCTGAATTGACCATAACCCTGGGCATTAACACAGTCTTTCCATATAATACATTCCCCATTCTCATGAATCATACTGTTTTCATTCAATTTCTGTTCACATTCAACATAAAATGATTCCATGACAAACACAGTATAGGGTACTATTAGCAAAATTATGAAGTTATAAATAAATATATATATTTATATGTATGTATTTCAATGAAAATTATCCAAATCTTAACTAATTATAATCAAATTCTACTGTCCTCTGTGTGAATATAATCCCAATCAATTGCAATGTCCAAAAAATTGTAGCAGACGACCAAATTCCGCATCAACACCGCCTATTCCTATTCAGGGGACGTCACTCGGCCCGACTCGTCACATAATATTTTACAAAAATCATCAAAATTAAAAAAAAATTAAAAATGAATAAAATCTTTACAGCCATAAGCTTCTAATGAGTAGATCAACTTGTGGGAGAAATTTCAGGGTCCTTATCCTAATACTTCTGGAGATATTCAAAATAAACTGGTTTATCTAGGTCAGAGTCTCCCTTCATTTAGCCCTTCTTTGTTCTATACAAAAACAGTCATTTTGGCATGTTCACAGTACCTTCCATGAAAAGATTCAGAGTTAATCCTTGTTGTTTCATTATTCCACACTCTGTTCCCAATCAGAATTCAATAATCTGATATGCCGAAGATCAGCTACTTTTTTCACTTCCGGCCATTACTTTTTACCTACCTCTTAAATCGCCTACAAAAATGGGTGGGTCAGCGAAGGACGTCTCCCTCAGCGCTTCGCCTTCCGCGAGAAGTAGTTCTGGAAAATACAACAAACCAAGGGTTTAAAACATGGCCAACACACACAAAATATCAAAAACAGTCAAAAACACCCCTTCTTATGTCCATAAAGCATAAAATCAACACTCAAAGTATCATTCTAAATTTTCAAGAACTACTTTTTACTGTACAACGACCTCCGGAAGTAATTCTTCAGTGTACTCTGACCAGACGTGCACACCTAGGGGACGTTTTCGGGCAGCTCAAATCATTTACGGCAGACGTTTTGCACCTCATTACAACGTCTGCTGTCGTAAAGACGGCCATAAAGGGCCAATAGGAACTACTTGGCAAATTCCGGCAGGCGGATCAGACCTCGGACGTATCTAGCCTGGTGGAGCCTGGCCCGTTCGTATACCGCGAACTAGGGCCAGGTGTCAGAGAAAGTTTACCGAACACAATAGTGTTCGGTTATGCCGAGGTATTCCGAATGAAACAACATCGACTGTGCATGCGCGTCGATTAAGAGTCTGCAAGCTTATTCATCAGAAAATGCACCTATTTAGACACCCTACTTAGCGTTGAATCCTATTGAGATGAAGCCGTGACTCCGGTTTTTATTGTATTTTATAGCGTTGTGTTTTGTAATGGAACACAAATGCAGTTCATTGCGCAAATCACCCAAACAGGGTTGTGTTTGTGACGCAAGTATTGAAAAGTCAAGCTCTTTGCGTCGTGTTTTACCATATAACAAATCCGGAGTACATCAAAGTAAACTTTTTGGTGGAATTTCTGTAATAGATGGTTTTGCTTAAATTGTTATACAAAGGTGTTTAGTATTGACAAGCCAGTTACAGAATTAAGGAAGGCGTGTCAATCTTCCAAAGTTAGAGTTAAACGTGGTTTAAAGACGAGATATGACGAGACAAGAATATATCTGGAAAATCGTTTGATAAGCAATGTATGTATGAATAGTATATATATTCTGATATCAAATTCTTGAGATCTAAATGTGTTCAAAGCATCTTATTCTTAGATCATGCGTTCCCCCTCTTCTTGATGAATTCGTCAACTACATGTTCTTATGTTAAATCAAACTTTCAAACAACACTAAATAAGCTTATAGCGATAATCTTTAATATTAATTATAATTGATTTTGTAGGCTTTATATGATTTTGTCAAAACGAAAAATAAAGGTGTTTAATTTGTCGAGAAGCTTGGCTTTTGATTAATATTGGAAAAGAAAAATCACGTTCTTTTTTCCTTGTTTGTTATCTAACTTATGACTGCATAAATGGAATAAATACAGATGCCGTTTCGTTGATATACCAAAACTCTTGTCATTGGGATTCTTATCTTTATTGCCTGTTAATTGAATTCGTGATTGTTTAACCAGAGATAAGTGAAACCCTTTACCCTTTCCTTTTACGTGTCGTTGAATTTGATTAAAAAGATGTTATGGGAAAAATAGAAGAAAATCCCATTCTTTTCACATTTTTGTGGTCTTTCTTTCTTTCTTCAAAGTCGCCTATTAACACTTAACAAGCCTCAAATCTAAGCATCGAAGGAAATAAGATGATATGTAATATTGATTGGTGGAGATATACGTTTCCAATTCGTCTCCATTAAATTTGTTGTGTGTGTGATTTAAAACTCATTTGAATATATAAACAACATTTTTGGTAGAATTCATTCAGAGAGAACTACTAAAGTAAAAAGTTGGATTCTTTTACAAAAGTTATTAATTTTATCTGATATTTTGAATCCCAATATTTAAATCCAACAATAGGTTAATAAAAAAATGAAATGAAATGAACAAAATCCATTTAAGTGCAATTAATTTTTAAAAATGGAGAATTGTATGAAAATTGTAAAAGGTAAAGGCTACCCTGAATAAGGGATGGAAAAGGGTAAAGAAGGGTAAATGCACAATTCAAACGCCATCTTTTCATATTAGACGAGTGGCAATCCGTTAGCCAATCAGAAGCGACAAATCATTCTCTGACACCTGGCCCTAATGCGGGTTAGCATGGGCCAGGACTCCAGGCTAGGACGTATCTGGTGGATGAATATGTGGCAAAACACCACATATTGTGATTCGGTCAACGGTAATTCGCCGGATGTTAATTTACGGAAATTAACGAATTTTGACGAACATTACCGATTTACTTAGCGTTACGATCGTAAATATTCGGTAACTTCCGACATACAGGGTAGTTGTAAGGTGACACTTTCCTTTCTTCCCCTCGACGATGACATGGATTGAAAAAAAGAGACAAAACAAAAAACCACAGAGCTTCCTAGTGTTTCAATTTGTGTTTCTTCACTTAACACAATACATATGCCACATATCAGTATATTTTTCAGTGAGAGATTTGTGAGATCGTACCACTTCCCATTTTCTGATCAACATCTAGCACCCACAGGAGGGAAAGTGTGGATAATATAGTCCACCCTTTCATCTCCCGTACCCCTTTATAATTTGTGTTATATATAGTCATTACTTATGGGCATCTGAGAATGTTTTTTTTTTATTTACTTATTTATTCATCTCTTTATATTTGTGGATGGTACTTACATGTTTTTATGTTTTTAAAGGAAAATTGTAAGGGAATAGTGTTTTGGGTTAAAGGAGGAAGGGGGTTGGGCATTTCTTTTGCCCTTTTTCTGTGCTAGCACCAACATAAAATTACCTCATGCAACTTCTTTATGAATTGTTGTTTATAGTCAAGCATTCTTAAAAGATATAACATAGAAAAAGTTTCATCAATGATACAGAAATGGTGTGTGCTTTTTCAAAGGAGGTATTTGGCTTCTTTATCACATGATATTTTAGGTTTTCACAGTTATCCTAGTAACAAGCAATAGAAACTTGAGAAAATGTTACAAAAAAGAAAAGCGGTTGACTTAATAAATTTTCAGCATAGGGCAGAGACATAAAAAACATGTCATCTGTGTCCCTGATTATAAACATATATTGTTTACAACAATAACTATGATTGATTATAATTCAAGTTTTTATGTCATGGTTTGATTGTGTCTGTTAACACTTTATGCTATATGTGTATGTTGTAACCATGGTGAGACTTTAATAAAGCTTTATATATGCCAGTTTAAAAGACAGACTACCATTGAATAATTCACAAATAATAACTGTGATAATTCTGTTAATCACACAATACATGACTTTAATAAAGTTACATGAGATAATAAAGATTCCTAAGATGAATTTCTCTATTATCTGAATTGATCTATTTTTCAGGAGACATTTCTGAAGATGATTCACTTTCATGCTGGATTCAATATATACTACACTTTTGATAGATGTGTCCAACCTACTACAAAGCAAAACAATGTTAAATAGGACATCAATTAAGCCACATAACATTATAATCATTTAAGACTGATTGGATTTACAATTTTTACTAAAGACATTTTTCAGCTCAAGTGATATGTGTGGTTTTCATTTCACTTTAGACAGACATTGATAGGACAAAGACAAATTATGAAGTCAGTGTGAAATAACTTAAGTTCCTTTCCACAAGATGGTCATGTTCTACTTCTTTTTTACAATGGTTTCATCTTAGATATCTGCATGTATTTTTTTTCCATTTTCAAACCTGATATTGCTGTAATTGCTTAAAAAGTTGCCTCCTGAATTCTTGTGACAATTAGGGATATCACATTTTCAAAGAAAAATGTCAAACATGCTTTGTATGGATAAAAACAGTCTTACCACCTTGAATAAAAGGAAAAATAAGAGCATTTGTGGTATATGTATGTTAAACTATACAAACACATGAATTAATTACTAAAAAAACTACTTTTCTATAAGCAGTGATAATTTTTGGCCCAAAAAATCTCATGAAATTTCCCAAAAACTCATTACTTTCATTCATTTTAATCATTTTTCTATATAAAAACCCATTGATTTTTAGGTTTTGGTAAAAAAAGTCCATCAACTTGATTTAGAAAAAAACACTGTAAGAATAACCTCATATTTCAAATTGCAAACAATGAATTAGGCTCTGGTTATTTTGAAATATCTTAAACTCATTCCAAATAAAGTAATTTGTGAATAGTCTGAATTGAAAGCAAAGTTAGACAATAAACAATAACAAGGCAAATATACATATTCTATCAGATATTAGATAGACAAACTATCTTAACAATAGAATGAATTGGTTATTTGGTTTAATTTATCCTTTTGACATAGTGGTCTTTAAGTTTTTCTGTAGCAGATGAAGTACAAGGCCATATGATTGAGTGAAAGGTTAATCAGTGAATCAGCAGGGTTTAGCAAAAATGCAAATTCAATACCCATTACCTAATATCTAATCCTTGTTTAAATGCAGCATTATTTTCCTATTGTAATATGGATCTCCTTTCACAAATAACGAGAGTTTTAATATGGGCTTTTGTAGTAATTGGTTAAATGTAGTTCACTTTACTGATATGTTGCTCTCTTAAGTAATTCAATGAATTTGAGCCAAATTAAATATTGTGGGTACCCGATAGAATTGTTGCTAGAGATCTTTCTAATGAATACCCACAATATAGGGTTTAGAGAAGAAGAATCAAAGTTAGATAGAGAGTATGACTTATATACATCCTGACCTGTTAATTCATCCTTTCTCTTCTTTTTGAAGTGGGTCACATTGAAAGAATAACCAGATGATAAATTTAATTAATTATGGATAGATATCAAAATGTGTCTCAATGATTTCCAAAATCTTTCTGTCAGCCGACAGGTGTATCATTATGAGAGAATCTAAGTGAGGAAAGGTTCAAACTAAATCTAAGCAGACACATTGAGAATGATGGGTCAATAATGTTTTGTGGTAACAAAAACCTATAATAAACAATACCTTTCAACTCATCCCTTTGCCTGTGAACTTTAAATACAAACGGCAGCCCTATTACAGTCTTACCTTTTTGTGTATTTGCAGGAAAATGATAAAATATTGTGACATAATGAAAAATGTCTTTACCACAAGCAGATGACATTACTTTGAAATGATATAATTCAATCTTTAGCTCATAAAGCTTATACTAGTAGACTAGTAGATGGTTTGTGATGATTGAAAAAGCAGCATTATGCAGGTGTCAATTACATAAATTTGTATTAATAATGAATTAAGACATAACATTTTAGTTAAGTAATTGTAAAAAAAGCATTCTCTCTTTTAGTGGTTTAAGTTTCCTGCTGCAGGTATATCAGTTATTCTGTATAAAGTTTGATATTTGAAATATCTAAACAATATAGGATACTATCCAATGGCAAAGGCATTTCCTCGAAGTGAGAGAACATTTTGTTTAAGCAATGATTGGGCTGGATAACAATAAATGTTTGGTCATAAACAAAATACCTAAACACATGACTATTAGGTCTTTGCCATAAACAATGGTATTTTGAAATAAATAACCATCAAACCTGAAGACACCTGATGACTCTTAGACAGTCAGAGATTCCAATGCTTTTAGTTTTACAATCCATCTTCTTCAGTAAATGACAACATAGGCTACTCAGGGTCTATATTAATGGAACACCCATTTAGAAACAGTGCTTCATTGACATAAACCCAAATCGGCCCAATATTCCAAAAATGAGTATCCTTCTCTGGTTGCAAGGTTCCCTCTGATTCTCCTCTGACAGTTATCAAGCCTATAAACTGGGTCAGATTATTGATACGGTCTGGAGACCGCCTATATGTTACACGTACGAAACGAAAAAATGTACCTACAAAAACCAAGGATTCCGATTGACTCAGAACCCTAAATAGCCTAGTCCGAATGATCCAGACGTAGATATGTCACGCAGTTTCAGAGTGGATCATCCGAGTTATAAATAGCCTGGAGTCCTGGCCCATGCTAACCTGCATTAGGGCCAGGTGTCAGAGAATGATTTGTCGCTTCTGATTGGCTAACGGATTGCCACTCGTCTATCATGAAAAGATGGCGTTTGTGCATTTACCCTTTTTTACCCTTATCATTTTTTACCCTTTTCCATCCCTTATTCAGGGTAGCCTTTACCTTTTACAATTTTCATACAATACTCCATTTTTATAAATCAATTGCACGTAAAAGGATTTTGTTCATTTCATTTTTCTATTAATTTATTGTTGGATTTAAATATTGGGATTCAAAATAAAAGATTAAATTAATATCTTTTGTAAAAGAATCAAATTTTTTACTTTAGTAGTTCTCTCTGAATGAATTCTACCAAAAATATTGTTTATATATTCAAATGAGTTTTAAATCACACACAAAACAGATTTAATGGAAACAAATTGGAGACATATATCTCCACCAATCAATATTACATTTCATCTTAATTCCTTCGATGCTTAAATTTGAGGCTTGTGAAGTGTTAATAGGCGACTTTGAAGAAAGAAAGACCACATAAAAATGTGAAAAAAAAGGATTTTCTTCTATTTTTCCCATAACATCTTCTTTTTAATCAAATTCAACGACACAAAAAGGGAAAAAGTAAAGGGTTTCACTTATCTCTGGTTAAACAATCACGAATTCAATTAACAGGCAATAAAGATAAGAATCCCACCGACAAGAGTTTTGGTATATCAACGAAACGGCATCCGTATTTATTCCCTTTATGCAGTCATAAGTTAAATAACAAACAAGGAAAAAAAGAACGTGATTTTTCTTTTCCAATAATAATCAAAAGCTAAGCTTCTCGACAAATTAAACACCTTTATTTTTCGTTTTGACAAAATCATATAAAGCCTACAAAATCAATTATAATTAGTATTAACCATTATCGCTATAAGCTTATTTAGTGTTGTTTGAAAGTCTGATTTAACATAAGAACCTGTAGTTGAAGAAGTCATCAAGAAGAGGGGGTACGCATGATCTAAGAATAAAATGCTTTCGACACATTTAGATCTCAAGAATTTGATATCAGAATATATACTATTCTAACATATATTGCTTATCAAACGATTTTCCAAATACATGTATATTTTTGTCTCGTCATATCTCGTCTTTTAAAACCACGTTTAACTCTAACTTTGGAAGATTGACACGCCTTCCTTAATTCTGTAACTATATTGTCAATATTAAGTACCTTTCTATAACAAATTAAAGCACACGACACCATCTATTACAGAAATTCCACCATAAAGTTTACTTTGATATACTCCGGATTTGTTATATGGTAAAACACGACGCAAAGAGCTTGACTTTTCAATACTTGTGTAACAAACACAACCCTGTTTAGGAGATTTGCGCGGTGTACAGCATTTGTGTCCCATTACAAAACACAACGCTATAAAATACAACAAAAACCGGAGTCACGGCTTCATCTCAAAAGGATCCAACGCTAAGTAGGGTGTATAAATAGGTGCATTTTCTCATGAATAAGGTTGCAGGCTCTTAATCGACGCGCATGCGCAGTCGATGTTGTTTCATTCGGAATACCTCGGCATAACCGAACACTATTGTGTTCGGTAAACTTTCTCTGACACCTGGCCCTAGTTCGCGGTATACGAACGGGCCAGGCTCCACCAGGCTAAACCCTAAAGGACTTGTTTTTCGGCCATGCTTTTGCAGCCTCGTTCTGACTCCAAATGGCGCCATCTTGTCCAAAAAGTTATTTTTATTCAGGTTTTTGGTAGCAATGATGTGGAAAAATCAAAGTTAACAAACAAAAAATAGAAGGATTTTCCTCCGAATATTTTTTTAAAAACCTTAAACAATAAATAATTTTGTAAAATTTAGACCGCATTTCATTCTTTTCCGTTTATTTGGTGAAGGTGGTGTCTCTCATCCTAAAACCAGTCGATTCTACACATGTTGACATGGTGATTACACCAAGAACGTATTACACTTTCCGTTTTTGTGTATCACGTGACAAGTCAGTTTCTTTACAAATCATCATCCTTTTGATCACCGCTTCAAATCTTAAATGGAATGAAATGACCGCCTTGTTGAACGCACGATCAACAACGATGACGTGAGGTAAGATAACTTTTTTACGCTTTCAATTTCGTATAAATAACGCATATTTTTACAGTCTATTTTGTTAAAAGCGACATAAATAAATCGAAGAGACTCTGGACCGTCATTCTATGTTTACAAACAAGATCATGAGGTGCACGTTACGATCATTGTCTTACTCGGAATATTGATTTTATGTTACGCATCTGGTGTCGGTGTAGTATATATTTACTCTAGTACACTTTCCAACTGTGTTAAAAACTAAGGGTAATATTAACATACATTTTAGAGACGAAAGATAGGTTTATTTACATTGAGATCGTTTCTAGGCTGAGTAACTTCGATGTTTGTTTTTGGATTGACGATGTGCTTGTTTTGTTTATTTACACGTTCTTTGCTATTTGAATATACCTATCATATGGTGACTTCCAAAACGTCTGTCTTTTAACCGACTATTAATGGGGACATAGTCGTGAAACATAGTAATGACTCTTATTCAAGTAAATTCCATTTGTCTGCTTTCCAGAATCAGCCATAGTTCAGACTGTGTGAATGTCAAATCTGAACCGGCAACCAAAGAAAAGAATGTTGTGGTGCTGCATAAAGAAATATTCTTTTTCTAATAAGCAAATGTAAGTGCAACTTATCTTTTTCATGAGTAATTATGATACCTTGCAAATGGAGATCAGACAAATAAGGAAATTTTGAATTGAAGAGCTTTTTACTTAAGAAAGAAGGGTTTACTTGAAATACAGGGGTTTTATACTGTTTTCAACACTATGTCAAACATAAAATGACTTTTAGTTTGTGTACATATCAAAACATCCTCTTAGCATGGTTTTTCTAGAGAAAAACTGCACTGCGATATTAACCAACTAGATTACTTTATCTTCCTTTCATTCATAATTTGATGAGAAATCTCAATAAACAATGATTTAAAAGCATGCATAATGACTAATGAATTTCAAACAAGTGGCTGGAATAGTTTTGTTTTTCCATTAATGTACATGGCTCAGTCTTGAGCGTTAAGGTACATGTCTGGACCTACCAGTATAAGGCTAGGAAATGTTTCTTGCCAAAAAACCCTCCACAGCAATTTAGGTGAATGTCTTTGAGGATCAAACCCAGGTCCTCACCACTAACCATTATGCCACTGTGGGACAAAACCATGTATATTTAAACCTTGCTATGACATGAACCAAATCTACTGACCTTTTCAAATGAGATTCATATAATGATTACATCTGAATGAACAAAGACATCATAAGTAATTATATGACAAGATTTTGACAAACATGTTGACAATTAAAGGAGATTCAAAACAAAATTTTGGAATACAAAAAAGACTCTACAGTACTTTTGAAATGATATCTATTCAACATTGATGTTTTATGTACATATGTACATCAAAACACTTCTGCTATGTACAAGGTACAGTGACAAAGAAATAACCATTTAACATGGATCTTGTTTTTAACTTTTGTTTCTTCCATTATCTTTTTTAAACAGAAATAGTTGTGCCTGGCAGAGGAGGAACTGTACATGAAAGTGCTGACATGAAAGATAGCCTTGAAAAAAAGAAAACAGATGAAGAAGTGTATGAACATTTTCCCTGCATTTTTTTGCTCCAAACTTTAAAATCTAAAACATGTGTGAAATCTATGTTTTGTAGCACAACACAAACAAGACTGACAGATATGCACATGTATTTCCCATGCTGATAGATAATTGTAGCAAAACTGTCTCAATTAGTGAGATGAAAGAAACTTTACCCATAATGTTTAAGAAACTAGGGTTAAAAGTAAAATCATTGGACAGTAAGAGTTTTTATTCATTATTTTGTACAATATAAGGCAGCAGGTAGCATTTAAAATTAAAACTGAGATACATATTGCCGTTCAATTTATTGTATATTTTGCCACTGATTTTGAGGGACATTTTTACTGCAAAAGGTGCAAAAGGGTGAATTATTGTTCAATAAAATACAATAATATCTGCTTAGTTTCAATAGTGAACCAGTTAACCCATTACCAAACAATACTGACATTTAACCACTTTGTTGAAGACGACTCTTGAAAACATGGGAAAAGGAGAAATTGCTTGTGACAAACAATTTTTCCTTTTCCCACAATGTTTTCTGCCCAATCAAAAGATTATTTTTCAATTTCGTAACGTTTTGAAATGTTAACTGCAAACGCTTTCAATTTGGGAATTAAAAGATTTGGCGTTCAGTAAATTGTTAACTCATGTAAACACATTTTGAAGCAAGTGGGGCATAACAAATTTGAGTAAAGCCACCATTGTAACTAAATTATTTTTACAGTAAGTATTCCCTTTTGTTACATTGATTTTATTCTCTGCAAAAATGCTCTCTTTGATTCTGATTACAAACTCTTTTGATTGCAAATACTTTCTATTTCAAACAATGAAGGCTTTACATCATGAAATCATTTGGACATTACTAGAAAAAAAGCATAAACAATAATAATTTCTAAATGTTATTGTGTAAAAGATATTGTTATTAATAGAAATATTGTTTTGAAAGATTTCCTTGCATCACATTGGCTTCTTATTCTCTGTCAAAGATATGTTAAACTCTTTCTACCTTTTGAAACACTTTGCATGTTGCAGGAGTCTTTTAGAAAACACTTTGACAAAATCATGAATTGAGTCAAATGACTAAATGAGCAGTTATCCCTTTTCTCATCATAGTTTTAATCAAATTTCATAGTTAAATTATGCAATTTTCCTGTGATTTGCTATTGCTTTCATAAGTAATAGTCACAAATAAAGCTTGAATGAAGCTTTATGGATAAATAATGAAATGGTGCCTGTTTACTTTCAATAGAAGACGTAATAGTTATAATATTTACAAAAATTCTGTGCTGAATTATTCCACAAATATGGATATCACACACTGAAGATGATAAAACAAAAAGTTTGGAAAGAATACTATAATCAATAGATTGTTAAAAGGAGTAACAGGTTATTGACACAACATTGTAGCAAAGATTATGTTTAAATGTGGTAAGTATGCAAACTTATATAACTTTCTTTATTTTAACTATATAATGTAAATCATTTATTGCATTTTGGAGTAGGTTTAACCAAATAAAGAATAACACTATGGCTGATCATTTGAACAAGTTTTTGTATAGATCTGTACATATTCTATTGAGAATAGTGTTTTTACAACTAATTACCCTGAATAAATTCGGTCAATTGTTTAACAATAGAATAAGCTTTTGTTTATTTCATTTTATTATAGAAGGACTTTTGGTGCTGTATATGATTTCAAAGAATTTTGACAGTGATGGATTTCCTTCATTATACAAATTGTTCCTCTATTTCATCATTAAATCATATGATGTGAAAGGTTATAAGAATGATTCAGAGAAAAACATATGCTTACAAAATTAAATTTGGTGAAATGTAAATTCTTCATATCAAGGTTTCAGTGCAAGACAATACTTAAGTGCTTCACATATATGAAGTAGTACTGAAGTCTTGCGTTGAATCCTCCTTTTGCATGGAGAGATTTTGGAATTCAAATTCTATAGTTTGGTGGTTTTGAATTGCTGGATCAGTGTCTTCTAGTTCTCATTGCATTACTGATATGGGTAGGACAGCTAAAACATACGAGTATCTAGCAAGAACCACCAACCACACATACATGATAATTAGTCTTAGATGCTCTGTTTGATTATGGTTTAACAACATTTTTAACAGAATGTTTCAGTTGTGTCAATAGACATATCCCTGCTCCTATTATTTCCTCATCAGTCCCTGCAAATGAACCTTCCCAGCCACTGACCACTTACCCCATATATACATCGTTGCTCTGTGGTTTAGTCAAAATAATTCAACAATTGAAGAAGTGTTCCCCCCCATGTTTTGGGTATGACCTGGCTCACACAGCTAAAATATGGTTATGGAGTATCCATTGATAGCATCCAACCATACATAAATGTTAATAAGTATTAGACGCTTGTGTTGGATTATTGTTTAACACCTTTTTCAACAGAGTATTTCAGTTGTATCAATGGACATTAATCGTGGTGCAATGACTTTCGAAATAATTTCATACTGTTACAAACCGAAGTATCAAACGCATAACCAAGCTCGATATCAACTATACTTCAGTCTAATGACTATGTACCATTCATGATGGTAAGCAACTCATATATAACCACAGTGGTAAATTACAGTAGTTAGCGTCATAAGTTATATATTAAACATATCTGATTTGAATCTTGACCATGGCCATTTCTTTCAAATTGGAGTTCCTTCTGACAGGACACTGCTCCCTTGCCTATTACTGATACAATACAAATGGAACATATGTAATACAAGTCCAGAATTCGCAATGTTCACTAACTGAAGGAAAAAATCTCTTTCGCCCGGTTTAGGCTTTGCCTATTTTCATATTAAGTCACTCTAGCTGTATTTATCCATTCAAACTTATTTCGATAGACTTGATTAATTACACTCTTCAAACTATCCTAGATTATCCAAGTTCTGGGGGTCGATATGATCCATGAAGTGTCTAAACGGCAAAAATCAAATTAAAGCGGGCGAAAAATATAAAAGTTGGCATCCATCTTGTTTGTTGACAACCTGATGTTTGGTCACGTGATTAAAAGTAGTTTTAGGAACTACATTTTTAACCTCCCAGATACAACCGAGGTCAGTGTGGCCTGCCAACATCACCGAGGGGTTCCGATTGATAAAGAGCTTGTTAACACCGTCGGTAGCCTGGAGTCCTGGCCCATGCTAACCCGCACTAGTTCGCGGTATACGAACGGGCCAGGCTCCACCAGGCTACACCGTCGGGCGTTCGTTTTTTCCCGCGACCAGTTTACGTTAACATAAAACGGACACTTCGTAACAATGTCGTAAACATAGACGTCGGCGACAGGTTACAAACCGTGGTGTAGACCGGAAATTGAAAGTCCGGAAACAGCGTCACTTCCAATTGACGTTTGGTTTCCACTTCCGGTTTTAAGATATTAAGTTGAAAATGAGTTCATTATTACGGTCTTATGGAAGAAAGGTTATGATACTACATGTAAATACATAATTCAACGATGAAACTTATTTGACAAATTGATCTGACAATCTCCCATATCCTCAACAATGAACAAGTGAACAAGATAAATAAAAGACTAAGGAAAATATAATGTTTTGGCCCAAACGACGTCTTACAGTGAGGTATCAAAACATTTGTTTGTCCCTTTGAAGATGGGAACTTCACAAAAACGTTTTCAATACTCTGTTGGCACATTTAGGCTCGACTTCCATTTCACTAGTGTTTTATATACTCTGAGTAGAAAAAGCACTATTCTGGCTGCAAATGTTTGTGTAATAACATTGCATTCTTGCTTTGTGAGAACACTTTAGATGTTATATTTTCTAATTTGAATTCAATAATTCTACCATGTAGCTACGTAATATGAAACGGCTCTTTGTACAATATTGCAAATAAAGATAGTGTACATGTATTGTCTTGCATAAGTAACCGTTAAAATTCAATCCTCTTGATGGTCTTTCTCACGGAGGGGTTGCAAGGTCCGATATTTATCTATTTTCTCTAAATCACCTTACTCTGCTGTTTCCACGTCAAAATACTTTAGAAGTAATTGTGACAAAAGAAGAACGTATTCGAGACGAGGTATATCACATTGATCCGGCAATTGCTTCATAAAATTCTGCATTTGGGCCAATAATTCGACATTACACATCTTCCCTTCGGATTTAGGGAAAATATTGTTCCGATGGCTGGAAAGTTTAACATACAAACAAAAGCAATATCCCACATGGTATGAATTCTGGCTTAGCATGCTTAAGCAGCTGTTAGGAGACAGTCTCCGAGCCGATTAAGGTTACAGGAACTCTACGAGAATATAATCGGTATGCATTTAGTATTAGGGGATTCTCCTATTTTCTCCTATTTATAACACACCAGTCAACATGATGGGCCATAAATACTTTCAATACACTGTGTCTTACCCACACAACCTCTCTTCTATTTCGTTGTTTATCGTGAGAGTTTTCATACCTTTAATGTTACCTATAAAATTATCATCAAGTGAGAAGGAATTAATTGGAGAGACAGACATGACAAGGTAACACGTTACATGTACGTCTGATAAGCCATATCACAAGCCGGTATATCAGAAAACGAGTATGTAATACTTCTTTCCAAAGAAGCAGGAATCTGAACAGATAAATGAGGTTTCGAAAGTAAAGTGTCTTATTACTTTGTAATACTGCTCTCTCAAGATTGAAATGAGAGGAAATGTTCTTTTGAACTTATTCATGTTCTTTTTATAAGAATTATGGCAAAATGCTACCTCGGTGTCTTAACAGTATGGTATATTATTGTTTTTGTTTTTCTTATCTGCATAAAAGAAGAAATGCCCTTTTCATTTCTCTATCTTCCTAATAAAGTCTCTACTTAATTGTTTGGACGTTGCAAATAAGCCTCGTGGAAACTTACTTAAAATGACAAGCTAAATCGGGAAAGAACTTCATGCGGATGAATCATTCCAAAGTTGGCGTAACGGTCTTAATCATTTGAGCTTATCATGAATAGTCATTGGTTATCATTTCTGTATTATACTTACGAATATTACGTTATCACAATGTTGACTCATTCTGTCATATGGGGATGTGCAAGCTTTCCAAGATAGATTACACAAGCAGGTGATGCAAACACATAAAAATAGCGTTTCAATGGTATTTTTGATGGACATAAGTGATGCAAAAAGAGGAAGTTTTTCGTATATGGAGTCAAGCCTAAACCTAAAATATTAAATCAATCCTCCTCTGGAATTGTGATCGATGTTGCCTTCAATTTAGACTTATAGCCAATAAGATATTTTGAACTGTATGGGTTAACGTTCTTGCCAGTCACAATTGCCACTCATACCAGCCTCCAATTTGAGCATATTTTCACGACCAAATTGCAAGTTTCTACCTACGTAAGTGTGTAATAGTATGTTGAACCCAAAGCAGGTGCTTTCTTGAGGAACTCGTTACTATTTATACACCAGGGTTTCAATTAAAGCACTGAATCCGCTTATGCTCGTTTCACAATTATTCAATAAAAACTGAACTTTTTAATATCTTTGATATGTGGATATTGGAAATGATCGTAAATTTCTGATGATGAATATTGAAATCACATTTTTATTATATTTTATTCATACGTGAAATTCTGTGAGATAGTTTCTTTAATCAGAAGGGACTTGACGTTTCTTAGAAACAAAGTCAGAGACGAAATAGCTACGATTTGTTTTTACATTCCAGGTATACTGCAAAGCATGCGAGGATATAAAAGACCATATCTCTTTCAAATATGCCAAATTTCCCCACCAGTGCCCGTTATTTGCCGACATATTTCTTATAAGATCGTTCATTCATAGCGGAAAGAGATAGTAATCGCTTTGAAGAGCGTACTACAATAAAATCCGAAGCTTTCTTTGAAGTCGTAATTCCTAAGTATGGATCTAGCATTAGACTATGCATCTATTTATGTCATTAACAACTCATTTAACTACAGAACACTCTAGAATTCGAGGAAATTTGTCGGAAGCAATATCCCAAGTGCAATTAGTTCCGGATTGTCTTCGAAATGTACTTTGTGAACATAATGTCTTTTTTATGGTGCTAATTTCAGTCAATATACTCTTAATATTTCTTAATCATATACTGCTGAAACTATTTGAAGGCATTACTTATCAAGACATATTTACATCAAAGGTCATCTCATTTTTTTATCTTCATTTTCTTTTGTTTATCTATATATTTTTTAAGAGAGTCTAAAATCGACATAATCAGAACCTATTTGCCGGAGAGGTTGCTGGTGAAATTTTAACCCTTAAAGTGCTTGAACCGACGTCATGGTTATGCAAACAGATTAGATCCAAGTTAATTGGCGGCTGGCCCGGATCTAATCTGTTTGCATAAGCATCAAGTCGGTTCCTGTTTACTACTCTGAGTATATATTCTCTCAAAATTAAGCAGATATTTAAGGATTAGAAAAGCAGTCGACACAAAAACCTATTTTAAGTAAATTACCCAGCACTTAAAGGATTAAAACAACCACCTCAAACTAAATGCTTCGCCAAATAGACACAAATGCATTGTTTGAGGTGTAAAGTTCCGCTCACAGTTAAATACTTGAATGTTAGTTCAATGAACTTTATTGAGATTGAATGCACTATTTATATTTTGGCGAAGGATGAGCAGCGAACTTTTCTTTAAAGCTGCTGGTTCACAGATTCAAATGGTTAAATAAAATGTCGTTGAAACAATCCAGTCTTTGGAACTTTGATTGTTGTATGATATACACTGAAATGTAGTTAATGAAAGCTTGACTTATTCAGGAAGTGTCAATTTTTCTAAGCGCATACATTCTTCATGCTGTAGATCTCAAAATCGTTGCAACGCTATATTAATATGGATCTTGAATACAAGTTTTAAAAAACTTAAATACGAACTAATGCCGCTTCCAATGGATATGTTCATTTAAATATCATACAATAGTACAGCTGCTGTTTATTTAAAAGAAATTAAGTTTTAAAACTCCAGGGTACCGTTTTACTAAAGAAGTTAAGGAAAATATTTGCGTAAGTCATAAATGATACACATGGATAGTATCTTCAATGAAAGTACAATATTGCAATGTGACACATCATTGGAAGCGTCTCAGAGAGACGATTCCAATGATGTGTTACTTTGCAATATTGCTTGGCCCAATTTTGAAATAAGAGGAATTGTTGTTATAGACTTACGCAAATCTTAAGCGTAAACTGTTTAGTAAAACAGTACCCTGCTCTCCTCGTGCATAAAAAACAACCTCTTTCTTCTGCACCAACACCCTCTACAACCACTACAAAACCTACTGCACCAACACCGAGACCTGCAACCAAACCAAAACAAGCATTTATATCAAAACAAGCATCTGCACCAAAACCTGCAACTGCATCTAGAGCAAAACCATCCCAAAACAAATCTGCCTCTGATTCAAAATCTTCTTCATCCAAATCAACATCTACGTCCGCTGGATCATTTTCTGGACCAAAGGCCAATTCCCTTTCTAAGAAAGAAAGGAAAAACCTTTTAAAAAACCTGTTTGTTCCAACGATGAACCCTCAGGTGCTGCGACAATTTCTTTTGCAAGACCCCCCATTGCAACTTCTAACAATTTTGAAGTTCTGGATGCAATGGACACTAGAGAGGTCTTTGAAGGCGATTCTTCAGATGTCGAGCAGTCCATCTGGGGTGGTTCTTTGGAAGATTGGGGGAAAAAGCCAAATACCAAAGACCCCAAGGCACCTGCTTCTTAACTTTTTAATTTGCTGCAATGAATTATAGAATGTTATTTTATACTTTTTTAATTTTACTTTTTAGCACAATGGCTAATCCAAATATTCAATGGAACTTTCGAGGTCTGAAGGCCAACTTTGATGAGTTGTCCCTTCTGATTAATAATCACAAACCTGCTGCACTTTGTTTTCAAGAGAAATTCTTGAAAGAGTATGACACTTTTATTCCATCTATAACAAAATTTACACCGAAGGCAATAAAGCCTAAGGTGGAGTATCTGTCATTGTTAATAATAGTGTTCCTCACAAGCACGTACAACTTGATACTTCCCTTCAAGCTGTAGCTGTGAGATTATCTTGATATAACACTATCACCCTGTGCTCTTTGCATCTTCCACCAAATAAACCTATAAACCAAGGTAGTCTTGATGATTTGATATCTCAACTCCCTCAACTATTTGTACTTGTTGGTGATTTCAATGCACATACCACCTTATGAGGTTGTACAGATACGAACTGCCATGGTGATTAAATAGAGAATTTTATATCTGTAAATTCTCTTTCGTTCCTGAACGAACCAAGTGCAAAAAACATATTTGCATCCAGCTTCAGGATCGTATTCTTCTATTGACCTTTCTTTTTGCAGTCCAGTACTTCTCCCTGATTTTTCATGGAGATGTTTAGAAGACACTTGTGAAAGTGATCACTTCCCTATTATCTTAACAGAAAATAAACCTTCAGTCCTTGATCGTCCTCAATAATGGAATGGAGTAAATTCCAGATGCTTTGTGAACAAACTATTGTTCACCATGCATTTGAGGACTGTGAAGACCCTTCTTTCCTGACCCTTCTTTCCTTTTTTCATCTATATTATTTGATGCAGCCAAACAGTCTATACCTCATTTTCGACAAATCCCAAACGTCTAGATAAACCTTGGTTTACTACTGAATGTAAGGAAGCTGTTAAGGAACGAAAGGCAGCTCTCAGGAAATATAACCTGAGACCAACACAAGAAAACTTTAACGACTTTCGTATCCGCCGTGCGAAGGCAAGATGCACAATTAAAACAAGTAATCGCAAGTCCTGGAGAGATTATGTCTCTAGACTTAATAGTCGCACTTCCGCCAAAAAGACTTGGGACATGATTCGTAAAATGAATGGCAAAGGTCCATCTCATATTAGTCACCTGACTTCAAACAACCAAGAACTAGATAACCCTCAGGACATAGCAGATACCTTGGCAGAGACTTTTTCGATGAAATCCTCTGCTGAGAACTACTTTGAAAAGTTTCAGACTTTTAAAGCAAGAGCGAAGAAAACAAAGCTCAATTTTTGTACTTCTCAAAATGAAGAGCATTACAATAAACTCTCACTCTTAAAGAACTTCGATCTGCCCTGGGAAAATCACATGACACATCTTCAGGTCAGGACCAAATTCACTACCAATTCCTCAAGCACTTACCACATTCATCCCTTTCTATTTTACTCGATATTTTTAATAATGTTTGGCAGACTGGTGAATTTCCATCTAGCTGGCGAGAGGCTTTAGTTATTCCAATAGCAAAACCAGGAAAGGATGCAAAAGATCCAAACAGCTACCGACCGATTGCCTTGACAATTTGCATCTGCAAAACTCTTGAACGGATGGTTAGCGATAGGCTTATTTGGTTTCTTGAATCCAACAACCTTATTGTATCTGTGGAAAGTGGCTTTCGCCGACAGCGAAGTACGTTAGACCATCTTGTTCAATTCGAAACGTATCTTCGAGAAGCTTTTATTAAAAAGCAGCATGTAGTATCTGTATTTTTTGACCTGGAAAGTGCATATGATACCACTTGGAAACATGTTATACTTAAGGATTTACACGATTTTGGCCTCCGAGGCCGCCTTCCTATATTCATTGCAGCATTCCTGGATGAACGGCTCTTCCGCGTTCGTGTTGGGAACACCTTGTGAGGTGCTTGCGAGCAGGAAATGGGAGTTTCTCAGGGATGTATTTTGTCTGTTACACTCTTTAGCATTAAGATAAATAGCATTGTCAAAGCTATAAACCCTGGAGTGAACTGCTCCCTTTATGTAGACGACTTTGTTATTTGTTTCTGTTCAAGAAACATGGATAATTTTGAACGCCAACTACAGCAATGCCTTGATAAATTACAAATATGGTCAGATGAAAATGGGTTTTCCAAGAAAGGGTTAAAAATTGCCGCCTTCCAGACAAGTCCTCTATCTTATCTGCAGAGATAAAGACTATTGATCTAGCTCTTAATCTGGTGGAAAATGCAAATTCCACCTGATTTGTTATATTTTCCGATTCTCTATCAGTACTGCAAGCCTTATCAAATCGAAAGTTGGAGAACCCTTTGGTATGTCAAATTATTCAAAGGATTTCTCATATTTTGTCTTCAAACAGGCTTGTGTTCTGTTGGCTTCCAAGCCACACTGGTATCATGGGTAATGAACATGCGGTTAGATCTGCTAAAACAGCTCTTAACCTTCCCATTTCAGATTTTAAAGTACCATACATCGATTTTAAACCCTCTATTCTAACATACATCACATCCATCTGGCAATCAAATTAAATAATGATGTTTTCAATAAACTGCATTCAATTAAACCCATTCTCGGAGAAAGGTATCCTTCTTACAGGTCTGTACGAAGAAAAGAAGTTACAATTGCACGAACCCGAATTGGTCATTCACACATTACACACTCCTGGCTATTGGCTAAGGGAGATGCACCTGAATGCATTCCATGCAATGAATCCTATACCATCAAACATATATTACTTAATTGCATTGATTTTCAAAGAATTCGTGCAAAATATTTCAATGTCAAAACTCTTCATGAGCTTTTTGAAACTACCAGGATTTAATTGTTTTTTTCCTTTCTGAAAGAAATTGGAATTTACAATAAATTGTGATTCCTTACTCGTTTTAAATATACATATAACAGTATCATTAACACATTACAAACTATTTATTAAATAGCACACATTCAATTGAAATCTTTTATTTACTATCATTTATTTTTGTTACAAGTTTTCTACTTACTATCATTCATTCATTCATTACAAATTCTTATGTATATTTACTTTAACCAAATACATTTTAACCTGTTATTAATTTGATATACATTTATCCATATCGTCGTAAAGCGCGCTAAACGCCTTAGATGTTGATGCGCCTTAAAACACCATTCAGTCATTCCTTTATAGCTGCGGCTTTAGCTATATAGAGTAGTCCCTAAGACAAATCGCACCTGTCACAAAGTCTTATGTTTATAAAAGAAACGATCAAAACGATACACTCACAGATAATGGGTATACTCGACATGCTTTCAAACAATACGTTGATAATGATGTATTACCACACCCTGTAATGCTTTACTTGTTAGAGACAAGATACAACGAATAAGTTACCACAGCATAAGGGTTCAATCAGTAATTGAATATCATATCGGAAAATCTCGGACAAGGATGTGTATTTACCGTATATGGTCATGCTCAAAATATTTCTTAAAATCGGGTCTCGTTTTCGAGTTTATTATGATATATCTACCCGTCGCTCTTGGGAACCATACTATAGAGCGGTGCAAGTCTATGTGGGCGGCTATTACGCAGTTGGGGACAGCTTGAAACACATCATACAGACAACATGTTCTCGACATCATAGTCTAACGAAGTTGTGATCGCAGGCTCCAGGCATACTCTCTGTTTTAGGTAAGTGATATTTTATCATAAACATCAAATGGGACAACACGTTTTAATATATTACCTATTAATGAATTTATTAATGAATATTACCTTTTCATTACATTGAATACTCTTCGTTTCGAAACTATACTATTTTTCTGTACATGTGATTTAGCGACTGCACACAATTAAATGCAACATCAGACGACAATAATTCATTTAAACGCTTTCTCAAACGCCAAGTTTTCGACTATCCCAAATTGAAAGAGTTTGCAGACGAAATTTCAAAATGTGATGAAATTGGATAACAATCTTCTGATAGGACAGAAAACATAGTGGGAAAAGGAAAACTTGCTCGTTACGAGCAATTTCTCCTTTTCGCACAATGTTTTCTAAAGCCGTCTACAACGAAGTGGTCAAATGTCGTTTTTGTTTGGTAATGGGTTTAGATAAACACTTTCTCTTTCGCATTTGGCAGAGAGCTTTGTTAGAAAAGGAATGTCTTGCTTAATGAAAGGAGGCAACTTTACCATCATCACATTGGTTTTTACAGACCTTCACGTCAGGTGCTGGTCTCCTTTTCCTTCTTATGCTTGTACACAGAACTGTTTTCATAGAATAGAGTTTTCCATGAATGTTATGGTAGAGATATTGAGTTTGGTCACTTATCTTTTCAGTTGTTAAGACATATGTGAAATAATCGCGTTTACTTCATTCATAGCATTAATTATCGATGAAGTAGAATATATATTAAGCTATAGAAATAAAAGGTTGAGAAAAGGGCTAATTGCTAAAGTTGTAGGGACTAATAATTTGTAGCAAAATCAAATTGCAATTATTGTTTGCCTTTTAACATTTTTAAATACATGCACATCTTTTGTTTTGAATATGACGTGTACCTCATGTAAAATTAATGCAATAAAACATGATTAAAGGTGCTGGGATATGATAGATCAAAATTTTATACCAAAATGTCAATTTGACGGGTCTCCTCTGACCCCACTCACGTTTTTATGTCTTTTCCTTCACATTTACTTAATATTCTATTAAGCTATATATAGGAGACGCTGAGACGTTACAGGAATTGTCTTTGTTAACGTCCTTTACATTAATGTGTTCCAGGATTGCACCGTTTTCGTTTACTCCAGGTTGAAATCCTTATTTATTTTAGAAATATATGCTACATGTATAAAACAGTTTGTAATGAATAAGTCAAATTTGTGTTTATCACATTTGTATGCAGGGGGAGGTGGTTGTATGTTCGTTTGTACTACAGCCCAACAGGTAAACTCCAGTGACGGATCATACCTAGAGTGTTGCTTTGTTTATTGCATGTTCAGCATGTGATATCTGCATCGGGTCAAATACCAAACGACAGTGGAAGTAACGACCTCTCTTTATAAAAATCATAATTTTGGGGATTACAGTGTAAATTGAGATTAAAATAAAAACAGTAATCGTCTGTTTCAACCTGAAATCATCGGGTTTATCAAATGAAAGCACCTCTGACTTAATAAGAAGACCACCCCCCCCCCCCCATGTGCTTTTTGCGTTTTCAAATGAATCTGTCAGTTGCAGTATAATTCGAAACAGTCATTAAATTTGATTAAAAGCATACTAGTGCTCAGAAAAAATACAGAACTAGGTAATATGAGTTATCAGTTATGATAGAATATGTTGAAACATAGCGAAAAAACACAGGATCATGACAAAATAACACCTGTATTATTTGTTATCTATTTTTCAAAGTGCTATTTTCACAAATCTGGTGCCCACCAATTTAACTTCATTGTTTACATTTGAGTAACATCTAAAATAGCAAGAAGTGCTCGAATAAATGAGTGACGATCACCTGGTTAGAAAAATCACGTGAAACACATGAAAATACTGTCATTTATCCAATATTAACAACATGAACATTCAAAATGGAGAATTTCGTCGGTTTTATTGGTTCCTAACGTTTCTCGGCTGACCTAGTTTTATTGCTAATTGTAAACACACTTTATAGTATTGACTCTTTTCAAGGCATCATGTGAACGTGTTACTGTTTCAATTCTTCTGTAAAAGGGAATTTAAAGTACTTTTAGTTAATTTACAATTATTCTAGAACTTTCACAATTTAAGTGGAAACGAGGGTAAGTATGGCTTTAAGGAAACAAAAATATATTCACTATTTCGCTATCAGATATAAGTTACCGGCCAAAACTAGTGATTTAAAATAATATTCAACACATTCATGTACATTAGACAACTCGACGTGGGCGATCACAAGACATGTGTCATAAGCCGGGAAACATAACACAAAATATGTCACCCAAACCATATGCAGAAGGTTTTGTCGGGTCACGGAAATACCCGAGTAATTACGATTTAGTTTGTTCCTGAAAGGACTGCGAAAAATGGTTAAAGAAAATACAAAATATGTTTAAATTTATTTATTCTATTCCTATACAAATTATCAGTCCTCGTGCACAATTTAATGAACACATGGTAACAAGTTGGGCCCCGCTTAAAAGCTTATTAACTTTATTGAATAGTCATTTGTATATATAAATATATAAATATGTACACTCGTAGCTAAAACCTCGAGTATGTGAATACGTGGTCTCTCAATATCAATTTACACAGAATTTTCTGTTAACCCTTTCCTAAACAATGACGAAATTTGACCACTTTGTTGCAGACGACTTAAGAAAACATTGTGGGAAAAGGAGAAATTGCTCGTAACGAGCAATTCTGTCTTTTCCCACAATGTTTTCTGCCCTATTAGAAGGTTATTTTCCAATTTCATCACAATTTGAAATGTCATCTGCAAACTCTTTCAATCTGGGGCAGTCAAAAGTTTGTTGTTTGGGAAAGAGTTAAACACGCTCTTCACTCACATCTACCCAAGTTAAGCAAGCATCACAACTCGTACTAACAAATCGTCTTCTATTTATTTATACATGAAATACAATATGTATATTGCTGCGTACAATTAAGTCCCAGATCAATACACGGATAATGAATTGGCTGATTTAGAACAGCATGTCAAGCAGATTAACCGTGGCTTGTTCATGTTTCGACTTCACCAATTTGTCCACAGCAGATTTGACCAAATAAACAAGGGTAAAGTTTCGGTTTAGTGTCTCGATATTCACATGTACATGTTTATGTCTCTCAATTCGAAACGGTAATATCGACTTTTAACCCTTTACGGTATATAGCGCCGTTCGCCGCCTTATCGATTACCGTATAAAACCCTTTTCGCCGTTATAACTATTACCGTATAAAATCTATTTTGACGTTTTATCGATGACCGCATAGAACGCTATTTGACAGCTGAAATATTTATTCAACTTTAACCCTTAATTTACATAACTTTACACACAAGTCACTTTCTCCAAATTTCATTTTCCTCCTAAATAAATATGTTTTCTTTCATTTCCGATGATAAACTCATAGGGTCAAAATTTAAACGTTTGCTCTAGAGAGAACCTTTTGATAATGGTCTCACGACATCCTTCTGAAAATACCGCTAGCAAATTGAGATGAAGGGAATTCAAATCACCATCCCAATTACTGAGAGGCCTTCAATATCCGGTCATAAAAGATCAAAACAATGCCGATTTGTAAAGACTCGATAAGGATTTCATATTATTTAGAAACTTAAGACACTTCTAAAAATTCTATCCAATTAAGGAGCATGCGGCACGCGATCTGTAAAGAATGTTTATGACACGGAGCTAT
Source organism: Cerastoderma edule (assembly GCA_947846245.1). Lineage (NCBI taxonomy): Eukaryota > Metazoa > Mollusca > Bivalvia > Cardiida > Cardiidae > Cerastoderma > Cerastoderma edule. The sequence continues at coordinate 9,012,341 of OX401416.1, read as the reverse complement.
TGTTCTAAATTTAAAGGCGATTGACAATAAAGCCGTTGAATAATGGACGTTATAAATATTGTGAGATTAACTTCAGAATGCCTTGATCATGTGAATGTATATTATATTGTATATCTATATGTTATAACCTAATAAACATCTATCTATCTTTAAAGACGGCTGTTTTAAGACATTTAGCCAACATTGGTGTTTCCGATCGCATGTCAGACATCAATGTAGATTCAGAGCAGTCATTTGATCGTTTTTTTGAGCCTGAAGATGATGAAATGCTTATTAATCTTACCAATTCACGGACAAGCAAATAAGATCATTCCTCCGACTTTGACTACAACAAAGAGCTTTTGGTAAATTCATCACCCATGGACATGTTTTTTACGGAAATATAAGCATGTTTCGTTGTCATTATGAATTGATATTAACCGTTTTACATGTATAAGATGACCAGGTTTAACTTCTTTACGAAGCAATATTGCGTTGAAAAACATTCTTTTTTTTCATTTTGGAAACGGTTTTAATGGAAATTGAAATAAAATGATTCAGCTTTGTTGAGAAATATGCAAAGACTAAGTATGCATCTCGAGTCATGAATGGACTTTTTTGTCAACAAAATTTCCTTCAATTGATGACAGAACAGAAAATCAAATTAGGGATCTCTTTGGGAAAACACATAAGTTACTATATTACTTTTGATTTTGTATAATTCACACCTCAATATACAGTTTCATTGTTTGTTTATACACCTAAATCCTGATATGTATGTATCACTAAATGAAGAAAGAATCTGCCTTAAAGGAAATTTTGTTCTCGTCGTCTTTTATTCTTTGAGAAAATCTATTAGATGAACGTAAATTGCATTAATTTTGGTTTGATTAACAGTACCCCAATCAAATAACAATTCTCGGAGATAATCCTGTGCAAATAGGTACCTAGGGTGACTGATTATGTATGCGTTAATGGTCTCCGATAATCGGATGGTTTATACCTATGGTGTCACAGAAAAGCCTTATCTCTATACCTTAAAGGGTTAAACTAGGTCAAATCTTCAATAAAATGTTGGATGTATTTATAGATTTCCCGAAATCGTAACAGGAAGGTTATTACCTTAAATGGCCCAGAACAAATAGGCCCGCATGATATCAACCACGGTAATGTAATACCCCCGCCCCCTCCCCCTTCCGACAAGTTTAGCCACAATATGAAAAAATGTTTTTCAGTTTATTTTACTTTGCGGAAATTCAGTGAGTCCGCAAAGTTCACAAATACTTAGGTACATGTATAGGTCTACAAATAGACAACACACCCTCTCAATTGTGCATGTTTTTCTGATATAACGTAGTCGATATTACTAATTGGTTCCACACTCACTTCGTGCCTATATTCACATTAAAACTCTCCTATCGTGTAGATAAATATTTATTATAAGTTCATATGTTATTCTATTTTTCAGGCTAGCTAACAACGATTCAGGTATTTGGAAAGAAATAAACATGGTATGTTTGATACAATATGTGTTTTAAAGTTTTATACACAAGCTGATGACTATGGGTGATAGTAATTATTTAGACCAAAAGGCTATGTACTCTCGAACTTTAGGAAGCCGAAATCGTTCATGATGTATGTTACAATGTATTAAGCTTGTGCGACCCAATTCTATTAAACAGCTGCTTTTATTATTTATTGACAGCTCTCAATTAAACCGCATTGTTCAAGTCCTGTAAGGTCCTTGTTCAGAGAGCTGAGGAAATTGTAAAGTTGAAAATTGATTTCTTAAAAAGTGCACTACAGCTGTACTGATATGTGATACCATTGAGGAATATCTATTGGAAGGAAACTTATATCGTCTTCAATTCCTAAAAGTCTGTATTCAATGAATCAATATGTAGATCAGTCCAAAATTGTGACATCGCTTTTGAGCACCACGGCATATAAACTGTAAATATTAAGATGAATTAACGCTTCCCAAAGCAATTATGCTTTCAATAGCTATTGTTAATTGTAAATCAGGCAACAATACAAATATTGTATTGTTTCAACGACCTTTTTAATTTTGACTAGTGGTTCGAGTACAAAACTAAAAATCACAAAGTACTTCTTCATGTAAGTTGAAATCGTTTGAGTGGTAGCTTCCCAGCGGACTAAGGAATGTGAATGGATCTACAAACATTGGACAAAATTTTATGGCAGTTCATATTTGGATCTGCCTTAATCCGTGATGAGCCGGGTACTATGATATAAGTTAAACACTGTTAACGCGATATTAAACCCAATCATCAAACACTTTTTGTCCAATGAATAAGGGTTTTCTTTAAATGTCATTGAATTGTCATTTACAGGCTAGCCTACCTCTCCCAGTACGATACCTATTGTCATATCTTTTTGATTATGTTGCTTTATAGGCTCACAGCAAATCGCTCATTGTTGCTGCCATTGACTTTGGAACAACGTACTCGGGCTGGGCCTTTTCTTTTAAACACGAGTTTGATTCGGACCCCGTGAAAGCTTCTACCAAATATTGGTCAGGCGGTCAACTAGTATCACTTAAGGGTAGGTCAACTTGTAACCACATATGATGTGTAATATAAGGGTGTCATATAGCCTGTTCCAATTTATTGTTTTAAAACAACGTATCAATTCATCTGTCGGCAGCAAACGTTTTAGTTCCGTTTCAAATAGAATACAATAAGACATTTCGACTTGTTCGTAAGTCATTACACGTTTTGGACATAAGACAAAAGACACATGTGCTAACCACACGTCTTGTAACAAACAAGCCTGCAATGAGACGCAAAACAAATGCGCAAAATAAAAGTCCTATAACAAACATACGTCGCATAGATCAACAAATCGACCAGTGACAATAATTTTATCAAAGCAAAACAGTTCCAGATTTCATTTCAAGAAAGCCGATGTCTTTGAATTGTATGTTCTTACAGGATATTCTGGCACTTATGATATTTTAATGAGGTATCAAATAAGTTTGACAAGCAATTAATTTGCTTAATAAGTTATCTGCATCGTTCATTTAGTTTTAAAGATAACTTGTTTCAGTGATCCTCATACTTTTCTCAAGCATTTTGATACCTCACTTTGAGACATCATTTGGGCCAAAATACCTTAATATTCCTTAGTCTTTCAGTTTTCTTCTTCACTTGTTCATTGTTGAGGATATTATAGAAGATTGTCAGTTTATATTGTCAAATTGGTTTCCTCCTGAAATAAAGTCTTTATTATCATGCATGGCGTCAATCAAAAGCGCCGAAAACGAACGGAATGTTATTGATTGATGACTTTGTCAAGTATCCTGGCTATTTAAAGGCTAATAATCAAACAAGATTTGAACGAATGCTTCATTTTGTTCATTCTTAGTGAATGAAAGAAATGAAGGCGGTCATGGTGCACATTGATTTTCGAAGTCATCACTTCTGTGCGTCCGGAAATATGATGTATTTATATATTGAACAAATTTTCAGCGCCAACATGTGTCTTGCTCCATAATGATGGAGAAACAGTCCATTCGTTCGGCTACGATGCCGAGACGAAATACGCTGATATAGCCGGCAATGAAGATCCAAAACAATGGTACTTCTTTCGACGCTTCAAAATGATGTTGTTTGGAGAAATTGTAAGTATTCAGTAAAATGTCCATTGATGCCCTATGATTAAAAACGAATTGACGATCGATGTATAATACACTGACTTCTTACATAATAATGCCGCTAGAACACATATCCTATCACGAAGTTTCTTCTTTGAGGAACAAACTAGTATATTCCTAAATGGCTGCTGGTCACCTTTCAAATAACATACCTTTACCTTTAATTATACATGTATGCTTTACCTTTATATCATTTTCATTTATAATTTACCGGCGTAAAGTGAGAAACCGTAGATGCGTGCGATTATCACTGTTTTATTCAAGATTTCAATGTAAGAAAGGTTTTATGGTTCAACGAGGTATTGGAAAACGGCACCATAATGTGTTGTACACATTATGCGTTATGTGTTTTTCACCTTCGTAAAAAATATTAAAGATCCGTATGGTTGGATATTATTCAATACACGGGGGATGGGGGGGATGATAAACATAGTATCATGTTCACCAGAATTCAATCATAATGTCATCAAAACGTTGATATGTTTCAAAAATAGAAAAAGAAAATTTCTGACATATTTTGTCCTCAATGTTCAATGAAACCATACACATTGTTTCCACCTACCTTAATCTCCAAATATTGATACAAATCAAGTCCTATCTTTCGCACACAGGGTGTTAAAAAGAACATACTCCTTGAGGATGCCAGCGGCAGAAAGCTGCCTGCGTTAAAGGTGTTTTCCTTGGTTATTCGCTACCTAAGGGACGACCTTAACACTGAAGCTAACAAACGTCTGGGAGACCATGGGATCACACGGGATGATGTTCACTGGGTGCTGACGGTACCCGCCATATGGAACGACGCGGCTAAACAGTTTATGAGAGAAGCCGCTGAACTCGTACGTACATGTGCATGGAAAATTAACGTAGTACACGTCTTATAGACGTGAGATTGTTCATGAGGTTTGCAGGGGTACCGGAATACATTCGCATAGCCCTGCAAACTCCGTGAGCGTTCATAAGGTCAAATGTTTTGTTTATTATAGTGTCACCACTAGTGAAAGGGCCAGCCAGTTTGGCTTATGAGACACTTTGCACTGATTATACCAAGTACCTCCCCTCTTCTATCACTATGCCAGGCGCAAAGCGGATATGTCAGTAACCATTACTGAATACAACTAGCTCGCGGCTCACGAATCGGCCATTTCGGAACAAGTCCCACGAGCATCATTTCCAGGATAAATGCCTCCTGTGGGGCTCGAATCGTTATATTTCCGAATTACTGCGGAATCATTACATAGGTACGGCCTGTACTGTTTGTCAGATTGTTGAAGTGTATGGCAATACATTTTTTAAATAGCTAGTAATTGCCTCATCTTATCTTCTTTCTTTCTAATATTGTTCTTTCTATATTGTATGTTGAATCTTTTAGGCAGAAATAAAAAGCGAGAATTTAACCATAGCTTTAGAACCAGAAGCCGCATCCCTGTTCTGTAGACATCTCCCTGTGGCAAGAAACAAAGGAGATACCAACGGTTCCCTGGCCAAATTCATGGCAGGATCTAAGTACCTTGTTCTAGATGCAGGCGGTGAGTGGGCGTGAAATATTGACCTACTGATGTGTTCATATTGTCTTAGAGTCTAAACCACACTCACAGTCTGGGGAATCACGTGACCAATATTAAAGATATGCCCGAACAAGATGGCCGCGCCGCGCGCATGGCGGAACAGGTATTTTACTGTTTTCACCTACTTTTGCCAATGATAGCCATATTGTTAGCCCTGCAAGAGCTGACCTTCAAGTTTTTGGTTCTGGTGAGATATGAAAAATCATGATTTATAACGGCGTAACGTCTAACACTCGATAGAAAAGTCGCAGTTGATGGCCGTCTTTTTGGACATTCGCGCCAATCGACTGCGATTTCTTTACCGAGTGTAAGACGCACCGCCGTTATAAAGCATGGGTTTTCATATTTCATCAGAACCAAAAAGTTGATGTTCAGCTCTTGCAGGGTAAACAATATGGCTATCATTGGCAAAAGTAAGTGAAAAAAAGCAAAAACACCTTAGGAGCGGTCATTTTGTTTGGACACAATATCGTAAACATTGGTCACGTGATTCCCCGCATGAATCATGAAACAACAATCTATGGAATGTAGTAATATGCTATTCTTGGGTCTTACGAAACAAGATTTAGTTGTTTGTCCGGTGCTTTTCTTGTTATTTAACCTGGGTCCCCGTGACTAAGTGGTTTGCGAAATCACATGTTCCCTTTTCGGAGTGTGCTGAAATCCAGGTGACGGCCTTTGAGTTGTCATGAGAGGTGGTTTTCTGGTTGACTTACGGAATGCTGATGGTTATATCAACTTGACCAGCCCTTAAGGACTGTAAGGTTTGGAGTAATTCTCCATCATGAAGAGCCTGACATCGCAACATAAGTGAAATGATGGTGGCATAAAATTTGACACCAATCTACCTTCCTACCTGATTTGAAGAAGAAAAAAACATCTGAATTTGGGTAAGAAGTAAACGATAGTTTTTGCTAAATTGACATATCAATTTAAAGCATACACTCTTGTTTTTAGTCTATTAGCCATATACATTCATATAAAATAGTATATTGCTCAATATTAGGACAAATAAGGATAAACATAAAATTTCCCCAAGGGCTAATAAAAATGTGTAGAAGTTTTTTCTCTCAGAACTTTTTATTTTCAGCTGCAAAAAATGCTGGTTAATGCCGCAGATCTGACAAAACAACAATAATATTGTATATATTTTATTGCTAGGTGGCACTGTCGACATCACCGTACACGAAATAACCAGTTCTGGGACCATTCGAGAATTACATCAGGCCAGCGGAGGAGCATGGGGAGGTACAAAGGTAGATGAAGCTTACGAGGAGTTCTTGGTTGAGCTCGTAGGTAATGCCATTGATCAAATAGATAGACGGAGGGAGGGAGATAGAGATAAAGAGAGGGGAGGTGAGAGATGGGAGAGTGGGAAATAAAGAGAGGGAGGGAGATCGATAGAGAGGGGAGAGAGGAGGAGGGGAGAGTGGGGATATAGAGAGGGAGGGAGAGGGTAGAGTGAGGGAGGGAGAGGAGAGTTGGGGATATAGAGAGAGAGAGGGAGATAGAGAGGGAGAGAGTTGAGAGGGAAAGAGAGGGGAGAGGGATGGAGAGAGAAAGGGGAGAATTAAGGATATAAAGAGGGAGCGAGAGTGGAGAGGGAGGAAGAGAGAAGAAAGAGGTGGGGGAGAGGGGGAGAGAGAGAGGGGAGAGTCGGGGATGTAGAGAGGGAGAGATAGTTGAGAGGGAGGAAGAGAGAGGAAGGAGAGAGAGGGTAGAGGGATGGAGAGAGAGAGAGGCAGGGAGATGGATTGGAGAGGGAGGGAGGGAGGGAGAAGGGAGAGAGAGGGAGACAGGCAGGGAGATGGAGTGTAGAGGGAGGGAGATGGGAGAGTGGAGAGGGAGGAACAGAGAGGGAGAGGAAGCGAGATTGAGAGAGAGTTAGTGAGATAGATAGATAGAAAGGGGAAGGGAGACAGAGGGAAGAGGGAGGAAAGAGATTGAGAGAGATATCAAACATCTATCAAACATACTATTTTCTTTTTCACTACATTTGTTGATAGCAATTTCTTTTTTATTTATCTATGAAACAGGTCCGGCAACCATGAAAGCATTTAAAAAGGTGCATATGGAAGATTACATCGATCTATTCCGAGACTTTGAAATAAAGAAGCGAACCATCACTCCGCAGAAAGAGGGTAAAATCACATGCAAGATACCGATAGCGCTGGTTGAGATGTACAAGGAAGTTACACAAAAGGTTCTGAAGGACACCATCAGTTCTTCTAAACATGCGAAGCAAGTGATCGTTTCCGGCGATAAACTGCGAATCGACGCCGAAGTGATGAAAGGTTTGTTTTCTGGCCCCGTGAAGAGCATTGTCAATCACGTCCGAGAATTACTGCGAAACCCGGCGGTGACCGGATGCTCCGCCATCTTGATGGTTGGCGGGTTTTCGGAATCTCCGATTCTCCAAGAGGAAATCCGGCGGGCGTTTTCCGAGAAAAAGATTATCGTTCCCGAAGAGGCCGGTCTCGCAGTGCTGAAAGGCGCCGTTATATTTGGTCACAGTCCGAGGGCAATTGCAGAGAGGGTGTGTAAGTACACGTATGGTACTGATGCTACTCACAACTTCAGCGACGCATGTAGCCACCCTCCAACTCGACGTGAAAAGGATAAAAACGGTGTGTTACGATGTTTGAATATATTTCGTACACACGTACAGATCGGACAGACTGTTAAACTAGGGGAGGAACAGCCAGAAGAAATATATAATCCCTTCTATGATGATGATACTTCGATGTTGTTCAGAATGTACGCTTCATCGACAACCAACCCCTTCAGTACAACACAAAAAGGATGCCACAAGATTGGAGAATGTAACATACCTATTGGAATATATGATGGGAAGAAGAGGTCCGTCGGTCTAAGATTGATTTTTGGGGGAACAGAAATCGAATTAGTACTTACAAACAAGACGACTGGAAAGGTAACAAGGAAACGTGTGGACTTTCTCGGGTGATTCGTGCGAATTGGCTACTAGCTGTTTTAAATAGGACAGTTTCACTGCGTCTGATTGTACATTAATTAGTCGTTTTCTTTATTTGACTTGTCTTTAATATTACATTTTTAAAATGATATGTTCCATGGCTTGAAATAAAACCCCACGTGTCACAAAGCATACTGAAATACAGCTGTATTCGAGATGAAAACAACAAACCGTATCGTACAAAGTAAATTTGCTTGACTAAATCTCTGTACTGATCGTAACAAATTTCGCCATAAAAAATTCCTGTTTCATCGAATTTCAATGCAATGCAGATGGTATTTGGTAGATATGCTTGAGTTATACTTATCAGTAATATTAATGAATTAATCTAAAAGACCAGTCCGTGCGCAGTATTTTGAGAAACTGCTTAAACACAGCTACTCGGAGGTATTCTTTTCAATATCAAACGTGCAAAATGAAATACCATGGGTGTATTTTTAGAACAATTGGTATTTCTTGCTCTAATCCACACTGACCTCAATTAGGATTAAGAAGACATCAGATATCGGGCGATCTGCTAGTCAGGATGGGTCACTTTTACTGCGTGCAAGACTTTGTTGCTTCTCACAACCATCTTACTGGTCTGTTTTGCTAGCGTATCTCCGCTACTGTGTCTCTGTCCTATAATACTAATTGCTCTATTACACAACTGACAGAGGGTTCCTTCATTTCAATTCGTACACTTTAAGATGGGATCGAAGGCTGCGGCATATTCAGAGTCGTCGCTTGGTGAAGTAGATTTATAGTTTTTGTATTGCCAAAAGTCAGATTTGTGTATCACATTTGTGATACGGTAATGGTGTTCCCTTTTAAGGATTGTTTAAAACGGAATCGGTTTGTGTAGATCGGTTTTTTCGTGCGAGACTATCTAAAAGGTATCTAAAGAATTTTCGATTTCCGTTTCGCCGAAATGCTATGATAAGATGATTGTTGTAAATACTCTTTATAGTTTTTTAGTATTGCAGAATTGAATTGAAGCATCTTCTTAGAACAGAAACTTGGGCGAATTAAAACATACTAAGATTCATGTAAGAGATTTGGATATTGCTGATAAATCCGCGATCTTTTCTCTCGATAAAACTGTTCCGGCCATTACAAATCTTATGTGTACTTTTATACTTTTACCCGGAGTAAAAGATAATCATAGAAATATTTTATATTTGGCTGATTGTACTGAAAGAAAATATAGATCTATTTATATGAGTTTCGTTAACCTAATTGTTCACGAAATTTTCCGTTTTCTGAACGTATATGTTCGGAATGTACGGTCATATATATGTATATACCACTAGCGCGGGTCTCGAGGTTTAGACCGGGCTAAACGATATATGTCCTTCCTCAAGCCCAAATCCTGTGCAAAAGCAATCAGTTTCTAAGATTGATTAGTGTCTTTTTTCAAATATAGTATGTTTAAATGTGAATAAACACATTATATTGTCGTAGTTAATTAGCGATAAGACTTACTATATACTACAGTGCATTCCGTTTCGGACAGAACAACACTTCGAGGGTTTAATGCAAGACTATAGTTAGTGCTACACATACATGCAGCACTTACTATAGTCTTGCACTTCAAACCCTTGACTTATTCGTTCTGTATTTACTTTTACCCGGAGTTGAAGATTATTATATACAATGTAAATAAAAGTTATATTTGGCTGAATGTAATGACGCCTTACGTGTTTATCTTCCCTGAGGAAGAAAATTTCCCTCTTCGAAGTTTAATAGAAACATTAAGCGGAGGTGGACGAAGACCCTTCCACATCCGTCCGGTTGGCACTCTTCCACATCCGTCAGGTTGGGACTCTTCCACATCCGTCAGGTTGGGACTCTTCCACATCCGTCCGGTTGGGACCCTTCCACATCCGTCCGGTTGGGACCCTTCAACATCCGTCCAGTGTGGACCCTTCCACATCCGTCCAGTTGGGACCCTTTCACATCCGTCCAGTTGGGATTCTTCCACATCCGTCCGGTTGGGACCCTTCCACATCCGTCCAGTAGGGACCCGTCCACATCCGTCCGGTTGGGACGGTAAAAGAGTGCATTTTCAGTTCATATCGGCTAACAAACATATGTCGGCATTCCACATACCACAGAGTAGTTAAAAAATTATAACCACTCCATAGTACTGTAACCCGTTCGATCTAGCTACGAGGGAAAATGTGCTTGTTAAATTATATGGTATTGTCCCCATTTACATGTTTTTAAATTTGTATCATAGAAGATAAGGTTTGCACGTGAGAACATTTGTTAACAGCGCATATGGGGTTTAGTTTTTGGACTAAGGGTGCGTCAGCACCTTAGTCCATTGAATTTACATACCACTTTTTGAGGGTCGGTACTTTATCGATACACAAACAGCGGTCTGACCCAACATTTACTCATTAAACATCCGCCTTCACTGTGCGGACTAAACCTTCTTGGAACTTGGAATGTAGTCCGGATTTACTCGCTTTGTTTCGCCATATATAATTACTGTCAAAATTATTACATGCTGCCCTTGACATTGAGCTGGTTTCCGGTATCAGTATCGAATGAACATGTCATTATATTGTATAAAAACATAGCATCTTCAGTCGGTAACATTTCGTACCCAGACGTTTAAAATAGTAGATATTCATTTACACTTACGTTCGCTGGACTTTTGCCCATTTAATTTCATTTATTTGTATAATGTCATTACTCTTGAGTTTCGCCCGTGTTCACTGTCTCTAAATATAGCTTTAAGACTTGGAACACATAGTGTGTAACGTATTGATTTGTGCTGCGAATGAAATTGCCATTGAAATCAAGATAATTACAGAAATGTTTATGGAAAGCATGTTTAACTTTGGATTGCTTCGATAGGTTGTTCTATAAATGTGAACACATTATCTTCAGCTGCAATAGATCCCATAGCAGAAAGCCCACTCAATCTTCCCACTTTTTTTTTTTAAATTAAATGTAATTTAATGTGTTTTTGCCGCTGGCTATCACTTTTGATATGCTTCAGTGACATATTTCAGAAACTTGGGAAATGGGAACGGTTGAGACCATTTTATCCTCTCTAAATATTCGTTGCTGATGTTGTAATCTTGATTCACTATTATATCAAGCCATTCAACCGGCTTCTTTTCCGTTTGAACAGTATGCTTTTAAACACAAATTTAGTTCTATACAGATACAACAGCACTGATGAGATAATTAACATGTAAATGTTCAGAATGAGGAATGCCTGTTGGACCGTATAGGTCTGCGTGTCGGTGAGTAAATTAATGGCGCCGGTCATCAAATTGGCGATTAGAAAAAACAGCAGCCCGTTGTAGTTAATGGCTTGTAACAGCGAACACGATCGGTCATCTTCCATAGACGTGCCTGGAAAGTTAACAAAAAGGAAATATTAGATTTTATACGATACACATGTGGTATCTCCGCAATGTATTGCATGTCTATTTGCTCACAACGTTTGCAGAAGTACGAAGTACCAAAATGTTCTTCGAACACATCTGCGACCGTAGCGAGCGAGTATAAGCCCGTCTTCCCTTACCTTCAAATAAACAACGCTATTTCTTTGAAATTCCTTGACGAGGCGCTATAGAAATGTCACCGGACCGCTATACTGGCACAGCGTTTGATAGCGTATATTATTTCAAGTGTTGACCACTAAGTCCCATCGCTCTTAACTCATTACCACCTAACCCCATATTTTACGTCTTGCAATAGACGACTTTCAAAAAGCATTGTGACAAAAGTAGGAATTGCTTGTCACAAGCAATTTCTCCTTTTGCCACAATGCCTTCAAGAAAAAGAAATGTCTTCTGCTAGTGGTAAAGAGTTAACAGGGTGGACATAATTGGTAAAGAGTTGATAAGGTGAATGTATGAATCAAAAGCATTGACACCAGAAGTTACACGTTTGTTCGACGGCAATGATCGCCTTTTTCGTTAAATTTTGATTTTTATAATCAGTACACATATGGATTTGCTTCACTCTTTAAATCAGTTATATGTTCAAACCTCGAAAGGTAAGAAGATATGGTTCCCAACTTCGCATACAGAGGTCTTAAGTTTGAGACAAGGCTCGGCAATATTCATTACAATATATCACATGGGTGAAAGTGTTCAGGATTATTCCTGAATTTCAGGTTTTAGACTTTTTGTCCCTATATAATGCTATAGCAAAAATGCCCTTTCAGGATAATGAACTACATATTTCAGAATTTTGAAGTTCTTTCATTTTCACCCATGAATAATCAGTAAATATAGAGCCCTAGCCTACCACTGGTGGATCCAGGAAAGCCGTGATATAACTGAAATATTGTTGACACGACGTTCAACACCATAGTATAACATTTGAACACAGTCATTGCGACATTATTTACAGATATTTGACAACTGATAAATTGTGGTCACGTGGAAAAGCAGTCGGTAGTTGTTAATAGTAAGGTGCAGTTCTTGATACTGTTGTACTAAACAACTTGAGGAATGTATTTGCGTAAGTAAAAACTGATAAACATGGATGGTTTCTTAAATGAAGGTACAACATTGCAATGTGACTCGTCATTTGAAGCGCCTCGAAGATACAATTCCAACGATGTGTTTTTTTTGCAATATGTCTTAACAATCTGAACACATCGGGTTTATCTAATGAAAACACCTCTGAAATAATAGGGACGACGCCATATTGTTTCCCGCGAGAATGACGTCACATTTCTTGCGTTTTTAAAAATAGGTCTTAAATGTGAAATCTTAAAAGTCATTAAATTTGATTGAGGAAACAACTAAACATGTCACAACAACAATTTCGGCATTTGGTATGAGTTACTGATAAAAAATGATTTAAAAGGATGTCCAACACTTCCATACACATTGAACTACTTAACGTGCACGATTAGAAAATGTGTTAATTGCCGGATGCCGATTTACCCGAAAAATTGTAACCCTACACTTATATCCGAGGTGTATTTCACAGCTCACGGAAATACCCGAGTAGTTCTGATTGATGTCTCAACCTACTATTGAAATAAGAGTGAATATTGTTTTTAATTCATGCAAATCTTAAGGACGTTCTCTTAAGCGTATAATTCTTAGTAAAACGGTACCCAGGTACATGAACGCATTTGCCGAACACTGCGATAATGAGATTTGTCGTTAATCGACATTTATCAAGTTATTGAGGGGAGTCTGTTTTTCTACGACCTTTTCTGTTTCTAACAATACATAATGGGGGAGCGGTCAGTTTTTGATAGTGTGTAAATTTTATTCAACAATATATGCCATAAAGATTTCTAATTGTCAAAATATTTATGGTCAAATCTGTCAAAATGCTATCAGTTATTGTATTTACGGCCCATCTTCATTAGACTGAAATACAGCTTAAACAGCGCATAACCTCAATACAAACAACAATACTTTAACCCTTTCCCAAACAATAACCACATTTGACCACTTTGTTGCAGACGACTTTAGAAAACATTGATGGAAAAGGAGAAATTGCTCGTAACGAGCAATTTTTCCTTTTCTCATAATGTTTTCTGCCCTATCACAAGATTATTCTCCAATTTTATCACATTTTGAAATGTCGTCTGCAAGCTCTTTCAATTTGAGACAGTGAAAAATGTGTTGTTTGGGAAAGTGTTAACGTTTACCTTCTGCCGTTGTGACAATATGCCTGAAGTATGTGAGAACAATGTCGAACACAAGACCTTGTAGCATTAATGTTGACGTTACACCAATCTGAAACAATAAACAGTAGATATGTTTGAGATCAATCCCCCTTCAAAAATTGAATTTCTCATATTGAGTTTATGTCGGACCGAATGTTAGCAGACGCATGTGCTATTTTATTTTCGGTGTCATTTAGCCTTTTCCCAAACAAAAACGATATTTAACCACTTTGTTGCAGACGACTTTAGAAAACATTGTGGGAAAAGGAGAAATTGCTCGTAACAAGCAATTTATCCTTTTCCCACAATGTTTTCTACCCTTTCAGAAGATTATTTTCCAATATTTATCACATTTTGAAATGTCGTCTGCAAACTCTTTCAATTTGGGACAGTCGAAAAATTGTTATTTGGGAAAGGGTATTTGCAGAAGTAAATGAAATAAAACTGAAAAAAAAAATGTTGGCACCTTTAATCCAAGTGAATTGTTATGCCTACATTTTGAACAAATCAAATTAAGTCGACATGTAATTTCTAATCGGAAGCATAGCTCAAGTGTCTGGTACTTCTTGTCTTCAAATGGAAATAAATGCGAATAAGTGTAGAATCGAAGCTCAAAGAAAACTTAACTGTATGAAACGGAAAAATGAAAAATTGTATTGAGAATGGAAAATTGCTTTCTAAATCGTCTTTACTACTTACGATGAAAAAGGCATACGATAAGTCCGCAAATTTTCTGGACGGCCGCTCTATATATATGGCAGTTACGTTCATCAGTAACCATGACGATCCACACACAGTCGCTATTACCATGGTAACGCGACAGTACTCGGAAATTGTTTCTCTGAAATGAATGGTTGAATGTACTTATTCGTTGCTTTGTAATTTGTATAGAAGAATTTATATTAATATTTTTTGCCAAATAAAATATGTATCGTTCAAAATAAGGCTGCAGTAGCTGTATCTGCAATGCTAAATTCACAATTCACTGCAATTCACTAGAATATCTTTTCTAATTCATTTATAGACAATTATATAACATCAAGGGAAATCTATGGAAAACGTTACCCTACACTGCACAACTTTCATTTGACACAAACGAATGCTCATCACATTTCAACGGCGATGTTTAGTTCGGTTTTATATTTACCACAATATAAATCATTGGGCTTTGGACTATAATGAGGTTGGCTTACTTTTTCCTCAACAAGACCCTACCAATCTGTACGCCCACGAAATATATCGCCAAGAACCCGACCGAGGACATGATTCCTTCCCTGTTCGACTCCAGAATCCCTCGTCTTGCCCCGTTACCATCGAAACCAAACAACACGAAATCGTGAAGATATGTGTTAGACAGGGCGAACTGGTATGTACAGATGATGGCCGGTCCCAGCAGGCAGTGTACTCGGCGCGGTGTTATACACAGGAGCAGTGTGGATCCCGCCTGAAGGTTTGAGAAAAGAAATGGCTACAGCAGTTAACCCTTTACCATTAATCCACATTCGGCGCGAGTACTGGTTATGTATCCAGGAAGCAGAATCGAGATTGATTAATCTAAGTTATAGGAACTTGTTTCACAACCGATGTAAAATGAATCAGTTTAAACTAAACGCCAAATCTTTAAATGTCCCGGAAGTGTTTGCAGACGACATTTCAAAATGTGATGAAATTGAAAAAAAAGCCTTCTGATAGGGTAGAAAACATTAAGAGCAATTTCTACTTTTCCCATAAAGTTTTCCAGAGTCGTCTGCAACAAACTTGTCAATTGTCGTTTTTGTTTGGTAACGGGTTTGACAAGGAGAAATACATTTTAAAAAAGTTTCAAAACGTAGTATTTGTTATCTTTTCACAGGACGCAAATCTTGCAGACATTTTTTTATAAGAGGTCTCTACATAAGAAGCACATGTTATGAAGGTCCTCTATGCTTTATTCACCTTAAAAATAACAGCATACATAAAGTTTAGATTCATTGAAAAAGAGAGCAATGTTGTTTTAATCATTTCTATCTCATAAGTATGTAAGATCTAGTCCACAAACATAAGCTCGTCACTTCAAAAATGGCGATGAATACGTTTTTCGCGGTTCTATCTCGGCAAACCCCGCGCAGGATTACTTCCCTTTACTACACTTCGGTGCAGTAACGAAATGAAAAGGGAGATCATTGCGTAGGAGAATACTATTTCGGTAGCAAGTTTGACAATATCGATTTGTCTGGGGGGGGGGGGTTAAAAGTCATGTTTTCTTATTTATAACAATTTGTCTTTAATTGCACCAAGCGACTTTTATGGCTCGACACGGTGTGCTTTTTGCACACATTTGACCAATCTTCAAAACGTCTTTTTATACTAAATGGTGCTGTACAATATGACAGCCTTTTGACTATGTACTATCAACTCAAGCTCTTACAGCTTGGCAGATTGGCATACACACAGGTTAACTTTTCATTTGTCTTCATATCGCATAGACATTAATATTCAGCGAGCAATAGTAGAACTGTAAAGCTGTGTCATGAAATGACCTTTAGTTTTTTCGTATGAAAATTAATACAATCACATGGTTGCACGATAATTCCGAAACTGTTTTCGATATGCCGCATCATGATGGGTTGTGCATCGGATAATGTATATTTATCGAGTAAACCAATTGATGCACTTAAACCAACTTCGCCAGAACAAAGAATCAATATTTTCATTCATTAAATATGTTCATCGCGTCAACAGTATTTCATTTGAATAACATTTCCCTACTTATAAACGATGGAGGAAGACCCCAATCTTTACTTCCAATAACGGCCGGACGAGCTTGGGTATAAACATCGCCATTCAAAAAGTCATATTAGTCCAAATAACATATACTGTACTTCCATCTAGTTGGATATCCTCGTACAGTGACCGGATTGGGTTGGGTATCACAGGAAGTGACCGGATTGTGTTGGGTATCACCGAAAGTGACCGGATTGGGTTTGATATCACCGAAAGTGACCGATTTGGATTGGACATCATCTTACAGTGACCGGATTGGGTTGGATATCACATTAAAGTGACCGGATTGTGTTGGATATCACATAAAGGGACCGGCTTGGGTTGAATAACACCGTAAAGTGACCGGAATTGGTTGGATATCACCTAAAGAGACACTATATGATTGGATATCATCGTTAAGTGACAATATTATTTTGATATAACCGAAAATTACCGGATTGGATTGGATTTCACCATACAGTGACCAGATCAAATCTCGGTGATATCCAATGCAACGGTTCTAGCAATAACCAAAACAACGCAACATACCTTAACCACGGCCAGAGTGAAGAAGAAATTCCAATGTACGCCGTATTCTTGTACAGGTACATGATAATCCGCCATTCCGGTCAGATAGAATCGGGCAAACCCGAGAATAAACAGAGGTATAGTGTCACCGAACGCTTTCTTACAGGCCGACCACACGCTGGAAAAGTGGGGAGATTCAGAATAATCTGATATAAACAAATAACAGCTTAACCCTTTATCAATACAGCAATGACGACATTGGGCAAGTTTGGTGCAGACGACTCTGGAAAACATTGTGGAAAAAGGAGAATTTGCTCGTAATCAGGACTTGTGTCCTGTAAGAAGATAATAAACACAACGTTTTGAAACCTTTTTGACTCTAGAAAACATTGTGGGAAAAGGAGAAATTGCTCGTAACGAGCAATTTCTCCTTTTCAAACATTGTTTTCTGCCCTATCAGAACATTATTCTTCAATGTCATCGCATTTTCAAATGTCGTCTGCAAACTCTTTCAATTTGGGACAGTCGAAAAGTTGCCGTTTGGTAAAGGGTTGATATGAAATACTACCGACACAAACCTTCGTAAAAGACCAAAATCCTTACAAACGCTTTATGAGAGCACCAATCGGTGTCTATCCTATGTTGATCGTTCAGCGTGTACTCTTCGTTTTGGTCAATATGACAATCTTTACTTCAAACATAATTTATTGCCAGAAATCTTTTGTCAGTGAATAACAAACACAAAAGTTACAAGTCAAGGTAAAAGGGTCTGGCCAAAAATCTCACAACATTATATTTGGCCATTCCCTTTCATCAAAATCGACGTATCCTTATATAATCCTTATATCCTGTATGTGTCTTTGTCCTTCAGGTCTGGACGTACAAAATGCCTTCACAGACAAAATTTAGTCTTTTTTAATTATAGTGTCAGCCCTATTGAAAGGGCCAGTCAGTTTTGACTTATGAGACACTTTTCACTGATTTAACCAAGTGCCTTGATTGAACTTAATACATACCTGCTGAAAGGTGCTTTATTTCTCGCTTCAGGTGACACAATAGCATTAGACATCACGTAAAACCCGAGTCCTGTATCCATAAGAGCTGTCCCATACACACGTGACTTCATAAAATACACGGGATAAATCTGGAAATCCACCGCCAAGATTGCGAACCCAGTAAATATGTTTGTATATGCCCGGAAGTAGGAAATAAATGGAGTGTTGACCATCGGCAACCCAAAGAACGGAAGTGATTTCCTTGCGCATGCGTAGTTCGGTTTGAGTAGACAATACATCACCATAAGTAAGATTGTACCGGATGTTGCTATGAAGAAATACATCGCTTCTTCGTGTAGGATCGTCTTCATGCACTCTACAGGCAGTATAATCATCACGAAATCTACTATCAGAACGGTCCTGTAAATTAATTGAAATACATTTCAGTTCATACTTATTTCTCTTACAAGTTCTTACAACTTATATTAATAACTCTCGGTTCTGCTTCCTGGATACATAACCAGCACTCGTGCCAAATGCGCATAAATGAAACGTCGTAAGGTGGAACCCCCTCCGGCGCTCTATCCATGGATCGCTGTCCTCCCCATTAAAGATCATTTACGGTCATAACGATTATGACTTAAACCTTTTATAAGCAAGCACAAGTACAGGGCGTATGCCGGCCATTATGGCGTGTTCGGATGGTAATTCCTTTAAAAATAGTCATTATTCTGCCATTTGAGACTTTTCTTGTAAGAATCCTTTGAGAAAAGGCGCAACCATGTGGTGTGAGTTGGTTCCCATTACGTATAATATAATCATAATTTATGGGCACCTGTCGGTATTGATTATTTGATTTCTATTCATTCGTATGGATATGTCTATTAACATGCACAATTTAACATAATGAACTATCATCACACGTGGATATTAATAACACAATCAAACCTATTTTTTTTACATCGATTGTGAAGCAAGTTCTTACAACTAAGATTAACACTCTCGGATAACTTTGTAGAGTTTATCAGCAACATATCTCAAAAGTGAGTTAAAATTTATACTAATGTACTAAAATCCACATAATTTCGTTTCAATGACTATTCATCAGCGTATCATAACATGGTACAGTTGTTGTGAAGTTTAAAAGTTATCAATTTTTAATTCCGGAAACTCCTCACATCTGTGAAGATGCACCTTATCAACTATTAAAGTTGTAGAGGTGTCGAAATCGGTACGAAACACTTATAAACCATAGACTGAGTTAAGTGAAGTATATCATTCGTTTAAGTGTATCCAAACATGACTTACCAAAAGCACCTCTCTCTCTCTCTCTCTCTCTCTCTCTCTCTCTCTCTCTCTCTCTCTCTCTCTCTCTCTCTCTCTCTCTCTCTCTCTCTCTCTCTCTCTCTCTCTCTCTCTCTCTCTCTCTCTCTCTCTCTCTCTCTCTCTCTCTCTCTCTCTCTCTCTCTCTCGCTCTCTCTCTCTCTCTCTCTCTCTCTCTCTCTCTCTCTCTCTCTCTCTCTCTCTCTCTCTCTCTCTCTCTCTCTCTCTCTCTCTCTCTCTCTCTCTCTCTGTCTCTCTCTCTCTCTCTCTCTCTCTCTCTCTCTCTCTCTCTCTCTCTCTCTCTCTCTCTCTCTCTCTCTCTCTCTCTCTCTCTCTCTCTCTCTCTCTCTCTCTCTCTCTCTCTCTCTCTCTCTCTCTCTCTCTCTCTCTCTCTCTCTCTCTCTCTCTCTCTCTCTCTCTCTCTCTCTCTCTCTCTCTCTCTCTCTCTCTCTCTCTCTCTCTCTCTCTCTCTCTCTCTCTCTCTCTCTCTCTCTCTCTCAGTCAAAAAACTAAAAAAACAACACTTTACTAATCGAATGCTTCACAAACAACCAATGTACTTGAACACAAATCCTTCCTCAATCAACCTGTTAACATCTTTGCACATCCAACACTAAATTCTTGTAAGGGAGTAATCTGTTGCAAGGATCTAACATACTGCTCCTCTCGATGACATCAAGGACAACTTGAAATCCCAGTCTGTCTCTGATATTAGACAGATCAGTGTCAAGAGAGATGGAGTACTTAAACAAACAAACACCTTTATCATCACCTT
Source organism: Cerastoderma edule (assembly GCA_947846245.1). Classification (NCBI taxonomy): domain Eukaryota; kingdom Metazoa; phylum Mollusca; class Bivalvia; order Cardiida; family Cardiidae; genus Cerastoderma; species Cerastoderma edule. The sequence continues at coordinate 8,992,122 of OX401416.1, read as the reverse complement.
CAGCTGCCCAAACCTTCCACAAACTATTAAATTTGGTTTTAAATCCATAAAAGTTCACATTTACATCCCAAACCCTCTTCGTTGTTTTAAATGTCAACGATTTGGTCATCAGACAAGCAAATGCACCAATACACCAGTCTGTGGTAAATGTGCATTTGTAGGCGCAGCACTGATCCTGCACCTGCATGCTGTTTTAACTGCAAGTCTGGTTATGTAGCCTATGCGTAGGAGTGCCAGATTTGGAAAGATGAGAAGGATATCCTGACCATCAAGTAAAAAGAAGGCATTTCCTTTGCGGAAGCTCGTAAACGTGTTCTGCATCGTAAGCAGGACAAGGAAAGACTTGTTGGTTACAGTTACTCAGCAAAAGCCTCCCCGAAGCAAGACTGCCATACATGCGATCTTCTCCTAAAAGTCCTTTTGGAGAAGTTTCCAGAAATGGCAGAGGAGCTGAAGGGCAAGGTCCCAGCAACACTGCTCTCCTCGTGTATAAAAACAACCTCTCTCTTCTGCACCAACACCCTCTACAACCACTACCAAACCATCTGCACCCACACCGAAACCTGCAACCAAACCAAAACAAGCATTTACATCAAAACAAGCATCTGCACCAAAACCTGCAACTGCATCTAGAGCAAAACCATCCCAAAACAAATCTGCCTCTGATTCAAAATCTTCTTCATCCAAATCAACATCTACGTCCGCTGGATAATTTTCTGGACCAAAGGCCAATTCCCTTTCTAAGAAAGAAAGGAAAAACCTTTTAAAAAACCTGTTTGTTCAAACGATGAACCCTCAGGTGCTGCGACAATTTCTTTTGCAAGACCCCCCATTGCAACTTTAACAATTTTGAAGTTCTGGATGCAATGGACACTGAATAGGTCCTTGAAGGCGACTCTTCAGATGTCGAGCAGTCCATCTGGGGTGGTTCTTTGGAAGATTGGGGGAAAAGGCCAAATACCAAAGACCCCAAGTCACCTGCTTCTTAACTTTTCAATTTGCTGCAATGAATTATAGAATGTTATTCTATACTTTTTTAATTTTACTTTTTAGCACAATGGCTAATCCAATTATTCATGGAACTTTCGAGGTCTGAAGGCCAACTTTGATGAGTTGTCCCATCTGATTAATAATCACAAACCTGCTGCACTTTGTTTTCAAGAGAAATTCTTGAAAGAGGATGACACTTTCATTCCATCTATAACAAGATTTACACTGAAGGCAATAAAGCCCAAGGTGGAGTATCTGTCATTGTTAATAATAGTGTTCCTCACAAGCACATACAGCTTGATACTTCCCTTCAAGCTGTAGCTGTGAGATAATCTTACATAACACTATTACGCTGTGCTCTTTGTATCTTCCACCAAATAAACCTTTAAACCAAGGTAGTCTTGATGATTTGATATCTCAACTCCCTCAACCATTTGTACTTGTTGGGGATTTCAATGCACATAACACCTTATGAGGTTGTACAGATACGAACTGCCATGGTGATTAAATAGAGAATTTTTATATCTGTAAATTCTCTTTCGTTCCTGAACGAACCAAGTGCAAAAAAGATGTTTGCATCCAGCTTCAGGATCGTATTCTTCTATTGACCTTTCTTTTTGCAGTCCAGTACTTCTCCCTGATTTTTCATGGAGATGTTTAGAAGACACTTGTTGAAGTGATCACTTCCCTATTATTTTAACAGAAAATAAACCTTCAGTCCTTGATCGTCCTCAAAAATGGAATGGAGGAAATTCCAGATGCTTTGTGAACAAACTATTGTTCACCATGCATTTGAGGACTGTGAAGACCCTTCTTTCCTGACCCTATTTTCCTTTTTTCATCTATATCATTTGATGCAGCCAAACAGTCTATACCTCAGACCTCGACAAATCCCAAACGTCCAGATAAACCTTGGTTTACTACTGAATGTAAGGAAGCTGTTAAGGAACGAAAGGCAGCTCTCAGGAAATTTAACCTGAGACCAACACAAGAAAACTTGAATGACTTTCGTATCCGCCGTGCGAAGGCAAGATGCACAATTAAAACAAGTAATCGCAAGTCCTGGAGAGATTATGTCTCTAGACTTAATAGTCGCACTTCCGCCAAAAAGACTTGGGACATGATTCGTAAAATGAATGGCAAAGGTCCAGTCACATGACTTCAAACAACAAAGAATTAGATAACCCTCAGGACATAGCAGATACCTTGGCAGAGACTTTTTCGATAAAATCCTCTGCTGAGAACTACTTTGAAAAGTTTCAGACTTTTAAAGCAAGAGCGAAGAAAACAAAGCTCAATTTTTGTACTTCTCAAAATGAAGAGCATTACAATAAACTCTCACTCTTAAAGAACTTCGATCTGCCCTGGGAAAATCACATGACACATCTTCAGGTCAGGACCAAATTCACTACCAATTCCTCAAGCACTTGCCACATTCATCCCTTTCTATTTTACTCGATATCTTGAATAATGTTTGGCAGTCTGGTGAATTTCCATCTAGCTGGCGAGAGGCTTTAGTTATTCCAATAGCAAAACCAGGAAAGGATGCAAAAGATTCAAACAGCTACCGACCGATTGCCTTGACAATTTGCATCTGCAAAACTCTTGAACGGATGGTTAACGATAGGCTTGATTGGTTTCTTGAATCCAACAACCTTATTGTATCTGTGCAAAGTGGCTTTCGCCGACAGCGAAGTAAGTTAGACCATCTTGTTCAATTCGAAACGTATCTTCGAGAAGCTTTAATTAAAAAGCAGCATGTAGTACTTAAAGATTTACACGATTTTGGTCTCCGAGGACGCCTTCCTATATTCATTGCAGCATTCCTGGATGAACGGCTCTTCCGCGTTCGTGTTGGGAACACCTTGTGAGGTGTTGCGAGCAGGAAATGGGAGTTCCCCAGGGATGTATTTTGTCTGTTACACTCTTTAGCATTAGGATAAATAGCACTGTCAAAGCTATAAACCCTGGAGTGGACTGCTCCCATTATGTAGACGACTTTGTTATTTGTTTCTGTTCAAGAAACATGGATAATCTTGAACGCCAACTACAGCAATGCCTTACTAAATTACAAATATGGTCAGATGAAAATGGGTTTTCCAAGAAAGGGTCAAGAAATGCCGTCTTCAAGACAAGTCCTCTATCTTATCTGCAGAGATAAAGGCTATTGATCTAGCTCTTAACCTGGTGGAAAATGCAAATTCCACCTGATTTATTATATTTTCCGATTCTCTATCAGTGCTGCAAGCCTTATCAAATCAAAAGTTGGAGAACCCTTTGGTATGTCAAATTATTCAAAGGATTTCTCATATTTTGTCTTCAAACAGACTTTTGTTCTGTTGGCTTCCAAGCCACACTGGTATCATTGGTAATGAACATGGGGATAGATCTGCTAAAACAGCTCTTAACCTTCCCATTTCAGATTTTAAAGTACTATACATGGATTTTAAACCCTCTATTTTAACATATATATCATCCATCTAGCAATCAAATGGAATAGTGATGTTTTCAATAAACTGCATTCAATTAAACCCATTCTCGGAGAAAGGTATCCTTCTTACAGGTCCGTACGAAGAAAGGAAGTTACAATTCCACGAACCCGAATTGGTCATTCACACATTACACACTCCTTGCTCTTGGCTAAGGGAGATGCACCTGAATGCATTCCATGCAATGAATCCTTTACCATCAAACATATATTACTTAATTGCATTGATTTTCAAAGAATTCGTGCAAAATATTTCAATGTCAAAACGCTTCATGAACTTTTTGAAACTACCAGGATTGAATTGTTTTTTTTCCTTTCTCAAAGAAATTGGAATTTACAATAAATTGTGATTCCTTACTCGTTTTAAATATACATATAACAGTATCATTAACACATTACAAACTATTTATTAAATAGCACACATTCAATTGAAATCTTTTATTTACTATAACTTATTTTTGTTACAAGTTTTCTACTTACTATTATTCATTCATTCATTACAAATTCTTATGTATATTTACTTTTACCAAATACATTTTAACCTGTAATTAATTTGATATACATTTTTCCACATCGTCGTAAAACGCGCTAAACGCCTTAGATGTTGATGCGCCTTAAAACACCATTCAGTCATTCCTTTATAGCTGCGGCTTTATCTACAAAGAGTAGTCCCTAAGACAAATCGGACCTGTCACAAAGTCTTATGTTTATAAAAGGAACGATCAAAACGATACACTCACAGATAATGGGTATAATCGACATGCTTTCAAACAATGATAATGATGTTTTACCACACCTTGTAATGGTTTACTTGTTAGAGACAAGATACAACGAATGGAGTTACCACAGCATAAGGGTTCAATCAGTAATTGGATATCATATCGGAAAATCTCGGACAAGGATGTTTATTTACCGTATATGGTCATGTTCAAAATATTTCTTAAAATCGAGCCTCGTTTTCGAGTTTATCATGATAAACCTATCCGTCGCTCGTTGCAAGTCTGTGTGGGCGATTATTATGCAGTTGTGGACATCTTCGAATATATCATACATACAACATGTTCTCGACATCATAGTCTAACGATGTTGTGATCGCAGGCTTCAGGTATAATCTCTGTTTAGGTAAGTGATATTTTATCATAAACATCAAATGGGATAACACATGTTTTAATCTATTACCTATTTATGCATTTGACCTTTTCATTAAATTGAACTCTTCGTTTCGAAACAACTAGTAAACAATTTTCTGTACATGTGATTAAGCGACTTCACATAATTTAATGCAACATCAGACGGCAATAATTCATTTAAACGCTTTCCCAAACGCCAAATTTTCGACTATCCCAAATTGAAAGAATTTGCAGACGAAATTTCAAAATGTGATGGAATTGGATAACAATCTTCTGATAGGACAAAAAACATTGTGGGAAAAGTAAAACTTGCTCGTTATGAGGAATTTCTCCTTTTCCCACAATGTTTTCTAAAGTCGTCTTCAACAAATTGGTCAAATGTCGTTATTGTTTGGTAATGGGTTAAGATAAACACTTTCTCTTTAGTATTTGACAGAGAGCTTTGTTAGCAAAGCAATGTCATGCTTAATGAAAGCAGGGAACTTAACTATCATAACAGTGGCTTTTACAGACCTTCACATCAGGTACTGGTCTCCTTTTCTTTCTTATGCATATACATGGAATATTTTCATAAGGGAATAGAATTATTCATGAATGTTATGGTAGAAAGAGATATTGAGTTTGATCACTTATCCTTTCAGTTGTCAAGACATATGTGAAATAATCGCGTTTACTTCATTCATTGATTGAATATCGATGGAGTAAAAAATATATAAAGTTATAAACAAGGCCGAAGAAAGGGTCAATCGCTAAAGTTGTTATAATTTGTGGCAAAATCGAATTGCAACTATTGTTTGCCTTTTCACATTTTAAATACATGCACATCTGTTGTTGTAAAGAACTGTTGTTGTAAATATGTCGTAAACCTCATGTAAAATGAATGTAATAAAACATGATTAAAGGTGCTGGGATATTATAGATCAAAATAGTATACCAAAGTGTCAATTTGACGGGACTCAGTTCAATTATCTTTTGACCATGACGTCTACAAGTTGTTCGGAACAAATGATCATGAGACAATGCATAATTCTGTTTACAAATGTCGTGACTTCGTTTTCAGCAAACATTGTAAAGTGTTATCTCTATCTTATCCCCAGATGTTTGCAAACGATAGGTTAAACTCTTTTTATGAGAGGTTATCTCTGAGGCCCTGTAAGATAGATACATCAGTGTATATTTCTTAAACCACTCATGAGCACAAAACTTGTTTGAAACCCTGGTATACGATCTGAAAAAGTTTACGTAGATAACGTGCCTAAGGGGAATTTTTGTGATTAATTGTAATGTCACCTTCAAACCATTAATAAGATTAAGATTGAATTAATTTTAAATAGAAAACGAAACTTGTTTCCTGATATTGAAGCACATAAACAGTTTAAAGATTAGTTAAGTCTTATCTTATTTACTTTATACTGGTTGTAAAACTTGTTTTTACAACTAAGATTAATCACGCTCGAATCTGCTTCTTGAATAAATAACCAGTACTTGCGCCGGTTTGTGGGTCAGTGTCGGCATTGTAACCTCGCCGTTATCGAAGATCAAACCCGGGATCCGCCTATCAGGGACCGACGCTCAACCACTGAACAACTGCACGACGTTTTGTTTAAACTGTGATGCTGATGTAACGAATAATACTGCAACCACGATTAGCCTACTGCATATACCTGTTTCTCAGCTCGTCAACTACAAAAAGTCTCATCTGACTCCACTCGCATATTTTATTTCTTTTCCTTCACATTTACTAAATAATCCAATAAGTCATATAGGAGACGCTGAGACGTTCCGGAATAAAGGAAATGTCTATATTAATCTGCTTTTCTTTGATATGGTCCTGGAATGGATTGCATCGTATTCGTTTACTCCAGGTTGTAATCAGTAATTTTAGAAGTATATGCTATAAGACTGTTTGTTATGAAAAAGTCATGAGTTTATTACCTTTGTGTGTCGGGGAACTTTATGTCTTTAGCTCTGCTCAGGGTGAGCTTTTAGGAAACTTGAATGTCCGTCGTCTGTCGTGTGTGCGTACGTGCGTGCGTGAGTGCGTCGTCAACAATTTCAGCGTTTACACTCTAGAAGCCACATTTTTGGCCCATTCTTCCTGATACTTGCTCAGGATGTTTACCTTGATGATATCTCGATCGAGTTCGATCATGGGTGGGGTGGGATCAAAACGTAGGTCACTAGGTCAAATCTTAGTAAAATCTTGTTTACACTCTAGAAGCCACATTCTTACCCCATTCTTCCTGATACTTGCTCAGGATGTTTACCTTGATGATATCTCGATCGAGTTCGATCATGGGTGGGGTGGGTCAAAAAGTAGGTCACTAGGTCAAATCTTAGTAAAATATTGTTTACACGCTAGAAGCCACATTTTTGGCCCATTCTTCCTGACACTTGCTCAGGATGTTTACCTTAATGATATCTCGATCGTCTTCGATCATGGGTGGGGTGGGTCACAAAGTAGGTCACTAGGTCAAATCTTAGTACAATCTTGTTTACACTCTAGAAGCCACATTTTTGGCCCAATCTTCCTGATACTTGCTCAGGATGTTTACCTTGATGATATCTGGATCGAGTTGGATCATGGGTGGGGTGGGGTCAAAACGTAGGTCACTAGGTCAAATCTTAGTAAAATCTTGTTTACACTCTAGAAGCCACATTTTTGGCCCAATCTTCCTGATACTTGCTCAGGATGTTAACCTTGATGATATCTCGATCGAGTTTAATCATGGGTGGGGTGGGGTCAAAAAGTAGGTCACTAGGTCAAATCTTAGTAAAATATTGTTTACACTCTAGAAGCCACATTTTCTGCCTAATCTTGATCAAACTTGCTCAGGATAATAACATTGATGATATCTCAATAGAGTTTGATCATGGTTGGTGCGGGGTCAAAAAGTAGGTCACTAGGTCAAATCTTTGAACCTTGTTTACAGTCTAGAAGCCACATTTTCTGAACACAAATCTTTGAAGAATCTTGTTTACACTCTAGAAGTCACATTTTCTGACCAATCTTGATAAAACTTGCTCAGACTGTTAACCTTGATGGTGTCTTGATCAACTTTGAACATGGGAAGTGTGGGATCAAAAAGTAGGTCACTAAGTCAAATCTGAGAAAAATCTTGCTTACCTTCTAGAAGCCACATTTTCAGCCCAATCTTGATAGAACTTGCTCAGAATGTTAACCTTGATGATATCTCTATCTCGATAGAGGTTGATCATGGGTGGTGCGGGGTCAAAAGGAAGGTCACTAGGTCAAATCTTAGTAAAATCTTGTTTACACTCTAGAAGCCACATTTTTGGCCCATTCTTCCTGATACTTGCTCAGGATGTTTACCTTGATGATATCTCGATCAAGTTCGATCATGGGTGTGGTGGGGTCAAAAAGTAGGTCACTAGGTCAAATCTTAGTAAAATCTTGTTTACACTCTAGAAGCCACATTTTTGGCCCATTCTTCTTGATACTTGCTTAGGATAATAACCTTGATAATATCTCGATCGAGTTCGATTATGGGTGGGATGGGGTCAAAAAGGTTGTCACTATGTCAAATCATAGTAAAATCTTGTTTACACTCTAGAAGCCACATTCTTACCCCATTCTTCCTGATACTTGCTCAGGCTGTTAACCTTGATGATATATCAATCGAATTCGATCATGGGTGGGGTGGGGTCAAAAAGTAGGTCACTAGGTCAAATCTTAGTAAAATCTTGTTTACACTCTAGAAGCCACATTTTTGGCCCATTCTTCCTGATACTTGCTCAGGATGTTAACCTTGATGATATCTCGATCGAGTTCGATCATGGTGGGATGGGGTCAAAAAGTAGGTCACTAGGTCAAATCTTAGTAAAATCTTGTTTACACTCTAGAAGCCACATTTTTGGCCCATTCTTCCTGATACTTGCTCAGGATGTTTACCTTGATGATATCTCGATCGAGTTCGATCATGGGTGGGGTGGGGTCAAAAAGTAGGTCACTAGGTCAAATCTTAGTAAAATCTTGTTTACACTCTAGAAGCCACATTTTCTGCCTAATCTTCCTCAAACTTGCTCAGGATGTTAACCTTGATGATATCTCGATCGAGTTCAATCATGGGTGGGGTGGGGTCAAAAAGTAGGTCACTAGGTCAAATCTTAGTAAAATCTTGTTTACACTCTAGAAGCCACATTTTTGGCCCATTCTTCTTGATACTTGCTTAGGATAATAACCTTGATAATATCTCGATCGAGTTCGATTATGGGTGGGATGGGGTCAAAAAGGTTGTCACTATGTCAAATCATAGTAAAATCTTGTTTACACTCTAGAAGCCACATTCTTACCCCATTCTTCCTGATACTTGCTCAGGCTGTTAACCTTGATGATATATCAATCGAATTCGATCATGGGTGGGGTGGGGTCAAAAAGTAGGTCACTAGGTCAAATCTTAGTAAAATCTTGTTTACACTCTAGAAGCCACATTTTTGGCCCATTCTTCCTGATACTTGCTCAGGATGTTTACCTTGGTGATATCTCGATCGAGTTCGATCATGGGTGGGGTGGGGTCAAAACGTAGGTCACTAGTTCAAATCTTAGTAAAACCTTGTTTACACTCTAGAAGCCACATTTTCTGCCTAATATTGATCAAACTTGCTCAGGATGTTAACCTTGATGATATCTCGATCAAGTTTAATCATGGATGGGGTGGGGTCAAAAAGTAGGTCACTAGGTCAAATCTTAGTAAAATCTTGTTTACACTCTAGAAGTCACATTTTCTGACCAATCTTGATAAAACTTGCTCAGACTGTTAACCTTGATAGTATCCTGATTAAGTACGATCATGGGTGGTGTTGGGTCAAAAAATAGGTCACTAGGTCAAATCTTGATAAAACTTGCTCAGACTGTTAACCTTGATGGTATCTTGATCAACTTTGAACATGGGAAGTGTGGGATCAAAAAGTAGGTCACTAAGTCAAATCTGAGAAAAATCTTGTTTACATTCTAGAAGCCACATTTTCTGCCCCAATCTTGATAGAACTTGCTCAGAATGTTAACCTTGATGATATCTCTATCTCGGTAGAGGTTCGATCATGGGTGGTGCGGGGTCAAAAAGTAGATCACTAGGGCAAATCTTTGAAAAGTCTTTTTTACACTCTAGAAGTCACATTTTCTGCCCAATCTTGATAAAACTTGCTCTGTTAAGACTGTTAACCTTGATGGTATCTTGATAAAGTTCGATCATGGGTAGTCTGGGGTCAAAACGTAGGTCACTAGGTCAAATCTTAGAAAAATCTTGTTTACACTCTGGGAGCCACATTTAAGGCCCATTCTTTATCAAACTTACTCAGGATGATAACCATGACGATATCTCGATCGAGTGTGATCATGGGTGGGCTTGGGTAAAAAGTAGGTCACTAGGTCAAATCTTAGAAAATCTTGTTCACACTCTAGAAGCTACATTTTCGACCCAATCTTGATCAAACTTGCTTAGAATGATAACCTTGATGATATTTCAATAGTGTTCGGTCATTTGTGGTGTGGGGTCAAAAAGTAGGTCACTAGAGAAATATTACCTTGATGATATCTTGACCGAATTTGATCATGGGTGGGGTAGGGTAAAAAAGTTCACTAGGTCCACTCTTTGAAAATTTTGTTTAAACATTAGAAGCCACATGTCAGGATGTTTACCTTGATAATACATTGATCAACTTCGATCATGGTTAGGTGGAGTCAAAAAGTAGGTCAGTTCTCCTTCAAAATGGCATATGTTTTCTTGATGATATAGGGTCGAATTAGATCATAGAAGATGGGATGGGTTTAGAAAAATGGTCACTATGTCACATCATAAATTACTATTGTTTACAATATTATGGTAAAAAATTCGACCCAATCTGTCTGGAACTCGCTTTCTCTTACCCTTCAAAGTTTCTTAGAATATTTGCGTAAGTTTGATAAATCTTGTTTACATTCTAAAGGCAACACTGTTTGTACAATGTATATCGAAGAGGTCTACAGCTTAATTTTTTAAGACATCCAGAGTGCTGATCAAACTTGCTCAAAATGTTAACCTTGATAATATCTTGATTAACTTTGATCATGGGTGGAATGGAATCAAAATGTAGTTCACAAAGTCAAATCTTAGAAAACACCCATTTACACTCTGAAAGCTACATTTTCAGCCCAATTTGATCAAACTTGCTCAAAATGATCAACCTGTTATATCTCAACCAAGTCAGTTTATGAGTAACTTGGGGTCAAAAGTAGATCACTGTCAAATTTAGACAAATCTTGTCCATTATTACTCATGTGTAACATTGTTGTAACCAACACTTTACAAGTGTCAGGTGAGCGATCCAGGACCCTCAGGGTCCTCTTGTTTAATATACATATATCAGTACCATTACAAGTAACTAATTTCTAACTATCTATTTCATATCACACATTCATTACAAATTACTTATCTACAATCTCTCTTTTTTACAAATTTTCTATCTACTATTATTCACTCATTACAATTTTATATTTATATTTTGTTTAACCAAATACATTTTAACCTGTAAATCAATATAATTTTATCCACATCATCATAATGCGCGCTAAATGACCTTAGCTGTCGATACGCCTTAAACACCATTCATTCTTTGTAAATTAATAGAGATTAAGATAAAAACAGTAATCGTCTGTTTCAACCTGAAATCATCGGGTTTATCCAATGAAAGCACCTCTGACTTAATGAGAAGACCGGTACGTGCTTCTTGCATTTTTATATAAATCTGTCAGTTGCAGTATCTTTCGAAACAGTCATTAAATTTGATTAAGGAAACAAAAAATATATTCACTATTTCGCTATCAGATATAAGTTACCTACCAAAAATAAAGATTTAAAGTGATGTTCAACACATTCATGTACATTAGACAACTCGACCTGGACGATCACAAGACATGTGTCATAAGCCGGGATACATAACACAAAATGTGTCACTCAAACCATATGCAGAAGTACCCGAGTAATTTCGATTTAGTTTGTTCCTGAAAGGACTGCGAAAAATGGTTAAAGAAAATACAAAATATGTTTAAATTTATTTATTCTATTCCTAGACAAATTATCAGTCCTAGTGCACAATTTAATGAACACATGGTAACAAGTTGGGCCCCGCTTAAAAGCTCATTAACTTTCTTGAATAGTCGTTTGTATATATCAATATATAAATATGTACACTCGTAGCTAAAACCTCGAATATGTGAATACGTGGTCTCTCAACATCAAATCACACAGAATGGTCTGTTAACCCTTTCCCAAACAATGACGAAATTTGACCACATTGTTGCAGACGACTTTAGAAAACATTGTGGGAAAAGGAGAAATTGCTCGTAACGAGCAATTTTCCCTTTTACCACAATGTTTTCTGCCATAATAGAAGGTTATTTTCCAATTTCATTAGGAAGCTGCGAGAAGCGGCTTCCTCCTTGGAATGCAATGTTAATTTTTCACATGGAGTTGCATAATATTTTTGGGAGAAATTATTGTGAAAGAAACTTCACTAAAATGTAAATAAATGACACAAAAATCTATTGACCAGCAAAAAGAATATTACTAATGTTAATTTATTACAGGAATCTATTTTCCTATAACTATCCAATAACATAATGGTATTGAAACCATTTGTGAAAGTTTGTCAATGACTTCTCCCTAAAAATGTCGTCACGCGTAGACTTGTCACTGCGATTAAATTTTAGATGTGTTTTGTTGGGTGCAACTTTTTCGTAATCACAACATTGTTATAAATAGGTTATAATTTTACTACCTGTATCATTTTACGTCCATTTATTATTTTCCATATAATTTTGAGTCCATATATTAAATGGATTTGTTGCTTTCTTTTATTTATTTTTAAGTTTGAAAGCCAGTCTAAAAATTAGTCACCTGCTTACTCATTGATTAGAGAGGATGAATTCGGGTACCATGAAAAGCACGCTAACTCAGATAGGCATATCTTTTTTATCTAATTTGCACCATATTTTTATACTTAAGAAAGTCCTTAATTACAATCTGTGTGTAGTTTAAAAGAAATAACTTTACAAAAATATTAAAAATTTGCACATGCTCTTGTTAGCCAAGCCGTCCGTCCGTCTGTCACACTTGCTTTCCGACCGATAACTAGAGTTCCTTTTGACCCACATTCTTCAAACTTCATTGGATAATTGGTCTTAGTGAGTTACAGACCTCTATTTTTTTGGGGGTCATTAAGTCAAAGGTCAAGGTCACTGTGACCTTAAATGTAAAAACGCTTTCCGACCAATAACTAGTGTTCCTTTCGACCCACAGTCTTCAAACTTCATTGGATGATTGGTCTTACTGAGTTACAGACCGCTATTGTTTTTTCGGGTCATTATGTCAAAGGTCAAGGTCACGGTGACCTTAAATGTAAAAATCATTTCCGACCAATAACGAAAGTTCCTTTTAACCCACAGTCTTCAAACTTCATAGGATGATCACTCTTATTGAGTTACAAACCCCTATTGTTTTTGGGGTCTTTAGGTCAAAGGTCAAGGTCACTGTGACCTTAAATGTAAAAGCGCTTTCCGACCAATAACTAGAGTTCCTTTTGACCCACAGTCTTCAAACTTCATTGAATGATTGATCTTACTAAGTTACAGACCCCTATTGTTTTTGGGATCATTAGATCAAAAGTCAAGGTTACGGTGACCTTAAATGTAAATACTAAATACGCTTTCCGACCAATAACTAGAGTTCCTTTTGACCCACAGTCTTCAAACTCTATTAGATGATTGGTCTTACTGAGTTACAGACCCCTACTGTTTTTGGGGTCATTAGGTCAAAGGTCAAGATCACTGTGACCTTAAATGTAAAAATAATATATATATTGTTTTTAAATGTGAAAATCATTTCCGACCAATAACTAAAGTTCCTCTTAACCCGCAGTCTTCAAACTTCATTAATCTATGTAATAGCATGTTCCTTCCACATAACTCCAAACCACAACCAGGCCAATTCCTTCCACCTTCTCTCAAAACTACTTTATTACTGAGCAGTGGGGAGACATAAGCTTTTTCTAAAAAGCATTTTCTAGTTTTAAAAAATGGTTTGGTATTCTAATGGATATTTTTGAAAATTTAGCAACACATTATTTACACTTATTCTAGTTTTCCTGAATATACCCTTTTTTTTGCTTAAAACAAATCATCCATTTTGTATGCTGGTTTAATATATGTTTCTTAGGTATTACATTTCATCCATGTTTACAGCTCATAATATTTTGTTCGTTTAAAGCTAATTTGATATATGTTCTACAATTCATAATATTGTGCTGTTAACCAAGTCACACTACCTCAAAAATTGAAGGTGCTCTTCTGTCCATTCTAAGTTTGTGTATTTGTTTTATTTTCCAAGTTAGTTTTATCTCTGTGTACATTTTTTCAAAACTAGGCACTTTTGATTTCTTATTATGTTAATCCCTTTCTACTATATAAAAAAAAATTAGTGTTGTGAGGAAATAATTTGGTCTTCCCTCGCCAAATAGAGCAAATATAGCAATAGTGTTATACATGTTTATCTGTATACAAGGAATTTAAGCACATGATTGTGTCTGTCTTCTACATCTCTCTGCCCCTCCCTAACATTGGGAAAACACTTTGTTTTTGTGCTATCCAGAGATATGTGTGGGTGGACTTATGTCTGGAACTTCCTGAATCTTGTCGTCCTCCTTTCCATAAACTGCTGTCATGCTTTCTATAACTTGGTACAAATGTTCACCTTTATAAGACAGTGTCCTGCACATGCAAAAAGTCTCTAGGTCAAAAGTCAATCCCACAGAGGAAAATTCTTGTCCAGAGCATAACTTCATACATGCAGGGATTTTAGTATAACTTGGCACAAATGTTCTCCATGATGAGGAAGAATAGTGCGGAAAATTGATTGCTAAGAGTCAAGGTAACACTAAGGGGTCAAATGTCAAAATAGACTTTTCAAGTCTGTACATTCAACTTGCATAGAAATTTTTTAAAATGTTTTCATATATATGTTTCCGCTTTTTAACTACCCAGAGCATCACTATAACCAAGTATGATTTTAAATGATTCCGATACTCCCCCCCCCCCGTCATGGTTAAAGGTAGGGATAAACACCACTGCTTGAGTTTTTTCATGTCAGATTGTTCACCAAAACATTACGGCTTCCGTTTGATGCCTTGCATCAAAAATTTTTCTTGTCATAATTTGAAATGTCATCTGCAAACTCTTTCAATCTGGGGCAGTTAAAAGTTTGTTGTTTGGGAAAGAGTTAAACACGCTCTTCACCCACATCTACCCAAGTTAAGCAAGCATCACAACTCGCATTAACAAATCGTCTGCTATTTATTTATACATGAAATATATTGCTGCGTACAATTAAGTCCCAGATCAATACACGGATAATGTATTGGCTGATTTAGAACAGCATGTCAAGCAGATTAACCGTGGCTTGTTCATGTTTCGACTTCACAAATTTGTCCACAGCAGTTTTGACCAAATAAACAAGGGAAAAGTTTCGGTTTAGTGTCTCGATATTCACATGTACAGGTTTATGTCTCTCAATTCGAAACGGTGATATCGACTTTTAAACTAGGTCAAATCTTCAATAAAATGTTGGATGTATTTATAGATTTCCCGAAATCGTAACATGAAGGTTATTACCTTAAATGGCCAAGAACAAATAGGCCCGCATGATATCAACCACGGTAATGTAATACCCCCCCCCCCTTTCCGACAAGTTTAGCCACAATATGAAAAAAAAATGTTTTTCAGTTCATTTTACTTTGCGGAAATTCAGTGAGTCCGCAAAGTTCACAAATACTTAGGTACATGTATAGGCCTACAAATAGACAACACACCCTCTCAATTGTGCACGTTTTTCTGATATAACGTAGTCGATATTACTAATTGGTTCCACACTCACTTCGTGCCTATATTCACATTGAAACTCTCCTATCATGTAGATTAATATTTATTATAAGTTCATATGTTATTCTATTTTTCAGGCTAGCTAACAACGATTCAGGTATTTGGAAAGAAATAAACATGGTATGTTTGATACAATATGTGTTTTAATGTTTTATACACAAGCTGAAAACTATTGGTGATAGTAATTATTTAGACCAAAAGGCTATGTACTCTCGAACTTTAGGAAGGCGAAATCGTTCATCATGTATGTTACAATGTATTTAACATGTGCGACCCAATTCTGTTAAGCAGCTGCTTTTATCATTAATTGATAGCTCTCAATTAAACCGCATTGTTAAAGTCCTGTAAGGTGATGGTTCACAGAGCTGAGGAAATTGTAAAGTTGAAATTTGATTTCTTAAAAAGTGCACTACAGCTGTACTGATATGTGATACCATTGAGGAATATCTATTGGAAGGAAACTTATATCGTCTTCAATTCTTAAAAGTCTATATTTAATGAATCAATATGTATATCAGGCCAAAATCGTGACATCGCTTTTGAGCACCACGGCATATAAACTGTAAATATTAAGATAAATTAACGCGTCCCAAATCAATTATTCCGAATTGGTCATTCACACATTACACACTCCTGGCTCTTGGCTAAGGAAGATGCACCTGAATGCATTCCATGCAATGCACCCTTTACCATCAAACATATATTGCTCGATTGCATTGATTTTCAAAGAATTCGTGCAAAACATTTCAATGTCAATACTATTAATGAGCTTTTTGACACTATCAGGATTGAATTAATTCTTTCCTTTCTCAAAGAAATTGGAATTTACAATAAATTGTGATTCCTTACACATTTTAAATATATATATACATTTATCAATATCATTTTTTCATCACACACTTTTTATTCAATATAACACATTCATTACAAACAATCTATCAACAATCATTATTTTTTTACAAATTTTCTTTCTACTTTTGTTCTTTAATAACAAATTCTTATTTATTTTTTCTTTAAACAATTACATCTTAACCTGTTAATATTTTTAATATACATTCATCCACATCATCATAATGCGCACTAAATGACCATAGCTGTCGATGCGCCTTAAAACATCATTTATTCATTACAAATCAATTATGCTTTCAATTTTTAATTGTAAATCAAGCAACAATACAAAAACTGCATTGTTTCAACAACATTTTTCATTTTGACTAGTATATACTATATATAGTGGTTCGAGTACAAAACTAAATTCACAAGGTACTTCTTCATATAAGTTGAAATCGTTTGAGTGGTAGCTTCCCAGCGGACTAAAAGAATGTGAATGGATCTACAAACATTGGACAGTGTTTTATGGCAGTTCATATTTGGATCTGCCTTAATCCGTGATGAGCCGGGTACTATGATATAAGTTAAACACTGTTAACGCGATATTAAACCCAATCATCAAACACTTTTTGTCCAATGAATAAGGGTTTTCTTTAAATGTCATTGAATTGTCATTTACAGGCTAGCCTACCTCTCCCAGTACGATACCTATTGTCATATCTTTTTGATTATGTTGATTTATAGGCTCACAGCAAATCGCTCATTGTTGCTGCCATTGACTTTGGAACAACGTACTCGGGCTGGGCCTTTTCTTTTAAACACGAGTTTGATTCGGACCCCGTGAAAGCTTCTACCAAATATTGGTCAGGCGGTCAACTAGTATCACTTAAGGGTAGGTAAACTTGTAACCACATATGATGTGTAATATAAGGGTGTCATATAGCCTGTTCAAATGTATTGTTTTAAAACAACGTATCAATTCATCTTTCGGCAGCAAACGTTTTAGTTTCGTTTCAAATAGAATACAATAAGACATTTAGACTTGTTCGTAAGTCATTACACGTTTTGGAGATAAGGCAAAAGACAAATGTACTAACCACACGTCTTGTAACAAACAAGCCTGAAATAAGACGCAAAACAAATGCGCAAAATAAAAGTCCTATAACAAACATACGTCGCATAGATCAACAAATCGACCAGTGACAATAATTTTATCAAAGCAAAACAGTTCCAGATTTCATTTAAAGAAAGCCGATGTCTTTAAATTGTATGTTCTTACACGATATTCTGGCACTTATGATATTTTAATGAGGTATCAAATAAGTTTGACAAGCAATTAATTTGCTTAATAAGTTGATCTGGATCGTTCATTTAGTTTTAAAGATAACTTGTTTCTCAGTGCCCCTCATACCTTTCTCAAGCATTTTGATACCTCACTGTGAGACATCATTTGGGCCAAAATACCTTAATATTCCTTAGTCTTTCAGTTTTCTTCTTCACTTGTTCATTGTTGAGGATATTAGAGAAGATTGTCAGTTTAAATTGTCAAATAGATTTCCTCTTGAAATAAAGTCTTTATTATTATGCATGGCGTCAATCAAAAGCGCCGAAAACGAACGGAATATTTGTTGATTGTTGACTTTGTCTAGTATCCTGGCTATTTAAAGGCTAATAATCAAACAAGATTTGAACGAATGCTTCATTTTGTTCATTCTTAGTGAATGAAAGAAATGAAGGCGGTCATGGTGCACATTGATTTTCGAAGTCATCACTTCTGTGCGTCCGGAAATATGATATATTTGTATATTGAACCAATTTTCAGCGCCAACATGTGTCTTGCTCCATAATGATGGAGAAACAGTCCATTCGTTCGGCTACGATGCCGAGACGAAATACGCTGATATAGCCGGCAATGAAGATCCAAAACAATGGTACTTCTTTCGACGCTTCAAAATGATGTTGTTTGGAGAAATTGTAAGTATTCACTAAAAAGGTCCATTGATGCCCTATGATTAAAAACGAATTGACGATCGATGTATAATACACTGACTTCATACATAATAATGCCGCTAGAACACATATCCTATCACGAAGTTTCTTCTTTGAGGAACAAACTAGTATATTCCTAAATGGCTACTGGTCACCTTTCAAATAACATACCTTTACCTTTAATTATACATGTATGCTTTACCTTTATGTCATTTTCATTTATAATTTACCGTCGTAAAGTGAGAAACCGTAGATGCGTGCGATTATCACTGTTTTATTCAATATTTCAATGTAAGAAAGGTTTTATGGTTCAACGAGGTATTGGAAAACGGAACCATAATGTTTTATACAAATTATGCGTTATGTGTTTTTCACCTTCGTAAAAATATTAAAGATCCGTATGGTTGGATATTATTCAATACACGGGGGATGGGGAGAAATGATAAATATAGTATCGTGTTAACCAGAATTCAATCATAATGTCATCAAAACGTTGATATGTTACAAAAATAGAAAAAGAAAATTTCTGACATATTTTGTCCTCGATGTTCAATGAAACCATACACATTGTTTCCACCTATCTAAATCTCCAAATATTGATACAAATAAAGTTCTATCTTTCGTACACAGGGCGTTAAGAAGAACATACTCCTTGAGGATGCCAGCGGCAGAAAGCTGCCTGCGTTAAAGGTGTTTTCCTTGGTTATTCGCTACCTAAGGGACGACCTTACCACTGAAGCTAACAAACGTCTGGGAGACAATGGAATCACACGGGACGAGGTCCACTGGGTGCTGACGGTACCCGCCATATGGAACGACGCGGCTAAACAGTTTATGAGAAAAGCCGCTGAACTCGTACGTACATGTGCATGGAATATTAACGTAGTACACGTCTTATAGACATAAGATCGTTCATGAGGTTTGCAGGGGTACTGGAATACATTCGTATAGCCCTGCAAACTCCGTGAGCGGTCATAAGGTCAAATGTTTTGTTTATTATAGTGTCACCACTAGTTAAAGGGCCAGCCAGTTTGGCTTATGAGACACTTTGCACTGATTATACCAAGTACCTCCCCTCTTCTATCACTATGGCAGGCGCAAAGCGGATATAAGTCAGTAACCATTACTGAATTTAACTAGCTCGCGGCTCACGAACCGGCCATTTCGGAGCAAGTCCCACGAGCAACATTTCCCGGATAAATGCCTCCCGTGGGGCTCGAATCGTTATATTTCCGAATTACTGCGGAATCATTACATAGGTACGGCCTGTACTGTTTGTCAGATTGTTGAAGTGTATGGCGATACATTTTTTAATAGCTAGTAATTGCCTCATCTTATCTTCGTTCTAATATTGTTCTTTCTATATTGTATTTTGTATCTTTTAGGCAGAAATAAAAAGCGAGAATTTAACCATAGCTTTAGAACCAGAAGCCGCATCCCTGTTTTGTCGACATCTCCCTGTGGCAAGAAACAAAGGAGATACCAATGGTTCCCTGGTCAAATTCATGGCAGGATCTAAGTACCTTGTTCTAGATGCAGGCGGTGAGTGGGCGTGAAATATTGACCTACTGATGAGTTCATATTGTCTTAGAGTCTAAACCACACTCACAGTCTGGGGAATCACGTGACCAATATTAAAGATATGCCCGAACAAGATGGCCGCGCCGCGACCATGGCGGAACAGGTATTTTACTGTTTTCACCTACTTTTGCCAATGATGGCCATATTGTTAACCCTGCAAGAGCTGACCATCAACTTTTTGGTTCTGGTGAGATATGAAAACTCATGATTTATAACGGCGTAACGTGTAACACTCGATAGAAAAGTCGTAGTTGAATGCCGTCTCTTTGGACATTCGCGCCAATCGACTTCAATTTCTCTACCGAGTGTAAGCTCTTGCAGGGTAAACAATATGGCTATCATTGGCAAAAGTAAGTGAAAAAAGCAAAAACACCTTAGGAGCGGTCATTTTGTCTGGACACAATATCGTAAACATTGGTCACGTGATTCCCCGCATGAATCATGAAACAACAATCTATGGAATGTAGTAATATGCTATTCTTGGGTCTTACGAAACAAGATTTAGTTGTTTGTCCGGTGCTTTTCTTGTTATTTAACCTGGGTCCCCGTGACTAAGTGGTTTGCGAAATCACGTTCCCTTTTCGGTAGTGCTGAAATCCAGGTGACGGCCTTTGAGTTGTCATGAGAGGTGGTTTTCTGGTTGACTTACGGAATGCTGATGGTTCTATCAACTTGACCAGCCCTTAAGGACTGTAAGGTTTGGAGTAATTCTCCATCATGAAGAGCCTGACATCGCAACATAAGTGAAATGATGGTGGCATAAAATTTGACACCAATCTACCTTCCTACCTGATTTGAAGAAAAGAAAACATCTGAATTTGGGTAAGAAGTAAACGATAGTTTTTGCTAAATTGACATATCAATTTAAAGCATACACTCTTGTTTTTAGTCTATTAGCCATATACATTCATATAAAATAGTATATTGCTCAATACATGTATTAGGACAAAGGACAAATAAGGATAAACATAAAATTTCCCCAAGGGCTAATAAATATGTGTAGAAGTTTTTTCTCTCAGAACTTTTTATTTTCAGCTGCAAAAAATACTGGTTAATGCCGCAGATCTGACAAAACAACAATAATATTGTATATATTTTTTTGCTAGGTGGCACTGTCGACATCACCGTACACGAAATAACCAGTTCTGGGACCATTCGAGAATTACATCAGGCCAGCGGAGGAGCGTGGGGAGGTACAAAGGTAGATGATGCTTACGAGGAGTTCTTGGTTGAGCTTGTAGGTAATGCCATAGATCAAATAGATAGAGGGAGGGGGGGAGAGGGTAGAGTAAGGGAGGGAGAGGAGAGTGGGGGATATAGAGAGAGAGGGAGATAGAGAGTTGAGAGGGAAAGAGAGGGGAGAGGGATGGAGAGAGAAAGGGAAGAATGGAGGATATAAAGTGGGAGCGATAGTGGAGAGGGAGGGAGAGATAAGAAAGAGTTGGGGGAGAGGGAGAGAGAGAGGGGAGAGTCGGGGATGTAAGGGGAGAGGGATGGAGAGAGAAAGGGAAGAATGGAGGATATAAAGTGGGAGTGATAGTGGAGAGGGAGGGAGAGATAAGAAAGAGGTGGGGGAGAGGGAGAGAGAGAGGGGAGAGTCGGGGATGTAGGGAGAGGGATGGAGAGAGAAAGGGAAGAATGGAGGATATAAAGTGGGAGCGATAGTGGAGAGGGAGGGAGAGATAAGAAAGAGTTGGGGGAGAGGGAGAGAGAGAGGGGAGAGTCGGGGATGTAAGGGGAGAGGGATGGAGAGAGAAAGGGAAGAATGGAGGATATAAAGTGGGAGTGATAGTGGAGAGGGAGGGAGAGATAAGAAAGAGGTGGGGGAGAGGGAGAGAGAGAGGGGAGAGTCGGGGATGTAGAGAGGGAGAGATAGTGGAGAGGGAGGAAGAGAGAGGAAGGAGAGAGAGAGAGAGGGTAGAAGGAGGGAGAGAGAGAGAGGCAGGGAGATGGAGTGGAGAGGGAAGGAGGGAGGGAAAAGGGAGAGAGAGGGAGACAGGCAGGGAGATGGAGTGGAGAGGGAGGGAGATGGGAGAGGAAGGGAGAGTGGAGAGGAAGGATCAGAGAGGGAGAGGAAGCGAGATAGAGAGAGAGTGAGTGAGATAGATAGATAGAGGAAGGGAGACAGAGGGAAGAGGGAGGAAAGAGGGAGAGAGATATCAAATATCTATCAAACATACTATTTTCTTTTTCACTACATTTGTTGATAGCAATTTCTTTTTTATTTATCTATGAAACAGGTCCGGCAACCATGAAAGCATTCAAAAAGGTGCATATGGAAGATTACATCGATCTATTCCGAGACTTTGAAATAAAGAAGCGAACCATCACTCCGCAGAAAGAGGGTAAAATCACATGCAAGATACCGATTGCACTGGTTGAGATGTACAAGGAAGTTACACAAAAGGTTCTGAAGGACATCATCAGTTCTTCTAAATATGCGAATCAAGTAATCGTGTCCAGCGATAAACTGCGAATCGACGCCGAAGTGATGAAAGGTTTGTTTTCTGGCCCCGTGAAGAGCATTGTCAATCACGTCCGAGAATTACTGCGAAACCCGGCGGTGACCGGATGCTCCGCCATCTTGATGGTTGGCGGGTTTTCGGAATCTCCGATTCTCCAAGAGGAAATCCGGCGGGCGTTTTCCGAGAAAAAGATTATCGTTCCCGAAGAGGCCGGTCTCGCAGTGCTGAAAGGCGCCGTTATATTTGGTCACAGTCCGAGGGCAATTGCGGAGAGGGTGTGTAAGTACACGTATGGTACTGGCGCTACTCACAAGTTCAGCGACGCATGTAGCCACCCTCCAACTCGACGTGAAAAGGATCGAAATGGTGTGTTACGATGTCATGATATATTTCGTACACACGTACAGATCGGACAGACTGTCAAACTAGGGGAGGAACAGCCAGAAGAAATATATAATCCCTACTATGATGATGATACTTCGATGTTGTTCAGAATGTACGCTTCATCGACAACCAAACCCTTCAGTATAACACAAGAAGGATGTCACAAGATTGGAGAATGTAACATACCTATTGGAATATATGATGGGAAGAAGAGGTCCGTCGGTCTGAGATTGATTTTTGGGGGAACAGAAATCGAGGTAGTACTTGAAGACAAGACGACTGGAAAGGTAACAAGGAAACGTGTGGACTTTCTCGGGTGATTCGTGCGAATTGGCTACTAGCTGTTTTAAATAGGACAGTTTCACTGCGTCTGATTGTACATTAATTAGTCGTTGTCTTTATTTGACTTGTCTTTAATATTACATTTTTAAAATGATATGTTCCATGGCTTGAAATAAAACCCCACGTGTCACAAAGCATACTGAAATACAGCTGTATTAGAGATGAAAACAACACACCGTATCGTACAAAGTAAATTTGCTTGACTAAATCTCTGTACTGATCGTAACAAATTTCGCCATAAAAAATTCCTGTTTCATCGAATTTCAATGCAATGCAGATGGTATTTGGTAGATATGCTTGAGTTATACTTATCAGTAATATTAATGAATTAATCTAAAAAACCAGTCCATGCGCAGTATTTTGAGAAACTGCTTAAACACGCTACTCGGAGGTATTCTTTTCAATATCAAACGTGCAAAATGAAATACCATGGGTGTATTTTTAGAACAATTGGTATTTCTTGCTCTTATCCACACTGACCTCAATTAGGATTAAGAAGACATCAGATATCGGGCGATCTGCTAGTCAGGATGGGTCACTTTTACTGCGTGCAAGACTTTGTTGCTTCTCACAACCATCTTACTGGTTTGTTTTGCCAGCGTATCTCCGCTACTGTGTCTCTGTCCTATAATACTAATTGCTCTATTACACAACTGACAGAGGGTTCCTTCACTACAATTCGCACACTTTAAGATGGGATCGAAGGCTGCGGCATATTCAGAGTCGTCGCTTGGTGAAGTAGATATATAGTTTTTGTATTGCCAAAAGTCAGATTTGTGTATCACATTTGTGATACGGTAATGGTGTTCCCTTTTAAGGATTGTTTAAAACGGAATCGGTTTGTGTAGATCGGTTTTTTCGTGCGAGACTATCTAAAAGGTATCTAAAGAATTTTCGATTTCCGTTTCGCCGAAATGCTATGATAAGATGATTGTTGTAAATACTCTTTATAGTTTTTTAGTATTGCAGAATTGAATTGAAGCATCTTCTTAGAACAGAAACTTGGGCGAATTAAAACATACTAAGATTCATGTAAGAGATTTGGATATTGCTGATAAATCCGCGATCTTTTCTCTCGATAAAACTGTTCCGGCCATTACAAATCTTATGTGTACTTTTATACTTTTACCCGGAGTAAAAGATAATCATAGAAATATTTTATATTTGGCTGATTGTACTGAAAGAAAATATAGATCTATTTATATGAGTTTCGTTAACCTAATTGTTCACGAAATTTTCCGTTTTCTGAACGTATATGTTCGGAATGTACGGTCGTATATATGTATATACCACTAGCGCGGGTCTCGAGGTTTAGACCGGGCTAAACGATATATGTCCTTCCTCAAGCCCAAATCCTGTGCAAAAGCAATCAGTTTCTAAGATTGATTAGTGTCTTTTTTCAAATATAGTATGTTTAAATGTGAATAAACACATTATATTGTCGTAGTTAATTAGCGATAAGACTTACTATATACTACAGTGCATTCCGTTTCGGACACAACAACACTTCGAGGGTTTAATGCAAGACTATAGTTAGTGCTACACATACATGCAGCACTTACTATAGTCTTGCACTTCAAACCCTTGACTTATTCGTTCTGTATTTACTTTTACCCGGAGTTGAAGATTATTATATACAATGTAAATAAAAGTTATATTTGGCTGAATGTAATGACGCCTTACGTGTTTATCTTCCCTGAGGAAGAAAATTTCCCTCTTCGAAGTTTAATAGAAACATTAAGCGGAGGTGGACGAAGACCCTTCCACATCCGTCCGGTTGGCACTCTTCCACATCCGTCAGGTTGGGACTCTTCCACATCCGTCAGGTTGGGACTCTTCCACATCCGTCCGGTTGGGACCCTTCCACATCCGTCCGGTTGGGACCCTTCAACATCCGTCCAGTGTGGACCCTTCCACATCCGTCCAGTTGGGACCCTTTCACATCCGTCCAGTTGGGATTCTTCCACATCCGTCCAGTTGGGACCCTTCCACATCCGTCCAGTAGGGACCCGTCCACATCCGTCCGTTTGGGACGGTAAAAGAATGCATTTTCAGTTCATATCGGCTAACAAACATATGTCGGCATTCCACATACCACAGAGTAGTTAAAAAATTATAACCACTCCATAATACTGTAACCCGTTTGATCTAGCTACGAGGGAAAATGTGCTTTTTAATATATGGTAATGTCCCCATTTACATGTTTTTAAATTTGTATCGTAGAAGATAAGGTTTGCACGTGAGAACATTTGTTAACAGCGCATATGGGGTTTAGTTTTTGGACTAAGGGTGCGTCAGCACCTTAGTCCATTGAATTTACATACCACTTTTTGAGGGTCGGTACTTTATCGATACACAAACAGCGGTCTGACCCAACATTTACTCATTAAACATCCGCCTTCACTTTGCGGACTAAACCTTCTTGGAACTTGGAATGTAGTCCGGATTTACTCGCTTTGTTTCGCCCTATATAATTACTGTCAAAATTATTACATGCTGCCCTTGACATTGAGCTGGTTTCCGGTATCAGTATCGAATGAACATGTCATTATATTGTATAAAAACATAGCATCTTCAGTCGGTAACATTTCGTACCCAGACGTTTAGAATAGTAGATATTCATTTACACTTACGTTCGCTGGACTTTTGCCCATTTAATTTCATTTATTTGTATAATGTCATTACTCTTGAGTTTCGCCCGTGTTCACTGTCTCTAAATATAGCTTTAAGACTTGGAACACATAGTGTGTAACGTATTGATTTGTGCTGCGAATGAAATTGCCATTGAAATCAAGATAATTACAGAAATGTTTATGGAAAGCATGTTTAACTTTGGATTGCTTCGATAGGTTGTTCTATAAATGTGAACACATTATCTTCAGCTGCAATAGATCCCACAGCAGAAAGCCCACTCAATCTTCCCACTTTTTTTTTTAAATTAAATGTAAATTATTATGTTTTTGCCGCCGGCTATCACTTTTGATATGCTTCAGTGACATATTTCAGAAACTTGGGAAATGGGAACGGTTGAGACCATTTTATCCTCTCTAAATATTCGTTGCTGATGTTGTAATCTTGATTCACTATTATATCAAGCCATTCAACCGGCTTCTTTTCCGTTTGAACAGTATGCTTTTAAACACAAATTTAGTTCTATACAGATACAACAGCACTGATGAGATAATTAACATGTAAATGTTCAGAATGAGGAATGCCTGTTGGACCGTATAGGTCTGCGTGTCGGTGAGTAAATTAATGGCGCCGGTCATCAAATTGGCGATTAGAAAAAACAGCAGCCCGTTGTCGTTAATGGCTTGTAACAGCGAACACGATCGGTCATCTTCCATAGACGTGCCTGGAAAGTTAACAAAAAGGAAATATTAGATTTATACGATACACATGTGGTATCTCCGCAATGTATTGCATGTCTATTTGCTCACAACGTTTGCAGAAGTACGAAGTACCAAAATGTTCTTCGAACACATCTGCGACCTTAGCGAGCGAGTATAAGCCCGTCTTCCCTTACCTTCAAATAAACAACGCTATTTCTTTGAAATTCCTTGACGAGGCGCTATAGAAATGTCACCGGACCGCTATACTGGCACAGCGTTTGATAGCGTATATTATTTCAAGTGTTGACCACTAAGTCCCATCGCTCTTAACTCATTACCACCTAACCCCATATTTTACGTCTTGCAATAGACGACTTTCAAAAAGCATTGTGACAAAAGGAGGAATTGCTTGTCACAAGCAATTTCTCCTTTTGCCACAATGCCTTTTCAATCTATTCACATATCACAACAGCCGATCTGAATGGTTTTTCACATGTTTACAAAGCTTTCCTTAACTCGTCTTCAAGAAAAAGAAATGTCTTCCGCTAGTGGTAAAGAGTTAACAGGGTGGACGTAATTGGTAAACAGTTGATAAGGTGAATGTATGAATCAAAAGCATTGACATCAGAAGTTACACGTTTGTTCGACGGCAATGATCGCCTTTTTTGTTAAATTTTGATTTTTATAATCAGTACACATATGGATTTGCTTCACTCTTTAAATCAGTTATTTGTTCAAACCTCGAAAGGTAAGAAGATATGGTTCCCAACTTCGCATACAGAGGTCTTAAGTTTGAGACAAGGCTCGGCAATATTCATTACAATATATCACATGGGTGAAAGTGTTCAGGATTATTCCTGAATTTCAGGTTTTATACTTTTTGTCCCTATATAATGCAATAGCAAAAATGCCTTTTCAGGATAATGAACTACAGATTTCAGGATTTTGAAGTTCTTTCATTTTCACCCATTAATAATCAGTAAATATAGAGCCCTAGCCTACCACTGGTGGATCCAGGAAAGCCGTGATATAACTGAAATATTGTTGACACGACGTTCAACACCATAGTATAACATTTGAACACAGTCATTGCGACATTATTTACAGATATTTGACAACTGATAAATTGTGGTCACGTGGAAAAGCAGTCGGTAGTTGTTTATAGTAAGGTGCAGTTCTTGATACTGTTGTACTAAACAACTTGAGGAATGTATTTGCGTAAGTAAAAAATGATAAACATAGATGGTTTCTTAAATGAAGGTACAACATTGCAATGTGACTCGTCATTTGAAGGGTCTCGAAGATACAATTCCAACGACGTGGTTCTTTTTTGCAATATGTCTTAACAATCTGAACACATCGGGTTTATCCAATGAAAACACCTCTGAAATAATAGAGACGACGCCATAGTGTTTCCCGCGAGAATGACGGAATCCCGGACATTTGCCCCCCCGGACATTTGCCCCCCCCCCGGACATTTGCCCCCCGGACATTTGCCCCCTTTTTGGTATAGGGCGGACATTTGCCCCCTCGCTCTAATGAACAGGGCGGACATTTGCCCCCTCACTTTTTTTTTTTAACTTGCTTGACCAAATTGTGTTCCGTTGTATTAAAATATATATTTGAATTGAAATACCATTTTCATCAGACTATCATGTCAATTTGGCTCTATTACTCCGATTGCACCTGGTCAATTTTGCTCATCCAACCGTGAAAGGGTAATGGGTGTATAACAATTGATGACGCGCGAGGAAGGGATGACGCGCGAGGAAGGGTATATCCCATGTTAACACCTTTGCACTTGGTCAATCATGTTTATCCACCATCGGAATATGAAATGTTTGAATGGGACAGTAAAATAATCGAAATGATAAAATGATCGGTAGGGGGGAATTTTCCAATATTATTTGTATTATGGTAAGGGTCTTATACATAAGAAAGCAACAAGTGTATTGAATATAAACATTTACTTTTATTTTTCAAAATGGTCAAATATGAATATGTTTAACGCAGACGGATGCTGCACGGGGCGTCCACCTGGTTTAAATCAATTAAGGTATTACCTACATCTTCAATCTTCTTTAATCTTATTACCGATCAAAGAAAATCACACTTATCCGACACTTATCAAGACAAACCAAAAAAACAAGAGAACCAATTTAACTTAAAATAGCCAAATTAACGTCGAATCATCTTATGAACGTATACCGCCTTTTCACTGGTGGATGATCATAATTGACCAAGTGCAATCGGCATAATTAAGCCAAATTGACAAGTTATAATAGTATTTCAATTTCAAGTTAAAAAAAAGTGAGGGGGGCAAATGTCCGCCCTGTTCATTAGAGCGAGGGGGCAAATGTCCACCCTATACCAAAAGGGGGGCAAATGTCCGGGGGGCAAATGTCCGGGGGGGGGGGGCAAATGTCCGTATACCGAATGACGTCACCTTTCTTGCGTTTTTAAAAATAGATCTTAAATGTGAAATCTTAAAAGTCATTAAATTTGATTGAGGAAACAACTAAACATGTCACAACAACAATTTCGGCTTTTGGTATGAGTTACTGATAAAAAATGATTTAAAAGGATGTCCAACACTTCCATACACATTGAACTACTTAACGTGCACGATTAGAAAATGTGTTAATTGCCGGATGCCGATTTACCCGAAAAATTGTAACCCTACACTTATATCCGAGGTGTATTTCACAGCTCACGGAAATACCCGAGTAGTTCTGATTGATGTCTCAACCTACTATTGAAATAAGAGTGAATACAATGTATTGTCTTTAATTCATGCAAATCTTAAGGACGTTCTCTTAAGCGTATAATTCTTAGTAAAACGGTACCCAGGTACATGAACGCATTTGCCGAACACTGCGATAATGAGATTTGTCGTTAATCGACATTTATCAAGTTATTGAGGGGAGTCCGTTTTTCTACGACCTTTTCTGATTCTAACAATACATAATGGGGGAGCGGTCAGTTTTTGATAGTGTGTAAATTTTATTCAACAATATATGCCATAAAGATTTCTAATTGTCAAAATATTTATGGTCAAATCTGTCAAAATGCTATCAGTTATTGTATTTACGGCCCATCTTCATTAGACTGAAATACAGCTTAAACAGCGCATAACCTCAATACAAACAATACTTTTACCCTTTCCCGAACAATAACCACATTTGACCACTTTGTTGCAGACGACTTTAGAAAACATTGATGGAAAAGGAGAAATTGCTTGTAACGAGCAACTTTTCCTTTTCTCATAATGTTTTCTGCCCTATCACAAGATTATTCTCCAATTTCATCACATTTTGAAATGTCGTCTGCAAGCTCTTTCAATTTGAGACAGTGAAAAATGTGTTGTTTGGGAAAGTGTTAACGTTTACCTTCTGCCGTTGTGACAATATGCCTGAAGTATGTGAGAACAATGTCGAATACCAGACCTTGTAGCATTAATGTTGACGTTACACCAATCTGAAACAATAAACAGTAGATATGTTTAAGATCAATCCCCCTTCAAAAATTGAATTTCTCATATTGAGTTTATGTCGGACCGAATGTTAGCAGACGCATGTGCTATTTTATTTTCGGTGTCATTTAGCCTTTTCCCAAACAAAAACGATATTTAACCACTTTGTTGCAGACGACTTTAGAAAACATTGTGGGAAAAGGAGAAATTGCTCGTAACAAGCAATTTCTCCTTTTCCCACAATGTTTTCTACCCTTTCAGAAGATTATTTTCCAATATTTATCACATTTTGAAATGTCGTCTGCAAACTCTTTCAATTTGGGACAGTCGAAAGATTGTTATTTGGGAAAAGGTATTTGCAGAAGTAAATGAAATAAAACTGAAAAAAAAAATGTTGGCACCTTTAATCCAAGTGAATTGTTCTGCCTACATTTTGAACAAATAAAATTAAGTCGACATGTAATTTCTTATCGGAAGCATAGCTCAAGTGTCTGGTTATTCTTGTCTTCAAATAGAAATAAATGCGAATAAGTGTAGAATCGAAGCTCAAAGAAAACTTAACTGTATGAAACGGAAAAATGAAAGATTGTATTGAGATTGGAAAATTGTTTTCTAAATCGTCTTTACTACTTACGATGAAAAAGGCATACGATAAGTTGGCAAATTTTCTGGACGGTCGCTCTATATATATGGAAGTTACGTTCATCAGTAACCATGACGATCCACACACAGTCGCTATCACCATGGTAACGCGACAGTACTCGGAAATTGTTTCTCTGAAATGAATGGTTGAATGTACTTATTCGTTGCTTTGTAATTTGTATTGAAGAATTTGAAACGAGAATTAATTTTTTTGCCAAACAAAATATGTATCGTTCAAAATAAGGCTGCAGTATCTGTAACTGCAATGCTAAATTCACAATTCACTGCAATTCACTAGAATACCTTTTCTAATTCATTTATAGACAATTATATAACATCAAGGGAAATCTAAGGAAAATGTTACCCTACACTGCACAACTTTCATTTGACACAAACAAATGCTCCTCACATATCAACGGCGATGTTTAGTTCGGTTTTATATTTACCACAATATAAATCATTGGGCTTTGGACTATATTGAGGTTGGCTTACCTTTTCCTCAACAAGACCCTGCCAATCTGTACGCCCACGAAATATATCGCCAAGAACCCGACCGAGGACACGATTCCTTCCCTGTTCGACTCCAGAACCCCTCGTCTCGCCCCGTTACCATCGAAACCAAACAACACGAAATCGTGAAGATATGTGTTAGACAGGGCGAACTGGTATGTACAGATGATGGCTGGTCCCAGCAGACAGTGTACTCGGCGCGGTGTTATACACGGGAGCAGTGTGGATCCCGTCTGAAGGTTTGAGAAAAGAAATGGCTACAGCAGTTAACCCTTTACCATTAATCCACATTCGGCGCGAGTTCTGGTTATGTATCCAGTTATAAAAACTTGTTTCACAACAGATGTAAAATGCATAAGTTTAAACTAAACGCCAAATCTTTAACTGTCCCGAAATGGAAATGTTTGCAGACGACATTTCAAAATGTGATGAAATTGAAAAAAAGACTTCTGATAGGGCAGAAAACATTAAGAGCAATTTCTCCTTTTCCCATAAAGTTTTCCAGAGTCGTCTGCAACAAACTTGTCAATTGTCGTTTTTGTTTGGTAACGGGTTTGACAAGGTGTAATACATTTCAAAAAAGTTTCAAAGCGTAGTATTTGTTATCTTCTCACAGGACGCAAGTCTTGCAGACATTTCTTTATAAGAGGTCTCTACATAAGAAGCACATGTTATGAAGGTCCTCTATGCGTTATTCACCTTAATAATAACAGCATACATAATGTTAAGATTCATCGAAAAAGAGAGCAATGTTGTTTTAATCATTTCCATCTCATAAGTATGTAAGATCTAGTCCACAAACATAAGCTCGTCACTTCAAAAATGGCGATGAATACGTTTTTCGCGGTTCTATCTCGACAAACTCCGCGCAGGATTAATTCCCTTTACCATACTTCAGTGCAGTAACGAAATGAAAAGGGAGATCATTGCGTAGGAGAATGCTATTTCGGTAGCAAGTTTGACAAAATCGATTTGTCTGGGGGGTTTAAAAGGCATGTTTTCCTATTTATAACAATTTGTCTTTAATTGCACCAAGCGACTTAGATGGCTCGACACGGTGTGCTTTTTGCACACATTTGACCAATCTTCAAAACGTCTTTTTATACTAAATGATGCTGTACAATATGACAGCCTTTTGACCATGTACTATCAACTCAAGCTCTTACAGCTTGGCAGATTGGCATACACACAGGTTAACTTTTCACTTGTCTTCATATCGCATAGACATAAATATTCAGAGAGCAACAGTAGAACTGTAAAGCTGTGTCATGAAATGACCTATAGTTTTTTCGTATGAAAATTAATACAATCACATGGTTGCACGATAATTCCGAAACTGTTTTCGATATGCCGCATCATGATTGGTTGTGCATCGGATAATGTATATTTATCGAGTAAACCAATTGATGCACATAAACCAACTTCGCCAGAACAAAGAATCAATATTTTCATTCATTAAATATGTTCATCGCGTCAACAGTATTTCATTTTAATAACATGTCCCTACTTATAAACGATGGAGGAAGACCCCTATCTTTACTTCCAGAACGGCCGGACGAGCTTGGGTAAAACATCGCCATTCAAAAAGTCATATTAGTCCAAATAACATATACTGTACTTCCATCTAGTTGGATATCTCGTACAGTGAACGGATTGGGTTGGGTATCACAGAAAGTGACCGGATTGTGTTGGGTATCACCGAAAGTGACCGGAATGGGTTGAATATCACCGAAAGTGACCGGATTGTGTTGGATATCACCGAAAGTGACCGGATTGGGTTTGATATCACCGAAAGTGACCGATTTGGATTGGATATCATCTTACAGTGACCGGATTGGGTTGGATATCACATTAAAGTGACCGGATTGTGTTGGATATCACATAAAGGGACCGGATTGGGTTGAATAACACCGTAAAGTGACCGGAATGGGCTGGATATCACCTAAAGAGACACTATATGATTGGATAACAAAGTAAGTGACCATATTATTTTGATATAACCGAAAATTACCGGATTGGATTGGATTTCACCATACAGTGACCAGATCAAATCTCGGTGATATCCAATGCAACGGTTCTAGCAATAACCAAAACAACGCAACATACCTTAACCACGGCCAGAGTGAAGAAGAAATTCCAATGTACGCCGTATTCTTGTACAGGTACATGATAATCCGCCATTCCGGTCAGATAGAATCGGGCAAACCCGAGAATAAACAGAGGTATAGTGTCACCGAACGCTTTCTTACAGGCCGACCACACGCTGGAAAAGTGGGAAGATTCAGAATAATCTGATATAAACCAATAACAGCTTAACCCTTTATCTATACAGCAATGACGACATTGGGCAAGTTTGGTGCAGACGACTCTGGAAAACATTGTGGAAAAAGGAGAATTTGCTCGTAATCAGGACTTGTGTCCTGTAAGCAGATAATAAACACAACGCTTTGAAACCTTTTTGACTCTAGAAAACATTGTGGGAAAAGGAGAAATTGCTCGTAACGAGCAATTTCTCCTTTTCAAACAATGTTTTCTGCCCTATCAGAACATTATTTTTCAATGTCATCGCATTTTCAAATGTCGTCTGCAAACTCTTTCAATTTGGGACAGTCGAAAAGTTGCCGTTTGGTAAAGGGTTGATATGAAATACTACCGACACAAACCTTCGTAAAAGACCAAAATCCTTACAAACGCTTTATGAGAGCACCAATCGGTGTCTATCCTATGTGGATCGTTCAGAGTGTACTCTTCGTTTTGTTCAATATGACGATCTTTACTTCAAACATATTTTATTGCCAGAAATCTTTTGTCAGTGAATAACAAACACAAAAGTTACAAGTCAAGGTAAAAGGGTCTGGCCAAAAATCTCACAACATTATATTTGGCCATTCCCTTTCATCAAAATCGACGTATCCTTATATAATCCTTATATCCTGTATGTGTCTTTGTCCTTCAGGTCTGGACGTACAAAATGCCTTCACAGACAAAATTTAGTCTTTTTTAATTATAGTGTCAGCCCTATTGAAAGGGCCAGTCAGTTTTGACTTATGAGACACTTTTCACTGATTTAACCAAGTGCCTTGATTGAACTTAATACATACCTGCTGAAAGGTGCTTTATTTCTCGCTTCAGGTGACACAATAGCATTAGACATCACGTAAAACCCGAGTCCTGTATCCATAAGAGCTGTCCCATACACACGTGACTTCATAAAATACACGGGATAAATCTGGAAATCCACCGCCAAGATTGCGAACCCAGTAAATATGTTTGTATATGCCCGGAAGTAGGAAATAAATGGAGTGTTGACCATCGGCAACCCAAAGAATGGAAGTGATTTCCTTGCGCATGCGTAGTTCGGTTTGAGTAGACAATACATCACCATAAGTAAGATTGTACCGGATGTTGCTATGAAGAAATACATCGCTTCTTCGTGTAGGATCGTCTTCATGCACTCTACAGGCAGTATAATCATCACGAAATCTACTATCAGGACGGTCCTGTAAATAAAATGAAACATATTTCAGTTCATACTTATTTCTTTTACAAGTTCTTACAACTTATATTAATAACTCTCGATTCTGCTTCCTTGATACATAACCAGCACTCGTGCCAAATGCGGATAAATGAAACGTCGTAAGGTGGAACCTCCTCCGGCGCTCTATCCCTGGATCGCTGTCCTCCACATTAGAAATCATTTACGGTCATAACGATTATGACTTAAACCTTTTATAAGCAAGCACAAGAACAGGGCGTATGCCGGCCATTATGGCGTGTTCGGATGGTAATTCCTTTAAAAATAGTCATTATTCTGCCATTTGAGACTTTTCTTGTAAGAATCCTTTGAGAAAAGGCGCAACCATGTGGTGTGAGTTGGTTCCCATTACGTATAATATAATCATAATTTATGGGAACCTGTCGGTATTGATTATTTGATTTCTATTCATTCGTATGGATATGTCTATTAACATGCACAATTTAACATAATGAACTATCATCACACGTGGATATTAATAACACAATCAAACCTATTTATTTACATCGATTGTGAAGCAAGTTCTTACAACTAAGATTAACACTCTCAGATCTGCTTAAAAATAGAAAAATAACTTTGTAGAGTTTATCAGCTACATATCTCAAAAGTGAGTTAAAATTTATGCTAATGTACTAAAATCCACATAATTTCGTTTCAATGACTATTCGTCAGCGTATCATAACATGGTACAGTTGTTGTGAAGTTTAAAAGTTATCAATTTTTAATTCCGGAAACTCCTCACATCTGTGAAGATGCACCTTATCAACTATTAAAGTTGTAGAGGTGTCGAAATCGGTACGAAACACTTATAAACCATAGACTGAGTTAAGTGAAGTATATCATTCGTTTAAGTGTATCCAAACATGACTTACCAAAAGCACCTCTCTCTTTCTCTCTCTCTCTCTCTCTCTCTCTCTCTCTCTCTCTCTCTCTCTCTCTCTCTCTCTCTCTGTCTCTCTCTCTCTCTCTCTCTCTCTCTCTCTCTCTCTCTCCCTCTCCCTCTCGCTCTCTCTCTCTCTCTCTCTCTCTCTCTCTCTCTCTCTCTCTCTCTCTCTCTCTCTCTCGCTCTCGTTCTCGTTCTAAGAAAGAAAGGAAAAACCTTTTAAAAAACCTGTTTGTTCAAACGATGAACCCTCAGGTGCTGCGACAATTTCTTTTGCAAGACCCCCCATTGCAACTTTAACAATTTTGAAGTTCTGGATGCAATGGACACTGAAGAGGTCCTTGAAGGCTACTCTTCAGATATCGAGCAGTCCATCTGGGGTGGTTCTTTGGAAGATTGGGGGAAAAAGCCAAATACCAAAGACCCCAAGTCACCTGCTTCTTAACTTTTTAATTTGCTGCAATGAATTATAGAATGTTATTCTATACTTTTTTAATCTTACTTTTTAGCACAATGGCTAATCCAATTATTCATGGAACTTTCGAGGTCTGAAGGCCAACTTTGATGAGTTGTCCCATCTGATTAATAATCACAAACCTGCTGCACTTTGTTTTCAAGAGAAATTCTTGAAAGAGGATGACACTTTCATTCCATCTATAACAAGATTTACACTGAAGGCAATAAAGCCCAAGGTGGAGTATCTGTCATTGTTAATAATAGTGTTCCTCACAAGCACATACAGCTTGATACTTCCCTTCAAGCTGTAGCTGTGAGATAATCTTTACATAACACTATTACCCTGTGCTCTTTGTATCTTCCACCAAATAAACCTATAAACCAAGGTAGTCTTCATGATTTGATATCTCAACTCCCTCAACCATTTGTACTTGTTGGGGATTTCAATGCACATAACACCTTATAAGGTTGTACAGATACGAACTGCCATGGTGATTCAATAGAGAATTTTTATATCTGTAAATTCTCTTTCGTTCCTGAACGAACCAAGTGCAAAAAAGATATTTGCATCCAGCTTCAGGATCGTATTCTTCTATTGACCTTTCTTTTTGCAGTCCAGTACTTCTCCCTGATTTTTCATGGAGATGTTTAGAAGACACTTGTTGAAGTGATCACTTCCCTATTATTTTAACAGAAAATAAACCTTCAGTCCTTGATCGTCCTCAAAAATGGAATGGAGGAAATTCCAGATGCTTTGTGAACAAACTATTGTTCACCATGCATTTGAGGACTGTGAAGACCCTTCTTTCCTGACCCTTCTTTCCTTTTTTCATCTATATCATTTGATGCAGCCAAACAGTCTATACCTCAGACCTCGACAAATCCCAAACGTCCAGATAAACCTTGGTTTACTACTGAATGTAAGGAAGCTGTTAAGGAACGAAAGGCAGCTCTCAGGAAATTTAACCTGAGACCAACACAAGAAAACTTGAATGACTTTCGTATCCGCCGTGCTGGAGAGATTATGTCTCTAGACTTAATAGTCGCACTTCCGCCAAAAAGACTTGGGGCATGATTCGTAAAATGAATGGCAAAGGTCCATCTCATATTAGTCACATGACTTCAAACAACAAAGAAGTAGATAACTCTCAGGACATAGCAGATACCTTGGCAGAGACTTTTTCGATAAAATCCTCTGCTGAGAACTACTTTGAAAAGTTTCAGACTTTTAAAGCAAGAGCGAAGAAAACAAAGCTCAATTTTTGTACTTCTCAAAATGAAGAGCATTACAATAAACTCTCACTCTTAAAGAACTTCGATCTGCCCTGGGAAAATCACATGACACATCTTCAGGTCAGGACCAAATTCACTACCAATTCCTCAAGCACTTACCACATTCATCCCTTTCTATTTTACTCGATATCTTGAATAATGTTTGGCAGTCTGGTGAATTTCCATCTAGCTGGCGAGAGGCTTTAGTTATTCCAATAGCAAAACCAGGAAAGGATACAAAAGATTCAAACAGCTACCGACCGATTGCCTTGACAATTTGCATCTGCAAAACTCTTGAACGGATGGTGAACGATAGGCTTGATTGGTTTCTTGAATCCAACAACCTTATTGTATCTGTGCAAAGTGGCTTTCGCCGACAGCGAAGTAAGTTAGACCATCTTGTTCAATTCGAAACGTATCTTCGAGAAGCTTTAATTAAAAAGCAGCATGTAGTACTTAAAGATTTACACGATTTTGGTCTCCGAGGCCGCCTTCCTATATTCATTGCAGCATTCCTGGATGAACGGCTCTTCCGCGTTAGTGTTGGGAACACCTTGTGAGGTGTTGCGAGCAGGAAATGGGAGTTCCCCAGGGATGTATTTTGTCTGTTACACTCTTTAGCATTAAGATAAATAGCATTGTCAAAGCTATAAACCCTGGAGTGGACTGCTCCCATTATGTAGACGACTTTGTTATTTGTTTCTGTTCAAGAAACATGGATAATTTTGAACGCCAACGACAGCAATGCCTTAATAAATTACAAATATGGCCAGATGAAAATGGGTTTTCCAAGAAAGGTTCAAGAAATGCCGCCTTCAAGACAAGTCCTCTATCTTATCTGCAGAGATAAAGGCTATTGATCTAGCTCTTAACCTGGTGGAAAATGCAAATTCCACCTGATTTATTATATTTTCCGATTCTCTATCAGTGCTGCAAGCCTTATCAAATCAAAAGTTGGAGAACCCTTTGGTATGTCAAATTATTCAAAGGATTTCTCATATTTTGTCTTCAAACAGACTTGTGTTCTGTTGGCTTCCAAGCCACACTGGTATCATTGGTAATGAACATGCGGATAGATCTGCTAAAACAGCTCTTAACCTTCCCATTTCAGATTTTCAAGTACTATACATCGATTTTAAACCCTTTATTTTAACATACATCACATCCATCTGGCAATCAAATGGAATAATGATGTTTTCAATAAACTGCATTCAATTAAACCCATTCTCGGAGAAAGGTATCCTTCTTACAGGTCCGTACGAAGAAAGGAAGTTACAATTCCACGAACCCGAATTGGTCATTCACACATTACACACTCCTTGCTCTTGGCTAAGGGAGATGCACCTGAATGCATTCCATGCAATGAATCCTTTACCATCAAACATGTATTACTTAATTGCATTGATTTTCAAAGAATTCGTGCAAAATATTTCAATGTCAAAACTCTTCATGAGCTTTTTGAAACTACCAGGATTGAATTGTTTTTTTCCTTTCTCAAAGAAATTGGAATTTACAATAAATTGTGATTCCTTACTCGTTTTAGATATACATATAACAGTATCATTAACACATTACAAGCGATTTATTAAATAGCACACATTCAATTGAAATCTTTTATTTACTATCATTTATTTTTGTTACAAGTTTTCTACTTACTATCATTCATTCATTCATTACAAATTCTTATGTATATTTACTTTAACCAAATATATTTTAACCTGTAATTAATTTGATATACATTTATCCACATCGTCGTAAAACGCGCTAAACGCCTTAGATGTTGATGCGCCTTAAAACACCATTCAGTCATTCCTTTATAGCTGCGGCTTTAGCTATATAGAGTAGTCCCTAAGACAAATCGCACCTGTCACAAAGTCTTATTTTTATAAAAGGAACGATCAAAATGATACACTCGCAGATAATGGGTATAATCGACATGCTTTCAAACAATACGTTGATAATGATGTTTTACCATACCTTGTAATGGTTTACTTGTTAGAGACAAGATACAACGAATGGAGTTACCACAGCATAAGGGTTCAATGAGTAATTGGATATCATATCGGAAAATCTCGGACAAGGATGTTTATTTACCGTATATGGTCATGTTCAAAATATTTCTTAAAATCGAGCCTCGTTTTCGAGTTTATCATGATAAACCTATCCGTCGCTCGTTGCAAGTCTGTGTGGGCGATTATTATGCAGTTGTGGACATCTTCGAATATATCATACATACAACATGTTCTCGACATCATAGTCTAACGATGTTGTGATCGCAGGCTCCAGGCATAATCTCTGTTTTAGGTAAGTGATATTTTATCATAAACATCAAATGGGATAACACATGTTTTAATCTATTACCTATTTATGCATTTAACCTTTTCATTAAATTGAACTCTTCGTTTCGAAACTACTAGTATACAATTTTTCTGTACATGTGATTAAGCGACTGCACATAATTTAATGCAACATCAGACGGCAATAATTCATTTAAACGCTTTCCCAAACGCCAAATTTTCGACTATCCCAAATTGAAAGAGTTTGCAGACGAAATTTCAAATTGTGATGGAATTGGATAACAATCTTCTGATAGGACAAAAAACATTGTGGGAAAAGTAAAACTTGCTCGTTATGAGGAATTTCTCATTTTCCCACAATGTTTTCTAAAGTCGTCTTCAACAAATTGGTCAAATGTCGTTATTTTTTGGTAATGGGTTAAGATAAACACTTTCTCTTTAGTATTTGACAGAGAGCTTTGTTAGCAAAGCAATGTCTTGCTTAATGAAAGCAGGCAACTTTACTATCATAACATTGGCTTTTACAGACCTTCACATCAGGTGCTGGTCTCCTTTTCTTTCTTATGCATATACACGGAAATATTTTCATAAGGGAATAGAGTTATTCATGAATGTTATGGTAGAAAGAGATATTGAGTTTGATCACTTATCCTTTCAGTTGTCAAGACATATGTGAAATAATCGCGTTTACTTCATTCATGGCATTAAATATCGATGGAGTTAAAAATATATAAAGTTATAAACAAGGCCGAAGAAAGGGCCAATCGCTAAAGTTGTTATAACTTGTGGCAAAATCGAATTGCAACTATTGTTTGCCTTTTCACATTTTAAATACATGCACATCTGTTGTTGTAAAGAACTGTTGTTGTAAATATGTCGTAAACCTCATGTAAAATGAATGTAATAAAACATGATTAAAGGTGCTGGGATATTATAGATCAAAATATTATACCAAAGTGTCAATTTGACGGGACTCAGTTCAATTATCTTTTGACCATGACGTCTACAAGTCGTTCGGAACAAATGATCATGAGACAATGCATAATTCTGTTTACAAATGTCGTGACTTCGTTTTCAGCAAACATTGTAAAGTGTTATCTCTATCTTATCCCCGGATGTTTGCAAACGATAGGTTAAACTCTTTTTATGAGAGGTTATCTCTGAGAGGTCTGTGAAGTTGGCAGAGCGCAGAACGCAGGACATTCAGCAGAACAGTTAAGATAGACACGGAATATTTAAGATAGACACGGATTCGAATGTTCTGCTAGCAGAGCACTCCAGCAGGACAGTATAGCAGAACCGTCAGATTTTTCAATGTTCTGCTAGCAGAACGCTCCAGCAGGACAGTCTAGCAGGACAGTCGGAATAAATTAAATGTTCTGCTGGCAGAACATTCCAACAGGACAGTCCACAGGACAGTCGAGTTTTTTTAATGTTCTGCTGGCGGAACGCTCTAGCAGGACAGTCTAGCAGGACAGTCGGATTAATTTAATGTTCTGCTGGCGGGACGCTCTAACAGGACAGTCTAGCAGGACAGTCGGAATTTTTTTAATGTTCTGCTGGCGGAACGCTCACGCAGGACAGTCTAGCAGGACAGTCGGATTTGTTTAATGTTCTGCTGGCGGAACGCTCCAACAGGACAGTCTAGCAGGACAGTCGGATTTGTTTAATGTTCTGCTAGCAGAACGCTCCAGCAGGACAGTCTAGCAGGACAGTTGGAATAAATTAAATGTTCTGCTGGCAGAACATTCCAACAGGACAGTCCATCAGGACAGTCGAGTTTTTTTAATGTTCTGCTGGCGGAACGCTCTAGCAGGACAGTCTAGCAGGACAGTCGGATTTATTCAATGTTCTGCTGGCGGGACGCTCTAACAGGACAGTCTAGCAGGACAGTCGGATTTTTTTAATGTTCTGCTGGCGGAACGCCCCAGCAGGACAGTCTAGCAGGACAGTCGGATTTGTTTAATGTTCTGCTGGCGGAACGCTCCAACAGGACAGTCTAGCAGGACACTCGGATTCATTTAATGTTCTGCTAGCAGAACGCTCCAGCAGGACAGTCTAGCAGGACAGTCGGAATAAATTAGATGTTCTGCTGGCAGAACATTCCAACAGGACAGTCTAGCAGGACAGTCAAGTTTTTTTAATGTTCCGCTGGCGGAACGCTCTAGCAGGACAGTCTAGCAGGACAGTCGGATTTATTTAATGTTCTGCTGGCGGGACGCTCTAACAGGACAGTCTAGCAGGACAGTCGGATTTTTTTAATGTTCTGCTGGCGGAACGCTCCAACAGGACAGTCTAGCAGGACAGTCGAGTCTTTTTTAATGTTCTGCTGGCGGAACGCTTCAACAGGACAGTCTAGCAGGACAGTCGGATTTGTTTAATGTTCTGCTAGCAGAACGCCCCAGCAGGACAGTCTAGCAGGACAGTCAGAATAAATTAAATGTTCTGCTGGCAGAACATTCCAACAGGACAGTCCAGCAGGACAGTCGAGTTTTTTTAATGTTCTGCTGGCGGAACGCTCTAGCAGGACAGTCTAGCAGGACAGTCGGATTTATTTAATGTTCTGCTGGCGGGACGCTCTAACAGGACAGTCTAGCAGGACAGTCGAGTTTTCTTAATGTTCTGCTGGCGGAACGCTCCAGCAGGACAATCTAGCAGGACAGTCGAGTTTTTTTTAATGTTTTGCTGGCGGAACGCTCCAACAGGACAGTCTAGCAGGACAGTCGAGTTTTTTTAATGTTCTGCTGCCGGAACGCTCCAACAGGGCAGTCTAGGAGGACAGTCAGATTTTTTTAATGTTCTGCTGGCGGAACGCTCTAGCAGGACAGTCTAGCAGGACAGTCGGATTTTTTTAATGTTCTGCTGGCAGAACGCTCTAGCAGGACAGTCTAGCAGGACAGTCGGAATGAATTAAATGTTCTGCTGGCAGAACATTCCAACAGGACAGTCCAGCAGGACAGTCGAGTTTTTTTAATGTTCTGCTGGCGGAACGCTCTAGCAGGACAGTCTAGCCGGACAGTCGGATTAATTTAATGTTCTGCTGACGGGACGCTCTAACAGGACAGTCTAGCAGGACAGTCGGATTTTTTAATGTTCTGCTGGCGGAACGCTCCAGCAGGACAGTCTAGCAGGACAGTCGAATTTGTTTAATGTTCTGCTGGCGGAACGCTCCAACAGGACAGTCTAGCAGGACAGTCGGATTTGTTTAATGTTCTGCTGGCGGAACGCTCCAACAGGACAGTCTAACAGGACAGTCAGATTTTTTTGAATGTTCTGCTGGCGGAACGCTCCAACAGGACAGTCTAGCAGGACAGTCGGATGTATTTAATGTTCTGCTGGCGGAACACTCCAACAGGACAGTCTAGCAGGACAGTCGGATTTGTTTAATGTTCTGCTAGCAGAACGCTCCAGCAGGACAGTCTAGCAGGACAGTCGGAATAAATTAAATGTTCTGCTGGCAGAACATTCCAACAGGACCGTCCAGCAGGACAGTCGAGTTTTTTTAATGTTCTGCTGGCGGAACGCTCTAGCAGGACAGTCTAGCAGGACAGTTGGATTTTTTTCAATGTTCTGCTGGTGGAACGCTCTAGCAGGACAGTCTAGCAGGACAGTCGGATGTTTTTAATGTTCTGCTGGCGGAACACTTCAACAGGACAGTCTAGCAGGTCAGTCGGATTCTTTTTAATGTTCTGCTGGCGTAACGCTCTAGCAGGACAGTCTAGCACGTCAGTCGGATTTTTTTAATGTTCTGCTGGCAGAACGCTCCAGCAGGACAGTCTAGCAGGACAGTCGATTTTTTTTAATGTTCTGCTGGCAGAACGCTCCAACAGGACAGTCTACC